>OZ005654.1:133441492-133983992 GCA_963930645.1 Salticus scenicus
AATAAATGAAAAAAGTCGACCTGTTAAACTGTAACTGCAAGTATCATGTGATCAGAATTTCTTCCCTATTCTTCAATCTTGTAAATACCTCATAAATAAGATTTTATCAATATTAATCAATAAAAAGAAATATCAACATCAAAGTAATATTATTTTTCATTAAAAAAAAAAAAAAAAAAAAAAAAAAAGAAATATCATTGTGCAAATTAGAAAAGTGACCACACCTTACCAAATGAGTAACTTTGTGTTAAGCTAATTCACGAGGAATGATATCGGGCATCAATCATTTTAGATATATAATAACGACAAACAAATTATTTATGGAAATAAGACAAAAATGAATATATCATTTAAGAATGGTACACTTCCCGTATGTTAGCTAATCACCTAAATGGAGACTATTTCCAAAGAAATTATTAATGCTTTTACCTAATGGCAACAATCTTTAGAAATATATTACTTTCTTTTATGTACACAAAAAGAAAGTAATTCATGAAATTTTTTTTGTCTCCGGTTTTCGATTGATTTACACGTTTTGAAGTGTCCTGAACTTAATTTGAACATTTTTAGAAAATGTTGGTCCGTCCGTCTGTCTGTCTTTCTCTGTGCGTGTGTATCACAAATTTTGTGGACGCTATATCTGACGAATCAATGAACGAAATTTATCAGAATTTAGTAGGATTTTGACCTAAAGTGGTGCTTATTACATTTGGGGATTATTCGCTCAACAGGATGTCATCTCATTTTCTTCATAATTTTTAATATGACAGTATAGGATAAAGTTTTATATAAATGAACAAAGTGAAAACTATTTTTTAATGAGTTATTGTGAAGTAAGTTAATAAAAAGTATTGATAATAGTAGCTTTAAATTAGGAATATATATATATATATATATATATATATATATATAAATATATATATGTGTGTGCATGTAGGTTTGTCGCCTTCTCCCTGGGAGGGGAGGGGAGTGTGAAGTACACCTTCAGGAGGTGTAAATTTTCAATATGGATATATTTCAAAAGAAGACGCCAGTACCTTTAAAACAAATGGTTGAACCATAGATCTGTGATAATTTGAAACAAATTTATAGAATATTTTCCTTTTTAACGAAAAAAAAAAAAAAAAAAAAGAAAGAAAAAAGAGTGTCTTTTTATGTCGGAACAAAATTGACTTGCTTTGGACATTTAGTGTTATGATGTCTCTATGAGATGAAAATCGTTTGCATTCATCATAGAAAATTGTTTTAATAAATAATTTATGCTACGTGAATTTTTATAGGAAAATATAGAAGAAAGTCTTGCGGTGGCCACAACATACTATTAGTTTTTGTTTTATTTTTACCCTTTTCTAAGGGTCTCTTACAAGATTGATTTTTCATTTCAATTGCTAAATTGTATTTTGACATAAAACTTAACGAATTTCTGGTTAGAATATTTACAACTAACTAATATGTAACTACATGGATTCTTTAAATGTATCATAATCAGTTTTAAACAGATACACGTAAGTTTTATGTCCCGAAAACTATTTCATTATATTTATTACACATCTGTTTTCGAGTTGACAAATTTGTGAATACTGTATCTTAAGACAAAGGCACAGAATTCTATGAAACAGGAAATATAATTGCTAGAAATAATAATAATAATAATTTTAATGCAATGTTTAAAATATTTTTCTTCAAAATATTTATTACTATGAGAATATGAGGCATATTAATTTTTACTTTCCGAACACTATAGTGAGGAAAGTATTGTAATCATGTCAAAAATCCGAATTCGAGATTTTGATGTTTCTATACGTTTTGAGGTCCCCTGAGTCCGTTTTCACTATTTTTACGATGATGTATGTATGTGTGTGTGTATGTGTGTGTGTATGTGTGTATGTATGTGTGTATGTGTGTATGTCTGTGAGTGAACACGCTAGCGTCTAAACGCTTCGTTCGATTAACCTGAAAGTTGGTACGCATATTGTAAGTCACCATAGTACGAACCCTATAGATTTTGGTGAATCTAGCACTTATAGTTTTTTTACAGGGACACAAAGAAAAATTCTTTATCATTATGGCCTATGGGAGCAAAATCTTAAAAGTGCGATAGCATCTACACGCCTTGTTTAATTGAGAAAAAAATTTATACACATATTATAGGTCACAAATACTCAATTTGTATAGATTTTGAAGAATCTAGCACTTATAGTTTTTTTACAGGGACACAAAGAAAAATTCTTTATCATTATGCCTGTGGGGCCAAATTTTTAAAAGTGTGATAGCGTCTAAACGCCTTATTAATCTGAGCAAAAAATTTGTACACATGTTATAGATCCCAATTGAACTAACTGTATAGACTTTGGTGAATCTAGCACTTACAGTTTTTTTACAGGGACACAAAGAAAAATTCTTTATCATTATGGCCTATGGGACTAAATTTTTAAAAGTACGATAGCATCTAAACGCCTTATTGAATTGAGCTGAAAATTTATATGAGTATTATAAATCACTGTTGCACTAACTATAAGCATTTTGGTGAATTTAGCATTTATAGATTTTTACAGGGACACAACGAAAAATTCTTTATCATTATGATCTATGGGCTCAAAGTTCAGTAGCGTTAAATAAAACATCGTGTAATAGATGAGAAAAATACTCAAACACTCTATTATGGTTTTCTCTCTTTTGTTTGTTTAACAACTCCTCTTTCTTTACTTTATCTACAAAACTGTTAATTACTCAATGTTCGGAAAGTCGAGTGGAGTCACTCCAGATTTTTTATCATGCCTTACTCTATGTTGTACGGACAAATTAAACATATTTTAAGAAAATTAAATTTACAATTAAGAGCGTACAATTTTTATTCTCATCGAAAGCCATTGCCCATGATAATATATGAGAAATTTGTTCATAGAATTGCTTATTACCTAATGTATTTTTTTTTTTTTTTTTAAATACGTTTTTCGATTTAGAAAATTCATAACTATTAAATTTGTTCTTATTTCCGGAAAAAATTTATTTTTTTAATTTCTAATATTCATTTCGAAGCTATAAAGTAGCAAAAATGAACAAGTGCATTTTTCGCAGATTTTTGAGCTTTTAAATTAAATATTCAGAATTAAAAAAAAAAAAAAATTTTGGTAAACTAAAACAAACTGAAAGGTTGTGAATTAATTGAATGTGAAAATGTAGTTAAAAAAAATTTATTAATTCTATAAACAAATTTTCCCATAGAATAACATGGGCTTCGGCGAAGATAGATAATGTTCGCCTTTAAATAAAATAAACATAAAAAAGGGCATAAAAGGGGAAAATATAATTTCTATTTCTAGATTTTGGTCAGTATTTTAAGAGGTTCCACTAGTTTGTGGCTACCAATGACTAAAGACCTTTAGGTATCGTTAGAATTTGTAGGTGCACGATGTTACAAAAAGGAAGTACTACGTATGCTGTTAAATTAATATGGAAATTTAACCTGTAACATGAATAAACTAGATCTGTATCACCCTACTTGAGAAACCAGCCAAGCAGATCCAAGTTTTAATAATTTCCATCGCATTATATCAATTAACAAATAAAAGAAACACCAGTGTTGTTATAGTTGAGAAGCGGTCAATACTAACAGTGACCTTGGCTCCAAAAATCACTGTCCGTGTCAGTATTTTTATCGAGACAGTTTCTCAAATTTTCTACCTGCCAGGTAGGTCAATATCGTTGCATTATGCGTGGGTGGAAATACTATTATTCCGAACAGCGTTGGAACAAGAAAGAGTTCAACGGTCTGTCCACAGTCTCAGCTTTCACTTAGCCATTCAGGTAATTTTTTATGCCAAGGTCCCGCGATATCAGGTGGCGATTTTTTCGGGATTACAGCAGAGACTGGGGCATCATAATGAGAGGCGCTGAAGAATCAGAAAGTTTCCCGGTTTAATACAGCTATTACATCCCGAAATTTCTCACTCTCAGATTTGGTTTCTGAAAAACGCGTTCGCGAAATACGACTCTGGGAACTGTAAATGACATCCGATAGTTTATAAAGGTATGAAACGAAGTACCCAAATGGCATGGAGTGTTGAATATATGAAATATGACGTAGAATGTAAGATGGAATGCCTTCTTATTATGAATATTATTGTAAAGATAATAGAACTGTGTTTTCATTATTTAAGAGAATGCAAGAGATCTATTTTTCTTGAATATCGGAATAAAAATCTAATCTATTTAAAGTAGCTCAAAATGCTTGAAAGTGTTTGCGATGTCCGATGCATATTGTTTTTAAATATTGTAATTTGTATTACATGATGTTTAGCGTTACATGTCAGGATTTTAAAAATGAATTTTAGCTAGTACACAGTGAGTAAGAAAATGTAATGAGTTAAGGTGCAAGCACCCGTCAACAACTATATTAGACACCAGGGAGCCCATTCAGTCTACGCTAGTGACCCTAAAGTTGACCCTATCAGAAAAGTGCGACATAAGAGTCGGGTTCGAGCCACTTCTTGGACGTGAAACCAAAGAATCTGTAACTCCAAATTTTCCATATTTTTTGCCAGTCAAAGCATGTCTAATACTTTCTCAACGAAATGCTCACTGTGCCGCACAGGAATTTATAATGAACTTTACCTTATAATAAAGTTTAATTAAAAGGACTTTCTTCTAAAAGTACAGCCTTTTTATGTGTAAGAATTCGGCGACCACTACCTGATACAAATGCTCTTTTTATTTATTTATTATTTTTTATTCGCTGCATTTAATGATCCAGTATTTAAAAAAAAAAAAAAAAAACTAGTAATGTGATCTGTTGGCCGAAAATAAAATAAATTATTCAAGCTTTTTGTATTTAGTGATAAAAAATAGATTCTTTTCCCTCTACTCTCAGCACAAGCGACATTTCCATATGTTTGTCATTTCCCAATCCTTATTTTTTAAAGTTCGGTACTTGGAAGATTGATATAAGAGGAGATAACACGTCTGGAAAATCATAAACCTAAAATCGTAACCGCAGAAGCCATTAAATAACACAGTAGTACCAGTTACGGCTGTATTCATTAATAACTTCAACTCCCGATTGAACACGAAAACTTGAAACGCGCATAAAGTTAGGTTACAACTGTTCAACAAAATTTGGTCGTTACTTATGCCATCTAGTGGCGTTATTATTTTCAGATTTTTAAGCGGAAAATAACCAATTAAAAATTATATGAAATCTTCGTCGCTAGATGGCAGAATGGAGCCGCCCATTTTATTTTAGAAAGCTGCACTCTACCTTTAGACGCTTTTCAAGTTTTTGCGTTGAACCAGGAGTTGAATTGAAGTTAATTGTGAATACGGCGTTAATGTTTTAGTAGACTCGATATGGCTGCTGAAACAGTGTTACTCTTTCGGCAGCCATCTTGAGTAGTTACCTTCATTTAGGCCGCATGCTGAGGCGCCATATGCCTATTCCTTTTGTTTTATTCCTCTGAGGTTCCGTCTGACTTATATTATATTATTCAATATGTAGACATATAGTGTGCATATATGTATGTAAGAAAATATTCTTGTTAACCCTTTGTCTACCCTAACGCTCTAAACCGCTCTAAACTGTGTTGCCAAATTTAAGGATTTTTTTTATTCAATTATCATCAATAATTTTGAGGAGCGGTATTTGATATGCATAATAGGCCAACAGTCGCCAACCTTTTCGTCTACACGGACCACTAAATTAAAAATTGAAAAATCCCACAGACCACTAAATTAAAAATTTTAAATCCCACAAACCACTAAATTTATAATTTAAACTAGCGAGCTTCGCCCGCTAGCGGGTCAGTATTTTCAAATGAATCACTAAAACTAATGAATCACTAACAGTAACTTTTAGTGTTAAGAAAAGAAATTTTAAAAAAATATCATTTTTAATTGGGTAAAAAGTCGGCCCGTGTCCCCACTGCCTTCGGCAGCGCAGTCCCTTGCGCGCTGCGCGCGCACAACTTAAGGGATACACGCGCTGCGCGCGCGTATTCCTTCCTTGACCCTACGTGCCCCCTAAAAAAAATCATTTCTGATCTGGTAAAAACTCGCCCCGGGTCCCCACTGCCTTCAGCAGCGCAGTCCCGTGCGTGCTGCGCGCGCACAACTTAAGGGATACACGCGCTGCGTGCGCGTATTCCTTCCCTGACCCTTCGTGCCCCTAAAAAAAAAAATCATTTCTAATCGGGTAAAAACTCGCACCGGGTCCCCACTGCCTTCGGCAGAGCGCAGTCCCGTCACAACTTCAGGGATACACGCGCTGCGCGCGCGTATTCCTTCCCTGACCCTTCGTGCCCCATAAAAAAAAAAAAAAAATCATTTCTGATCGGGTAAAAACTCGCACCGAGTCCCAACTGCCTTCGGCAGCGCAATCGCGTGCGCGATGCGCGCGAATAACTTCAGGACTGCGCTCTGCGCGCGCACAAGTTAAGGGATACGCGCGCGGTGCATGCCTATTTCTTCTCCACCCTTTCAGGCCCTCTTAATTAACCTACGTATACCAATTTTGAACGATCTAACTCATTTGGCTGAGATACAAAAGAAAACGTAATCAGGACACCTCAAAACGTGTAAATCTGGTGAAAACTTTCGATAATTTAAAAGAACTTTAAAATATATTTCGAATGATGTATTAAAAATAATTGAATCGTAATTAGAAATTAAAATATTGAAATTTTAAAATATTACAGCGCTATCTGGCGGTACAAATTTCTGTATTCCACTGTTCGATGCCAATTCAAAAAAGCTTTCTAATGATGTATTACTTATGAAATTATTTTAATTAGTAGCTGAGATACAAAAGAAAACTAATTCAGGGCACCTCAAAACGTGTAAATCTGGTGAAAACTTTCGATAATTTAAAAGAACTTTAAAATATTTTTCGAATGATGCATTAAAAATAATTTAATCATAATTAGAAATTGAAGTATTGAAATTTGAAAATATTACAGCGCCATCTGGCGGTTCGAATTTCTGTATTCCACTGTTCGATTCCAAATCAAAAAAGCGTTCTAATGATGTATTACTTATGAAATTATTTTAATTAGTAGCTGAAATACAAAAGAAAACCTAATCAAGACACCTCAAAACGTGTAAATCGGGTAAAATCTCGCGCGCATCGCGCGCGGTGCACACCTATTTCTTCCCCACCCTCTCAGCCCCTCCTAATTAACCTACGTATACCAATTTTGAACGTTCTAACTCAATTAGCTGAGATGCAAAAGAAAACCTAATCAGGAGACCTCAAAACGTGTAAATCAGGTGAAAACTTTCGATAATATAAAAGAACATTAAAATATTTTTCAAATGATGTATTAAAAATAATTTAATCATAATTAGAAATTGAAATATTGAAATTTTAAAATATTAAAGTGAGATTTTAATTTGCAATTAAAATGTACTTTTTATCCTACTCAAAATACCTCCGATTCTCAATCAGTGCCAGCTGTTATTATTATTATTATTATTATTATTATTATTATTATTATTATTTTTTTTCGCTTTCGTCGAGAAATTGAACGGGTTGCTATAGTGACGCAATGGACGTCTGCGTTATTTGATTACGGTATTCATTTTGCAATGCTTCATTTGACGGAAGGAAGGTCGGTATTCTGTTTCAATGGGTTTAAAGCGTGAAATTAAAAAATTTATAACTCATTCAGTTTTTGAAATTTTCTCTCAATCGTTTAGGAATTAAATTATGAATGCGAGATCTATGTACAAAAAAAAAAAAAAAAAAAAAAAAGAAAAAAAAAAGAAATGGTTTATCTCTAAACGCTTTTGAGTTATAAAATGTTTTGCGAAAAAATCGATGTTTCGTAAAATCTAAAAATATGGATCGCTAATCCGTATTTTGTAAAAATGTTTATATGGTTCGAAAGAGGATTAAATGGCCTTTCTTTATATACCAGCTGTTAAGAAATGGAAGGAATACTCGGTCGTACAGGTCGTTTAAAAAAAAACGACCGCGAAAAAGAGAAATTTTCGACCCTTTTTAAAACTTTTTTTAAAAATATAAAAAATCCGTATTTAAAAAAAAAAAAAAAAAAAATGTACCGTAAGAATCGGTAGTAAATGCTCTTTCTTTTGGTACAAGTGTATTTTCTATACGTCGGACCGTTCAAACAGGATCGCTTTACAAAACCCCCCGAAATTTTCTCTCTTTGCTTTTTCTTTCGAGGTAGGCTGTTCCGTAACAAAATGGCCGTCGCCCGCGATTTCGAATCGTTTTTTCGTTAGACAATGGTCGACATTTTAATTAATATCTCCGCTAATTAGGGTCGCATCGTTTAGCAAATTAGATAACCCAGATCTGCGATAAATTCTCTGTCCGACGGTACCTGTTCGAAGTCCGTGCGACCTTTAGCGGCGGAGCCTTAGCTGCGTCAAGCCGTTTCTCACAGACACACACACAGACACACACACGCGTACAGATTTTAATAATATAAGAGATTCCTGTGGACCTATAATATGACTGATTAAGAACCGTAATTAGACTTCTAGAATAATAACAAAAAACTATATATGAAATAAGCCTATTTAATATAAAACATTATAAGTGCTTATTTTATAATAAGAAAAGCGTATATATTTATTTAATTATGTTAGAATAATGCTCACAGTTTGTTTAGTTACACTATACCAAATATATGGGGGAGGGGGAGGGAGCGGACATCTTTTTATTACTTCCATGAAACCTAGACGAAAGTTTCAATTATAGTAATTAATTGCTATATTTCCATATAAGGAACTGTATTTACTGAATCTCGTAAAATATATTTTGTTAAAGTATTAAAATATAATGGGAAATCATATTTTTACGTAATTTTTTGACTGTGGAATGATTCAAATAATCTGATAAATTTATATCAGTTCCAGTTAAGTACCAAATGCAGATTAGAAATTGAAAGCAATAATTATGTCTAAAACTAATTCGGATTTTTGTGATACAATCTTAAAATAATAATGCCATATAGATTTTTCTTTTTTAATGACGATTTCAATCCAAACTGTACAAAAAAATTCCTGTTCAGTGGAAGTGTATTAAAAGTAATATTTAATACAGGCAAAATGTTCTCCTAGAACATGCCTGTGATAATATAGGATTATGAAATTACATTTGTGTTTTTCTTATCGACTGTAAATTCATTTATAAAATTTAAGAGAAATAGGCTCGGTTGAAATTGAAAAATAAATAAATAACTGAATTTTTTTTTAAAAAAATGCAAGACATAGATTTTTGCTCCTGTTATCGACTTTTCACCAAATGAACTCGTGTACAAACTTAGAGCAAAATCGAATTGGTGGAAATGTGCTAAAAATTGACTTTAAGAATTTTACCCTGACAGAACAAACAAGTTAAATATCAGCGTTAAAAAAACAATATCAAGCTGTAGTTGGGTGCTCAGCGCCCCAAAAATTTCCTAAGTCCATTACTATTTGAGTGTATGTGTTGTCATAGGATTTGTACATGTCTGCAAAATTTCAGATTAATCGGGAAAATGGGTTAAAATTTGAAAAGGTATTATACGGAAATGTATTGTCAGCGGAAAAAAAAGAAAAAGAAAAAGAAAGATCTGGAGTTACGGGCCTAGAGTCCCCAGGTTCTCCTTTAAGTCCGTTAATGCTTGTATATATTGTCTTCAGAGTTTCATATGCATGAAAACTTTCAGCTCAGTCTGATGATAAGAAAGTGGGTTAAAATTCGCTTTCAGGATTTGACCCTCACAGACTGTAAACGAAATTAAATAAAAGTGAATAATATTAGTGATAATAAAATATTCCATTTTGAAATTTTAATGGTATGAGTATATGTGATTCAGAAAATCATGAAGTTAATATTAACATCAGTGTAATTTCAAGTAAAACATAAAAAGTGTCAATAATGGCCAGATTTTTCTCGCGGACTACTAGTGGTCCACGGACCATCGATTGGCGACCACTGTAATAGATGAATAACCTACGAAATGATTAGGCAACCCGACAAGGGGTTAATCAAGAAAAGAAACTTATGAAATGTTCTCAAACACGTTCATATGGTAATATATTTGATTAATATTGATTAATATTATTGTTTATTCGACTAATGCTTGAAAATTTACTTGAAAAAGGAAATTCAGAAAATAGGTGGAAATTTCCAGGTTGGTTGAATAACTTTTATTGGCGCAAGGTCCGTGTATGGACATGATGCGCCACACAAAAAAGGTAAAAGAATAAAAAGCAAATTTCCAGATTTAATTTAATTAACTTGGAAACAGTTAACATGTAAGTAAAACTGCAGAATAGATTATAGATTGATATTTATGGGAATAAAAATATATTTTATGTTCTTCAAAAACATGTATAAATTAAATATTTTAAAACAAATTTTCAACATTGGATATTATAGTAAGAGCTATATATTTTGCAAAACTTTCCACTATATTGTTTATTCTAAAAATCTGTTACGATTTCCAAAAACGATTAACTTTTATAATGTATTAACTATTCTATTTTGACATGTGAAACTGGAATTCAAAAAGACACATTAGGTAAGGAATAATTCTATAAAAAAAAAAAAAAAAAATCCCCACAAAATATATAGATTTCGGTTTTCGAGGAAGATTGTTGGATAGATATTACACACATTAACATTTTTAAATAAAAGTATAATAAATAATAGTAATAATAAAAGTTAGACATAGAGGGGGGGGGGGGAATTAGACGAGTAAAATAATTTTTCATTATTTAATTCTAATTAAATTCACGTGGGACCTTTTTTCTTTTCAAGGAAAACATATTATTCTAAATTAAATAGGAAATATTCTTGAAAAATTTAATGTGATACACAGAAAATACACAAATGTTTAAAAATGATATTTAATTATTCTAAGCAAATTTGTGTAATTAGCCCACAGATGTCTTTTTCTATTTATTTATTTAAGCAGATGACTTTTTATTTTTTATACTGTTTCCGTAATAAATAAAAATATTTTGGATGAATTTAATGTGCTAGGACTAGAATAAATTATTTATACTAAAGGATTTACTGCAAATGTATCTACAATAAAAGCGTAAATTTTATAGCAACTTGGCTGAAATAGGCATTTGATGATAGTTAAAAGTTATATGTAAGTGATGAAATTATTTAATTTTATATAATATTAATTAAGAATAATGAGCGTATTGTATGCAATATGTATCCTCGAAATGAATTATCATATATATATATATTTTTTTTTTTTTTTTAGACGTTATTATTAGTATTATTACTTTCTCTTTTCCATATATACGGTAGAGAAAGTATTATTTTTGGGTAAATTTTTTGAAATTGAGTTTCTTTCTTTCTTTTTTCTTATTTACACGTTTCGAGCTCTCCTGAATCCCAAAATCATATATTTTTAGCGGTTGGTCGGTTTCTGTGTGTGTTTTCAGCATATCTCAAGAACAAATAATAGCAGAAAGTCCAAACTAAGTATTCTAAATGTGTATCACATAGGGATGCCACACTAAACTTTTCGTTGAGATGAAGCAAATGTTTCATGTACAGAGACACCCAAGAGAATTCAGTTACATTACGTCTACGCGGTAAATTGCAGGTAAGTAGAGTTTAACATCTAGATTGCACTAAACCAAATGAAATGAATATATATTTTTACTTTCTTCTATATGTAATACAGAGAAAGTATTAGATTCGTAAAAATTTTCGACCTCGGGTTTTTGATGGATTTACACGTTTTGAGAGCTGTAGAACACGATTTGACCATTTTTAGAAAATGTCTGTCTGTCTGTCTGTCTGTCAGTCTGTCTGTGTGTGTGTGTGTGACAAAATTTTGTGGCAACTGTATCTCAGGAACTACTGCACAGATTTTCATACAAATTAGTATGTAGTTGCACCTTGACATAAATTAGTGCCTATCAACTTTTGGTAAAAATTGTCTTACAGGTTGCGTTGCCATCCCGCTTTTTCTAAATTTTTAACATGGTGATATAGGACAAAATTTTGTATAAATGTGCATAAAGAGAATTATTTTTTAGTAATCATTATGAAATTTACAAGAATTATTTATAATAGAGGTAGTCAACTGGGGAAAAAATTTTGTATGCGTAGGAGCCTCGCGAACCCCCCTGGGGGGGAAGTCCCCCCTCGAGGGGAGTAAATTTTCAAGATGGGTATCTTTCGAAAGGTCTCGTCAATACCTTTAAAACGAATGGTTGAACTATAAATCTGTGATAATTTAAAACAAAGTTATCGATTTTTTTTACTTTTAACAAAAAGTAACTTAGAATTTTTTTTTTTTTTTTTTTTAACGAAATTTAACCAAACTTGGTATTTAGTTGGTCCCCGACGTAAAGTGGTGCTGATTGCATTTGGGGATCAATAGCTCAACAGGTGGCGCTGTGATCGCATTTTTTCTAAATTTTTAACATGGCAGTATAGGACAAAATTTCGTATAAATGTACATAATGAGAGTTATTACTTTCTTCTATATGTAATATAGAGAAAGTATTGGATTCGCGAAAATTTTCGAAGTCCACTTTTTGATGGATTTACATGTTTTGGGATATGGAGAACACGAATTAATAGTTTTTAAAAAATGTCTGTCTGTCTGTCTGTCTGTCTGTCTGTCTGTCTGTCTGTCTGTCTGTCTGTCTGTCTGTATCATTTTTTTGTGGACGCTGTATCTCACGAACCAATGAATGAAACTTAACCAAACTTGGTATTTAGTTGCACCCTGACATAAACTGGTGCTGATTAGATTTTGGGATCACTCGCTCAATAGGTGGCGTTGTAATCGCATTTTATGCAAATTTTTAACATGGCAGCATAGGACAAAATTCCGTATAAATGGGCATAAAGAGAGTTATTTTACACTTGTGATTGTAAAATTAATAGGAATTATTGATAATAGTAGTAGTTAGCTAGGAAAAAAATTTTGTGCATGGGGGGGCATCGGTTCCCCCCCTGGAGGGGAAAATCCCCCCCGGGGAAGTAAATTTTCAAGATGGGTATCTTTCGAAAGGTCTCGTTGATAATAGTAATAGTTAACTTGGAAAAAATTTTTGTGCATGTGGGGGCATCGGTTGCCCCCCCACCGGGGGGGGAAGTTCCCACCCGGGGGGGCAAAATTTCAAGATGGGTATCTTTCGAAAGATCTCGTCAATACCTTTAAAACGAATGGTTGAACGATAAATCTGTGATAATTTAAACCAAAGTTATCGATTTTTTTTACTTTTAACAAAAAAAAATTTCGCAATTTTTTTTTTTTTTTTTTTTTAACGAAATTTAACCAAACTTGGTATTTAGTTGGTCCCCGACATAAACTGGTGCTGATTATGTTTGGGGATCAATAGCTCAACAGGTGGCGCTGTGATAGCATTTTATCTAAATTTTTAACATGGCAGCATAGGACAAAAATTCGTATAAATGCGCATAATTAGAGTTGTTTTAAACATGTGATTGTAAAATTAATATGAATTATTGATAATAGTAGTATGTAACTAGGAAAAAAATTTTCTGCATGGGGGGGCATCGCTTCCCCCCCCTAGGGGAAAAATACCCCCCCAGGGGGGGTAAATTTTCACATTGGGTATCTTTCGAAAGATCAGGTTGATAATAGTAGTAGTTAACTAGGAAAAAATTTTTGTGCATGTGGGGGCATCGGTTGCCCCCCCACCGGGGGGGGAAGTTCCCACCCGGGGGGGCAAAATTTCAAGATGGGTATCTTTCGAAAGATCTCGTCAATACCTTTAAAACGAATGGTTGAACGATAAATCTGTGATAATTTAAACCAAAGTTATCGATTTTTTTTACTTTTAACAAAAAAAAACTTAGAAAAATATCGCAATTTTTTTTTTTTTTTTTTTTAACGAAATTTAACCAAACTTGGTATTTAGTTGGTCCGCGACATAAACTGGTGCTGATTATGTTTGGGGATCAATAGCTCAACAGGTGGCGCTGTGATAGCATTTTATCTAAATTTTTAACATGGCAGCATAGGACAAAAATTCGTATAAATGTGCATAATTAGAGTTGTTTTAAACTTGTGATTGTAAAATTAATATGAATTATTGATAATAGTAGTATGTAACTAGGAAAAAAAATTTCTGCATGGGGGGGCATCGCTTCCCCCCCTGGGGGGGAAGTACCCCCCCGGGGGGGATAAATTTTCAAGATGGGTATCTTTCGAAAGGTCTCGTCAATACCTTTAAAACGAATGGTTGAACTATAAATCTGTGATAATTTAAAACAAAGTTATCGATTTTTTTCACTTTTAACAAAAAAAAAAAAAAAATCGTACTTTTTTTTTTTTTTTTTTTTTTTTTTTTTTTTAATATTGTTACTGATTGAATATGTATAGGTAAATATAGAAGAAAGTCTTGTGGTGGCCACAACATACTAGTTTTTAACTTGTGGTTGTAAAATTAATATGAATTATTGATAATAGTAGTAGTTAACTACGAAAAAAATTTTGTGCATGTGGGGGCACCGGTTCCCCCCCTGGGGGGAAGTACCCCCCCTTTCAAGATGGGTATCTTTCGAAAGATCTCGTCAATACCTTTAAAACGAATGGTTGAACTATAAATCTGTGATAATTTAAAACAAAGTTATCGATTTTTTTTTACTTTTAACAACAACAAAAAAAAAAAAAAAAAACGGGGAAAAAAAATCGTATTTTTTTTCTTTTTTTAATATTGTTACTGGTTGAATATGTATTACTTTTAACAAAAAAAAAAAAAAAAAAAAAAACCTTAGAAAAAAATCGTAATTTTTTTTTTTTTTTTTTTTAATATTGTTACTGATTGAATATGTATATAGGAAAATATAGAAGAAAGTCTTGTGGTGGTCACAACATACTAGTTTATATGCGTAAAAATATGTTTAATGTAGAATATGGTATGGAAATCTATCACTGTTTGTATACAGGGCTACAGAAAAGGACTAGATTATAGAGAGACAATGCTTGAAAATCTTTTGTTGTTAGTGAAAGTGCTCTACTATAATATTGTACCATGTCCAGGCAAGCTGTTCAGGAACTGAAATTAATTCCTAATAGCTTTATGGAATAAATAATGTTTTTTTTTTTTTTTTTGTTTGTTTGTTTTTTAAGTTAAATATTCATCACTTTTTTTTTTTTTTTTTTTTTTTTTTTTTTGTATATTTACTCGTTTTGAGGATTTCTGAATACCGAAGTCAATTTTTTAACGTTTGATCTTTGTCTGTGTCTACTAGAGTAAATTAAAAACAAATAACTTCAGGATCCAAATGCTGCATTTTCAAGTTTTAATACATTTGTTACTAGAAAAATTTGATGAAGATTGATAAGTTTCAAAGAATGTTGCATGTGAAAGTTGTTTGTATAACTTTAAATGAATGTTTGAATTTAATAACAGATTTGAATTCTATATAAATATAGGTAAAGTAAAGAAAAGGGGGGGGGGTTGAGGGAAGAGGAAGCCCCCTTCATACAGAATTATTTGTCAATTAAAGCTGTTCTGAAGCCTTAATTGAATTGTTTTACCATAAGTTTATATAACAGTACTCATTATCTTACCCTTTAATCTCCAATCTGTATTTATAGGATAAAATTTTAAGGTAAGAAAAAGTCGTGTGAGTGACACACCAGTAAGATGCCATTTTGTAAGTCCCAGGAAATTACACTGCTAAAAGTCAAATTCTTACGCTTCAAATATGTATTTTTTTAGGTTGATTTCTTTAGAAATCGACCTATTGCATTCACTTCGTTTATCTATCTATCTATCTATCTATCTATATATCTATAATGAAAATTTTGTCATCACAATAACTCCCGAAATAATACTCCAAATCGAACTAAATTTGGACAGTGAACTGATCTTAAAAATATCTTGGATGAGTTCGTTAACCAAGTTGTTCCGACTTTTTGTTTTCAAGTGGCAGCCACTTGAATATTTCTAACCCACATTGTAAAAAGCGTATTTAAAGCAAGATATGCTTGAATTTTTATGTAAATCTAAACTACATAAGAGTCTAAATGAACATTATTAATGAAATTTATCTGCCATTTTTAATAAAGTGGTTGATATCTTAAGTTAAGTGAGGCCACTTAAAATCAGGCTACCACTTGAAAATTTAAAATCACGATAACTTACGAAATAATACTCCAGATCAAACCAAATTTGGACAGCGTCTGTACTTGTGTTATGAATATCTCGGATGATTTTCTTAACCAAGTTGCACCACCATTTTTTTTTCAAGTGGAGACCACTTGAAATTTTCAAATTCAAATTGTAGAAAGCGTATTCCGAATTTGTTTGAATTTTGATGTGTACATAGACTATATAAATGTCTCAATGAAGTTTATTAATGAACGTATCCGCCATTTTTAATAAAGTGGCGGATATCTTAAGTTAAGGAGGGCCACTTGAAATCAGGCTACCACTTGAAAATTTAAAAACCCGATAACTTCCGAAATAATACTCCAAATCGAACCAAATTTGGACAGTGTCTTAACTTGTGTTATGAATATCTTTGATGAGTTTCTTGGATGAGTTCGTTAACCAAGTTGCTCCGACTTTTTGATTTCAAGTGGCAGCCAGTTGAATATTTGTAACCCACATTGTAAAAAGCGTATTTAAAGCAAGATTTGCTTGAATTTTTACGTAAATCTAGACTACATAAGGGTCTCAATGAAATTTATTAATGAAATTTAACTGCCATTTTTAATATAGTGGCTGATATCTTAAGTGGGGCCACTTGAAATCTGGCTTCCACTTGAAAATTTAAAATCACGATAACTTCCGAAATAATACTCCATATCGAACCAAATTTGGACAGAGTCTTAACTTGTGTTATAAATATCTTGGATGAGTTTCTTAACCAAGTTGCTCCACCATTTTGTTTTCAAGTGGAGACCACTTGATATTTTCAAATTCAAACTGTAAAAAGCGTATTCCGAATTTGTTTGAATTTTGATGTATACATAGACTATATAAGTGTCTCAATGAAGTGTATTAATGAACGTATCCGCCATTTTTAATAATGTGGCGGATATCTTAAGTTAAGAGGGGCCATTTGAAATCAGGCTACCACTTGAACATTTAAAATCACGATAACTTCCGAAATAATACTCCAAATCGAACCAAATTTAGACAGTGTCTTAACTTGTGTTATGAATATCTTGGATGAGTTTCTTAACCAAATTGTTCCACCATTTTGTTTTCAAGTGGAGACCACTTGAAAATTTCAAATTCAAATTGTAAAAAGCGTATTCCGAATTTGTTTGAATTTTGATGTTTATATAGACTATATAAGTGTCTTAATAGAGTTTATTAATGAACTATGAATTTTCTCGCCAAAAGTCACAAAAAAAGTCGTCAAGTGGAAAGTCGCCAAATTTGGCGCCAAATTCATCAGCTGCCATATTGGAGCTTTTTAATGCGTTTTTATGGGAAAATTAGGCTATTTTAACGTTAAAACAAGCTAGAAATGCAGAAAATTAACATTTAATCAACTTACTAAGCCTCTTTGAAAGAATTTCTATCAAAAAAAGAAAAAGAATTTTTTTCAAATTTGCAACAATATCTTAGATTAATTAGTTCACTGAGCAACTTTCTCTGCCATTTTGATCCAAGTGACAGCCACTTAATTTTTCAACACGATGACTTTTGAGATTCTGAATTAATTCCAACTATATTTGTAGAATAGTCTTATTTCACAAATGCATTTAAATGCATTTAATATATTTGTCAACTTGGCCCACCATCTTGTTTACAAGCGCCGGCCACTTGAAAATTTTAAATTCATATAAAAAGGTATTTATGAACCGATTTGCTTAAAACTCCATATGTAGATGGACTACATCAATATTTCTACTAATTCGTTTAATAATTGGTAGCCGCCATTTTGGAACAAAATGACGGCTTCTTGATAAGGAAAAAGGAATCAACCTACCCTTCCGAATAAGCCGGAAGGACTTGTTTCATATTTGAACTTGTACTGAAGCGTAAATCTTCTTATAATACTACCAGCAAAACTGACATGTTTGAAGCACCATCTGAATATGTGACTTATAGTAAACAATATTATAATCTTTTGCATGTGCTTGATAATAGACGTCATTCAGTAATTGCTTTTAACGACTTTTAAGGGGAATAATAACAATAAAAAAATCCTAGGTTTTATTGTTGTATTATTGTATTATTACATAATGTCATGTTAAATTCTATATCTTAATTTTATTGCATTATTATTTTAAATCTGGTTGTTATTTTCTGAACAATTCTATATAATAAATTAACAGTATGATTGTGTACTTTCTTAAAACTATTTTGTTTTCGTGCAATACATCAAGACAGAAACTCATAAATGTGAAATAAAACTGTTGTGACGGGCTTGTTTAACCAAGCCAGTCACAACACACAGTTGTTGCAGGAAATAAAATCTTAAAACCACGATCCCTGATAAAAATCAACATATTTTATTATTTTTATTTTTAACGAGGAAAAAAAAAAAAGAGGAAGGTATTTTCATTGTTCATTTATGTTTTGACCTCATCAAAGTCAGTAGCGGAAATTTTGACAATCAAAATTACGCATCACGTAGCTATATACCGTAACAAAACGTTTTGGTTAATACAACCCCCTATCTACATGATTTTTTTTTTTTTTTTCACAGGTATAAAAGACACATGTATTCTAGAAGCCCCGGTAAGTAATAAACTTAATAACAGGAAGGGGGGGAGGGACTTCTCGGTGACATAAAACGTGTCCGGATGCAGTAAAAAATATACCGGTGTTGGAGCCCCCAGTTTCATGAAGTGTATCTTTAATTTTGTATTCCAGTCATCATTGTTTAAAAGACTTTTTTTTTTTTTTTTTTTGCCCCAGGGTAATGTCGTAGATTTTGTGACTACCGTTGTTATGGTACACCAATCTTGGTTATTGCCCCGGGAGGTCAATGTTCTTTAATATTATATCTAAGGACGTTAATTGCATATAGAATCCATAAAAAAAAAAAAAAAAAAAAAAAAAAAAAAAATCTTTATTCAAGTTTTAGAATAACAGCAAGTCATTGTTAATCTAGGTCTTACAAATAAATTATGAAATAAATAGAGGAAACGTTTATATCGCAGTTATTAGTGTAAAAACTGTATATTATTATTATTAAAACCAAATCTGAAAACACTTGAGTTATCCTTTAACATCAAACGAAGAGAAAACCTATTGGGCAATTCCAAATAGTCTATAATTTTTATCTCTAGAAATGTAAGGAATCACTCTAATTTATTTATTCAAACTATGCAGTTGAAAACTGAGGTATTTTAACCCGTTAGCACCCAGTGTCCTCATTTGAGGACAGCTAATAAAATGGCACATATATTTTTTGTGGTTTCTTGGAATGATTTCTGCTTTTTAGTAACATTTTATAGCGTCACTCTAAATGATCCCTGAAATTTTTATGTGCCTACTATTAATTATTATTTCATAATTTGGATAGCCATTTTATGATTTTTCATTCGTCGCACATATCTTTGCTTTTTGCGCAGGTATACTAACTTAAATCAAGCTGAATAATAATATATATTATAATACTTTACTTTCGAGATCTTTGTCAACATATAATAGTAAATTAATGTGTTATCTCAAAATTTTTCTATATCGAAGTTTTCTCGCTAGAACACTAAGCGTCAATAAATGAGGATAGGCTAAATTTAAAACTATCAGAAGAATGTTTAAGCTAATATATTTTACTGTCAGTTGTCTATATTAATTTAGTAGGGAAATAATCATTTAATAATATTTTGCAAAATTAATTCGGACGTTAACAGGTTAAGCAAATATACAATCACAATTTTAAGGATTACTTAATATTCAGATGTTCTCTTTCAAATGTCAAGAAATCGGCTAGCCTACAAATTTTATCCCTTTTCCAGTTACTATTTAAACTCAAAAATTTCATATTTAATCAATTTAATAACAAACTGTGGAAAACCTATTCAATAAGCATTTTTTTTTTTTCCTTTAGAAATTTTTAAAGTATATGACTATATTTATCGGTATATCGACGAACAAACATTTTAATAAAATGTATGAAATAATTAAGGACAGTATATTCGAATATGTATTATTGAGCTATTTTTTGAAAACGGGGACCATTAAAAGAATGTACATTTATATTCTGTACTTCTATAAATTCCTTGGGTATTCATGTAATGCTTTCATATTATGTTGTAATTGATATACTGATGACGAAATCCGGACGGGTTTCGAAACTTCTAGATTTTAATTATTTTTATATGTATATTTTGTTTTAAAATGTATTTTAAATTAAGTTTTGTCTCGTAAATAAAATAGTTTTTGTTTTTAATATATATATTTTGTTGAATATTATATTGGTGGTTGTTTATTCCGTTTTCGGCAAATAAAAATTATCATTAAAATAAGTATTCCTGGAGCAATATTGAGAATCCACGACTTAGTCCTCTTGAATTTATTTTAAAAAGTCAACTGAAGCAGCAAGGTGAGCGGTGGCGTCAGAAGACACAGGATTTTTTCAGATGTTCGCACTACAAGTTACATATGGCAAAACAGAATGATTTCTTTTTACAATTCATTGATCACCAAGATCTGATCGCCAATTTGGAACATAAGAAGCCAAATACGAATTTTACAACATTCAAAAGACAAAGCCAATATATTAAAATTGCATTTCTGGTAAACATTTCTCAACAGGATTCACGTCAATATTTTAAAAGGTATAACTATTGATATTTTTGTTTTGTCTCTTTCTCATTTTGAAGCATCTAATGTAAATTCCTAATAAACATCTACTTACCACAGAGCATCTCTTAATCAGCTTTTATCTTGATTGTTTCATAAGTCTACAATAAAATAATGCAGCTCAAATGGGAATTTTTATTTAGCCCGTTAACGCCCGAATTAAATTTGCAAAATATTATTAGCTGATTATTTCACTTCTAAATTAATATAGACAACTTAAACAATTCTTCTGATAGTTTTAAATTTAAAGCCTATCCTCATTTATTGACGTTTAGTGTTCTAGCGAGAAAACTTCGAAATAGAAAAACTTTGAGATAACAGATTAATTTCCTATTATATGTTGACAAAGATATCGAAAGTAAAGTATTATAATATATATTATTATTCAACTTGATTTAAGCTAGTATACATGCGCAAAAAGCAAATATATGTGCGACGAATGAAAAATCATAAAATGACTATCCAAATTATGAAATAATACTTAATAGTAGGCACATAAAACTTTCAGGGATCATTTAAAGTGACGCTATAAACTGTCACTAAAAATCAGAAACCATTCCAAGAAACCACAGAAAATATACGTGCCATTTTATTAGCTGTCCTCAAATGAGGACACTGGGCGCTTACGGGTTAATGCAGCACAATTGTTGATATCTTCTGGATTATTTACATTTTTGTACGAAACTTCTGGTTGAGTGTGATTATCCCTTTCTGACCCGAAACATTTTTACCTTAAAATATTACATTCTTCTGTTTTTGCAAACGGAAAGAAAAATATGGACTATAACCGACATTTGTTGATTGAAAATTGTACTTTACACTTTCTGCTAATTAGCTCGATCGTTCATTTCCTGATTTTATTACACACGACTGTTCCAGATACAAAAATGTAAGTGGATGTCGTGGATGTCCAACCCGCACGATCGTACGGTCTGGATTGGAAAGGGTTATAAGATACGACGTGGTATCTATAGCCCGCAAACTGAAGTGAGAAAAATTAACAGGACCGTTCTCCAATCTTCATTACATATACTTCAAAAACATTTTCGACCCCTATATTCTTTTACAAGGATTCAAAAATTGTGCTTCATTTAGAAATAGTAAATATTTATCTTTCTTTTAGCTTTAAGAAACTAATGACTTGATCGCATCGCATCTACCACACTCTTCTTATGGCCAGCCCTGGCGACCATATTTATTTATAAATATTAAATTTGAAATTTTTTAGCTATTCTCATCAGTGATAAGTTGTTTTAAAGGGCTTGTTTTGTTTGTTTCATCCAATAAACAAATTCACCAATAGAGTTTTTTTTTTTTTTTTTTTAAGTTCAAAGCGATCATATACTTATGCTATTATAAAATATCCTACATTATGAAAAATAAAAGAAAGGGGAAAAAAGAGAGAGGAGAAAAGAACGATGTCAATAGTTTATACATTGTTAAAAATCCCGAAACTGGAGTCGCAGTTATTTGTGTGTCATCAGGAAACCATTTCAAAAGAATGAGGAGTCAAGGTCATTGTGTGAAAACTGACCGATTGCACGAGCCACTCGGTTTGAAACAATTGTATATATAGTTTGTTAAGATAGTGATGGTAACGGTTTCATTGCAAACAAGTTAGTAAAGGTGTCAAGTGCAGATGCTTTTGTTTTAGAGAGAACTCCGTCTGGAAATTTGATTTACTGGATAAGATTATATTTGCATCGGGTTACCATTATCGCAGATTTCCGTCGATTATGATATATGGTCTTGACATTTTGTTGAAAAAAAAAAAAAAAAAAGAGATGATGAAGAAGAAGAGAACGAATGAGGATCATTAAGAGGGTCAAATTTTTAACATAGGGTGAAGGGGGGAGGGAGGGTAAATGTAACTTTATAATTCAATAAATTAGCTAACTTTTGACCTAATAGACATCTTATTTGTTTGTTTGAATCTTTCTTTCTTATATTTAGTGTTTGGAAACCAAATCAAATGGGAAACAGTGATAATTTTAGAAGTTTGAAAAATTACATATATATATTGCCTTTACATTTGAACAATGGCATATATTCTTCTCCGACAGTATGCACTCTCAAAATCCGAAGCTTTGCAGTTGCTGTATTTTTGAAGTAAACTTTAATTTTTAGTAAGGAAATTGTTTTGTATGCAGATTTTGAATATAGCTTCAGATTTGTTCTATTTCTTAAGCTTTTTGGTTTTTCAACCGTAATTACACTTACACCAGGGATTTTGCGTGTCTGCGAACTGTAACCAGGGTGTTTATACTTGTCCTAAGCAATTCAATTGTATCAATTTCACAATGATTTTCAGTGTTGTCTTTTAATTTTCAATGAAACCTAATATCCTGATCCTGAACTTTTTAAAGTTTTGTTGGACCGTTAAAAAGTTTAATATGTGAAGTGAGGATTGGCATGGTATTTACCTTGTAATAGTTTTTACCATCTTAGCCAAAACAAGTTTTGTCCATGGTTTTTACCACCTTCAGATAAAATAAATTCCTATTTGTAATTGGACCACCTTTAGGGGTGAGTCTCAGAACGTCGCTAATTGTCCATTTACGCAGCACTAGTGAGACGTAAAACCCAACTAACCAACCAAGCAAACTATTTTTTTTTTCTTTTTTTTTTTTTTTTTTTTTTTTAATTTATTAGAAAAACTTTCAGGACATACTTTAAAATTTTTAGTTTTTATTTTCCTAATATTATTTACTATGAAATTTCGATTCTTTCAACTATTTATAAGAACATTGTTTTGGAAATAAATAAATAACTAAAAATAAAGCAATGTTGTCGACACGCAAAATGTTTTAAATCATATGATCAGTTTAATGAATTAGTGTTTTAAACTATTTGCCACAGACACTCTTTCATACTAGAAAATAAAGAACAAAAATATTAGCTTGAATAAAAAATATTTTTGGTAATAACAAATTAAGAAAGCCTCGACAGCTGTTTCGAAGGAAATATAGATGCTTTCTTCTTCAGGAATTATAATTAAGCATCAGATGCACCTAACTAAAAACTAGATCAGGTTTTCTTTCTTTAATAAATGAGATAAATTTGCTATTTTTCTCCTCAAAAAGAAACCATCTATTAAATTGAGATTTATTTTACAACTAGCATACAACTACTATAACTGACTGATAAATTATTGAATAAATTATTGGCTAATTAATACTTCATGATATTAATATCAATTATTATAGCACTCTAACTATTGCACGTTTTTTTCTTTATGTTACTATTAGAATTTGTGGCAATTCAAATTCATCTTCTAAACAAAAACAAATCTGTTTCGAATTTCATTGTGAAAATACAATATATATATATATATATATATATAAAACTCCTTAAATATATAATATTTTATAATGACATAATTCTTTTGCATAGTTTTTCTTTCCAATCTGACAAAACTTTTGTGCATATACTACTACCATTTTGCTAATTCCTGACTTGTCAAGTTTCCGCACAATGCATATGTTTTCTGTGCCTAGTTCATGGTGAAAGAGGGAAGGGAACAACATTTAAGATCTTTGAAAAAAATAATTTATTTACCAGTATATAATTTTATAAAGGTCATATTGAATTTTCCTTCATAATAAGGGAATAGGAAAAATGGTAGAAAATTTTTGTTTATATTATACATATAAATATTTGAAACAAAAGCATGTTCTAATTTTTTTTTTTTTTTTGTTTAAATCAGATTTTGTTTTTTAATTTAATAAAAATTGGATTTTTCTGTTGAGATTAATTGATTATCTTATTTTGATTATTTTATAATAAACTTTAAACACATTTAATTAGCATTAATCAATTCATCAATTCATGCAAGAAATCAATACATGCAATTTCTTAATATTAATACATTGCATAGTACACATGCAGACATTCTTTTTAACTTAAAAATGTTTTTAAAAGTTATTTCAAAGTATTTTTAATTAGATCAGGATTTTTTTAAGCATCACATATTTCTAGACTATATTTTAAAAAAACATATGTATATCAGCAATGAATAATAAACTAGTACCTACCACTCTACCAGTAATAGTGTTTATCAGGTTTTTACCATTTCCCCCATGGTTTTTACCGGTAAAAACCCAACCCTGTGTGAAGTACTAGTTGCAAGACGTACGGAAAAGTTCACAACTCTGCGACGAGTTGAGATGTTTTAAAATTTTAAATGAATTCAAATTCCAGAAAATGTTTTCCATCTGGTAACTTGAATATATCTTTTAATGTACTTCATATGAATATAGTAGACCGAGATTACACTTGCCCCAAACCTTGGGGCAGTGTTGCCAGATTTGGGGACTTTTTTATTCAACTCTCACCAATAATTTTGAGAAGTGATATTTGCTATACATAATAGACGTTTATCTTTCGAAGTGCTTAGGCAACCGTTACAATTAAAATTTAGCGGCGGGGGTTGAATAAAAAAGTCCCCAAATCTGGCAACTGCCTTGGGGAAGTAAAACCACGAAACACACGATTTTCATCTTTTTTTTTTTTCACTTTAAATGGCACATTGTTAAATTGTAAAAAGTTCACAATTTTAAAAAGCCAATAACTTGTTGTTTATGTCTATATTTTTCCAGAAGTGTAAGTATAATAGCAATTGTGCAAAATGAGGTCAAAATCGAACTATGTTAAAACGTTGTTACACTTACACTACTTTACCTTACATTAAAATTTATGAATGAAGTATAATTTCAGGGAATAATTAAGTAATAATATGTAATAATGAAGTATGATTTCAGGTATTAATAAAGTTATAATTTCAAGGGACATATCTAAGTGTGAAAGACCTTGTATTTTATTAAGATGATGTCCTTCAATTTAACAAAAATATATTTTCAAGGAAAAAAAAAAAAAGGTAGATTTATTTCAAGTCAAATCCATAAAAAGACTCTCTACTTATCGTCCCCGGAAACCGAGGACAATGTTATTCTATGGAGAATTTTGCCCCATTATAACTCATTAACTAATACATATTTTTAAACTCCATTTTAACATTAAAAAAATTCACAACTATTAAACAATTTATCAGTTTCTAAAAATTGATTTTTTTATTTTTTAATATTTTATTTTGAGGTTACAAAATGCGAATTTTCCCAATGTGAAATTATACATTTTTGAGCTTTAAAAGTGAAATCTTAAAAATTAAAATAATCAAATTTTAGAAAACGATAAGCAGTTTACCAATTGTGAATTTTTTGAATGTGAAAACAGAATTTAAAAATATGTATTAGTTAATGAGTTATAATGGGGCAAAATTCTCCATAGACATTGACATCGGCTTTCGGAGACAATAAGTAGAAAGTCCCCTTAAGACTTAGCAACCAAAGATTAAATTTATAAATGGTTGACCACTCGAGACAAAGTTCTGGAAGACTTTATATCCAAACTAAAAATTATTACATTTTATCAAAACCTTAGGTCCAATGTAGCATTTGTATTTATTGTCAAGTTAATAAGAATTACAGGGCGGTCAGAATGTCTTTCCATGCGAACAAAAAGTTATTATAAAAACATTATTATAACTTACAATATGGTTGCATTGATATATTGTGCAGACATAAGGATTCTGTAACCTGTTCTCCAGAGGACATCCTCCAGATGTTCTTAGGAATAGATGTGTTATATGTATTAGGACCGCAAAGAATACCGCCTTGACATTAACAGATCAAATTACTGACATAAGTGTTTTTATTGTAAACGCTATAAACATTTACAATATATCGAAACAATCATACAACAAATTAGAGGTCTGCACGGGTAGAAATTTTGAGGCCCGGGCCCTGCCCGATTTAAAAACATGTAAAATACCAAAAAAAAAAAAGAAAAAAGAAAAAAAAGAAAAAAAATGAAAAAAAGAAAAAAATTATGCTTTTCTATGAAAAGGTTTTTAGTATGTGTTTTGCAGAGGTTTTATATATCCAAGCAATAGAATGTTCGTTAACAAAACTGCTGAACTTTTACAAGATAATTATATATAAACAGAAATTCGTTAATGCAGACAAATCACAAAGACAAACAGAAAGTCAAATCGAAAATATTAGCATTCATCAAACAATATAGGAAGAGGAAGATATTTAAAATGGTTAATATTACTAAAAATGCACTTTCAATGATATCCTCTTATATACCGTAACGTAACCGAATCTTTTATGTGATCCTGATTCGGTAAACAAAACTTTAATGCTAATCCAACCATATTCAATGGAAAAGTTGCTTTTGCTCATGCTAAAAATGACGCTACTTTCATCCACTGGGGAAAAGAGAAAAGAGCCTTAGAGAAAAACTTACAGCGGAAGGATTTTTATAACCTTCATACCACCTAAACTCTAAAGACCATAGGAAACAAAGCCTTTTACACAGTAACGTAATGTCTTTTGTTTGTACATGTGCGCAAACTGGTTATCGCATGCATACTATTTTGAATAGGAAAGCATCTAATATTACTTTAAATAAAATATATTAATTTCGACACATGCTAAAAATATTTGCGGAAAATCAGATCGCGAACAGACAGACTGGTAGACAATTAAATTAAAGTTACAGATATTTTTTAACAAAAGAAAATTTTATGTGAGATACAAGCCTGTAAAATTATCTAAAATAAATGACTGAAGAAATATTTTATCATTTTAATTTTTCGTTGATTGACGAGGAAATTAGAAAAAGGTTCGGGCCGACACGGCTCGGAAAAATTTTCATTCAGGCCCGGCCCGAGTATACACAAAAAAAATTGAGCCCGAGTCCCGCCCGACCCGAGCCCGACCTGGCCCCTAAAGCAAATTGAAAATTTCGGCCCGAGCCCGGCCCGTGCAGACCTCTACACCAAATTATAAGAGTTATTATTATTATTAGTGGTAATCAGGGAAGACTTAGTGATATTAAAATGTGCAAATGATATAAAAGGAAATTATAATATAATTATTAAAAGTGCCTAATTTCTGACATTATTCATATTGGACTAAGTTCATAAACATGGTATAGTCAAGATGAAATTTTAATGGAAATTTATTTAAACAGAAAGCTTTCTTATTTTGACAGTTTTTTACGTCAGGATCAGACTGGGATTTTTTGTCTGAATAAAAAAGAAAAAAGTGAAAACATTAAAATGGATAAATAAATTAATAGAATTTCTAATATGTACTAAAATAGAGATTAAAATTAAGACTCAAGTAAAAACTCAACAGAAATTATGTATGAATAGGTTTATTTAAATTTTTAATAATATTAAACACTTGGGATCATATTAGGGTACATTGACTTGATAAGAAGTGTCAATGGAGAAGCATTTAGAATATTGAATTTATTACGCACCATTGGGTAAATAAATAAAATAAAATAGAAATGTAAATCGGTAAAATATAAATAAATAAATAAATAACATTTGAATAAAACACTTTCAGATTAGTCATGTGAGAATAAAATTATTTAATTTGAACTCGGCCAAGCCTTCTCTGAATACAGTATGACCGAAAACAATGAGAAAGGTTCTTAAACCTTGAACAAAAGAATTCTACAGAAAATACTGGCGAAATAAATCTCGAAAAGTGAAGTTTAAAAAAAATATATATATATTTACTTTAGTTTATCTAATAAAGTATAATATGATATAAATAACAACTATACATGTCACAATAGCAGCTCTTTCTTTGAAAGATTAATTTTTCGCAAGTACAGTACTCTCGTATAACGTGGGGGATACGTTCCGCGTAATAGAAAATCGCGTTATAGGAGATGTACATTGTCAGACGATTTCATTCCGCAATGAGACCAAAAGCTTCGGGCGTTGGCATAGTAACGGAGCAATCCTTCCTTGAACAGGTTGAAAGTAGAAAAGATATCGTCACGTGCTTCCTTTATTTTACGCGTTATACGAGACTCTTTATCGCGTTGTGTGAGTAATAGTCGCAGATTTTTTGTCACGTTATACGAAATAGTGTTTTGTGGGAGCGCGTTGTATGTGATTCTACTATATTATAAGCATAAAATTCATGAATAAAATTATTAAAATAAAATAAATATATTTATTCAGTGTGTTTTGGAACATTTTAATATCCGTTTTGAAAAATGGAATAGTTTTGAGCATAGATAAATTAATAAGATATAGATGGATCATCGTGGGGGAAAATGTGATTTCTTTTTATTCCGGTAAAGACAGCTATTTTACTCTCTATAATGGCTGTTTTTCCCCGAGTGAGTACACGCGGGAATAGATACGGATAATTTAGCAAATAAAATTTATGAGTAATTTATGTATGAAAAGTGAATGAGAAACTCCAGATACAGTTTTAAATTCATATTTCTTTCTTTCCCCTTTCTTTTCTTTTTTCTTTTCTTTCCTTTTTACTATATTTATGAGCATATTTAATACTTAAAGTTAACTTTTTCCACATATTTGTACTAGCATGTTTTATCTCCACCGCTGCTAATTACATTTAAATGAATTTTGAAAATTCCGCATTAAAAAATTTAATATGGAAATAACTTTAATATTAAAAAATATTAAAATTAAAAAATATATATATTCCATTAAATATGAATACAGTAATTGTTTCATAATAATAACAAAGCAACTGATAATAAAAATAATACTTTTGATAAATTAGTCAAATATAACTTACTTATGAAAAGTTATCCCTTTTTTTTTCCCCATATATGTATTAGAATAATTAAAAACCATGCAATATTTCGGCATTTTCAAAATTCATCAACATTCTATTCTATAACTATTTCCTAGTTTTATACACCCTAATGGCTGATACTGAAAAGTTTTTTCGATACCAATAATCTTTGTTCGATAACATGGGGATGATAGATCTATATAAATTACTATATCTATGGTTTTGAAAAAACATATATTTGAAACTTAAGGGGTCATGTACTTTGAAAAAGAAAAAAATATCTGAAAAAAAAAAAAAAAAAAAAAAAATATTTTATTTACCGTAGCTGAAAAAATAACTTCTTTTAAAACTTGTAAATGTTAACAGACATTAAGAAAAGTTTTAGCCAGAATTTAATAAAAAATTAAAAGCTTCTACATAACATATAAATGTATAAAATGACGCACAATTAGCTTTTTAACATTATTATTATTTTTTTTTTATATAGTAGTTATATATCTATATCTATCTATCTATCTATCTATATCTATCTATCTATCTATCTATCTATCTATCTATATCTATATATATATATATTTCTTTTTTTTTTTTTTCAAAAGATTGTAGCTTTCCAGCAAAATTTTTTTCGACATTTGAATTATGGGGTATTTTCTTATGCGTAAAAATTTTTTTTAGGTTCGTGTGATGTATCATTTGCATGCAATCCTGCACGCAAGGCTTATATTGACAAAAAATATCTCTGACATTTTTTAAGGAAAAACAAATAAAGCTAATAAAATAAATTAATTAATTAATTAAATTAAAAACTGTGCTATGATTCTGACAGCTGTAATAGAGAATAATATTTCTGAACATGTGTTAAATATTAAAAGTAGTTATTTTTTAGTTTATTGTAAAAAGAATTATGATCATTTTTTTGCTGATATTTCCACCGTTCAAAGGTACTTAACCCCTCAATTTATTATTATTATTATTATTATTATTTTTTTTTTTTTAGTCATTGAAATGTACCTTGACATTTGATAAGTACATTTTGATAAAACGACTTTTTTGATAAAATGAAATTTTCTAAAAATAATTGCAAGAAGCAATATTATCAGAGGTTGAAAAATAAATAATAATAATAATAATAAGAAGAAGAAGAAAGACTTTCTTCATTTTCTCAAATTTAGTGAGTAATTATATGTATGACGTCAGAATACAGCAATTGCAATAAACGTTTCGTATTATTACGAAAGAAGCATTTCTACATTAACGGAGTTGCACCTCATTTGTAACGGAAATTTTTCCGATTCTTCTTGAGTTTTTATCCAGAAAAAAGGCAAGGGTAATTGCCCTTTGTGTCCTTTGCTTGAGATTATCAGGCCTTATCATTAATAAAGTCTCTACTTATCACGGAAATGTGCATATTTACGATCTATTTCGCAAAGGAAAAAATGATAAAAAAGAAAAAAATTTAAGGTGTCGAAATCTCATTTGAGATTAGTTTAAAGATATCTTCTTTAAACAACCCGAGATAAAGTTGATAAAAACATATTTTTAACGGATGCTACAAAGTGGCAAATAAAGATTCTTTTTTGAGATTATGGATCGCATTTATTCTTTGGGGAAGGGGGGGGGGTATCTGTATTAGATAATTTTTGCGCTGACAGATCTTTGATAAATTCTGTCTTTATTTTCATTTATAATTAATTCTATACAGTACTAAAACGCTTTGAGGTTTACAAATTTCAAAATAACAGATATTTTCTTCAGTAACAGGGGCGGATCCAGACTAAAATTTAATCTCATTTAAAGACTTTTCATAAAATTTTATGTCATGAAAAAAGCTCTTTCACACAATTCCGTGTCATGAACTAGACTCTTTTAAACAATTACATTTTATTAAAGCAACCCCTTCACGAAATTTCTCTTCATAAATTATGTAACAATTATTTGCTAAAAATGTGTACTTTTTTTTTTTTTTTTCTTTCTTTCTTTCAGCATTGTAACAAGTTTTTGACATTATTCAGATTAATTTTGATATAAAAATCTTCTTCTTTTCTTTCTTTCTTTTTTTTTTCTTTTTATTTTTAACAGAGAGTGAGTTTATTTATTTATTTATTATTTTTTATTCTTACAAAATTGGTCCCCAAACCAAGCAGCACTATTTTTTTTTTTTTAACTTTATATTTTAAAGCTAAAAATATTTTAAGCATTTTATTTTAAGAGAAACAAAATACCATATGCTTATTTATTGTGAGTGAACGTCAATATTATTCTAATCCCATGATAACCTATGGAGAAAAGAACCCCTATTATTAGGAATTTATTAAATAATGCATATTTTTAAATTTCGTTTTAACATTCAGAAAATTCATGATTATAAAACTGTCTCGTTTTTCAAAAATTGATAATATATATATATATATATATATATATACTAGCTGACCCGACAAACGTTGTTTTGTCATATAAATTATTTCTAAAGAATATTTTGCTAGAAAAAAATAACTAACTTATTGTAAGTGTGTAAGGATGTGGTATATAAGTGAAACAGGTATGGAGCGCTGTGAACGGTGACTGTGAATTCCGATTATAACTTAAAAGACATAATTACCGAAATTTTCGCTACTTGCTTCTTGCTACTTGCTACTTGGTACTTTCTACTTGCTACTTGTTATTTAAAACCTCCGCTGAATGTCGAACAGCACAAAATTTTATTTCATACGGCAAATATTTCAATTTATGAGAGAATCTCTGATAGCAACGAATTTCACATAAAAATTCCGTCTTTTTTGAATAAGCTGTAACAATCTGGACCGATTTGATGAAAATTTTTATCAAAAAGTTATTACAATATCTAACATCATTCATTACATGTACATTTATTACAATTCAATCAATCGATGCATGTGAATATGTGTATAGTATGAGTGGAGTGAAATGTAGAGTTCGTATTAAATAAAAACTTTAACTCGTTTTAATTAAAGGTGAAAAAGTTGAAACTCAATTTATTTTATAACAGGTATATTTTTTTAATCTACAAAAACTTAATTTACTGTAATGCCATTGGATGTATAATATTTTTGGTTAATCCTTGAGGAGTATACACAAACAAATTCGAAGGTTTTCCAACGTTGGAACACGCAACGTATAATTGGCCGTGAGAAAAGCACGGATTTTCTAAATCTAAGCCACAAATTAGGACCCCTTTGGTGACTTTAAATATTTTAAGCCATTTTTGCGATGAATTGAAATGGCTATCTCAATTGTGGAACAAAAGATCTTGGCGAGAAGCGTCCGAGCTACTTCGGTGCCAAATTTCAAATTTTGCCAAAGGGGTCCGATACTAAAGGTGTTCCATACAAAAAATAAATAAATAAAATATCAGTGACATACACACGCACAAAAGTATGGGACCCCATTGGTGACTTTAAATATTTTAAGCCATTTTTGCGATGAATTGAAAGGCTATCTCAATTGTGGAACTAAAGATCTTGGCGAGAAGCGTCCGAGCTACCTCGGTGAAAATTTTCCATACAAAAAAAAAAAAATAAATAAATAAATAAAATATCAGTGACATACACACGCACAAAAGTATGGGACCCCTTTGGTGACTTTAAATATTTTAAGTCATTTTTGCGATGAATGGAAAGGCTATCTCAATTGTGGAACTAAAGATCTTGGCGAGAAGCGTCCGAGCTACTTCGGTGCCAAATTTCAAATTTTGCCATACTAAAAGTGTTCCATACAAAAAATAAATAAATAAAATATAATAAATTAGCTACACAAATAAATTTGCAGGTTAGGGTGGTTGTTAATCAAAGCGCGTGTAAATTTGATAGAAAATTACATAAAATACTCACTCCAATTCCGCACCAAATTTGCAAAATGTATAGTTTTTTATTCACATTCCAAAACTCTTCAAACACTAATTACATCTTGATGTAATATTTCAATTAGGACACAATCTTTTGTATAACAATAATAACACGAAGTTACAAAATATTTTCCTGGATTTGATCGTAGCACCAACTGTCGGGACAAACTGGAATTACAATAGAATATACGCAAGCGAAGTGTGACGTCACTGACCGTCAGTGGATGCAAGAAAAAGATTTCCTACAGTCGGCTGCAAAATTATTCGAGCACTAGCAATAATCCCTGTCTAAAAAAGTGCACTTAATACTGCTTTGTTAAATAAATCCTTATCGAGTCATGTTCTTAGTCAGTCTAAGAACATGATTCGACAAGGATTTATCGAACCAAACAGTCTTAAATGTACTTTTTAAATATAGGAATTATTGGCTAGTGCTCGAATAATTTTGCAGCCGACTGTATGTTAATCTCCAATTGGATTTTTTATAAAAAAATATTAAAAATCGAGGAAAATTATTTCTCGATTTTAATCTCCGTATTTGGGTATAGATATGTATTAGTTACCGTATGCATGTGTTAAATTGAGTTATTTTGCTCTCAAATTGACAAAATTTTAATTTTAAGTTTCAAAACTCTGTCTTCCTTGGCGTTATTTGTATTTGGCGATCTGAAACGTAATACGAAAATATACATGCCAGATGTATATTTTCGTAATATGTATTGTACGAAATTGTTTCATATTATTCATTAGTCTCTTAATATAAGTTGTTGAAATAACCATTATTTTTGAAAGAAATTAAATATGTTCGCCAGATGCTATGGCGATATTTTTTTTCCCGCCAAGGATGACAGAGTTTTGAGATTAAAAATTCAAATTTTATCAATTTTACAGCAAAAACAACTCAATCTAACGCATGCACATGATAACTAATACATATCTATACCCAAATATGGGGATTAAAATCGGGAAATAATTTTCCTCGATATTTTGTAATTTTTTACAAAAAATCCAATGGGCGATTAACATAGGAAATATTTTTCTTGCATCCACGGACGGCCAGTGACGTCATCACTTGGCTTGCGTATTATTGAATATTCGATACTACGATCGTAGCGCAGTCTGCCGGATCCAATGTGAAACATTCCAAAATCAACAACAATTTATAAGTGATAAATTAATTAAATAAACAATTTAAATTGGACTGAATTGTAAATCTAAACCATTCTCGAATCCACCTGAAGACACACAAAAAATTTCATTAAACTCGGCCAGCCGTTTAGGAGGAGTTCAGTGACAGACATACGCACAAAAGAAATATATATATAAAGATAAATACAAAGGCACAGCTTTAGTATAGACCCGCCCCCCTTGTCGACTTTAAATATTTTTGGCCATTTTTGCGATGAATTAACATGGCTATCTTAATTGCGTAACTGACGATCTTGGTGAGAAACATCTGTACTACTTCGGTGCCAAATTTCAAATTTTTCAAAACTAAAGCTGTTCCATACATAAAAAAAAAAAAAAAAAAGAAAAGAAAAAAGAAAAAAATTCTAATAAATTCGAAATTATTACTGTTTACAATTAAGGTGAAAACATAAAAGAACCTTTATAAGTTACATATAAAGTATCAATTAAAACGAAAAATTTTGTTTTACTGTAGAAAAGAAAAGTACTACTAAATTAAATAAAAATTTTAAGCTAATACCAAGTATCTTTATGAAAATATTTATTTACACGCGAATATTTTCATAGTATATTATTATTATTTTTTTTTTCTAATTTTTATTGTTTATCACGCGAAATTAAAAATATTTTATTTCCGGAAAAAAATAAATAAAGGTGAATTTTGTTTATTTTCGCATCAAATATATATATATTTTTTAATCACTTTAAAGTTAAAATGGAGTTATTATTTAATATCTATTGATCCAATTATCCGATTGAACTGAATTGTAAATCTAAACCATTCTCGAATCCACCTGAAGACACGCAAAAAATTTCATTAAGCTCGGTCCAGCCGTTTAGGAGGAGTTCAGTGACATACACACGCACAAAAGAAATATATATATAAAGATATATTATTTTGAAACGACATTTCACAAAGTGAAATTTTGCAATTTCAAAATAAATTTGAAAAACTAGGAAAAAAAAAACAAAAAAAAAAAAAAAAAAAAAACAGCAATTTTTGGGAATTGAGACATAATTTCATAGTCATGAATTTTCTGAATGTGAAAGCGGAATTTTAAAATATGTATTTTTTCATGGATAATGACAGATATTATTTTTTCCATAGCTTAACATGGAATTTATTTTACCTTAATGCTCCCATCTAGGTTTTAAAACTATTACATAAAATTGCATTCTTATAGAATTATATATGTAAGAATCTATGTTGTTTATGAAAAATTCCATTATACATCTTTTCGCTTATACGTCGTTTTAGGTCAGCCCCTTCAAAGACATACAAATGATTTTTTACCGTATAAGTTTCAATATAAAGTAAGAAATTTAACAGTTAGGTCTTTACCTAAAAGGATTAGTTTGGGTGATAGTGTTAAAAACATAAGTTTATCAATAATCTTTGGCAAGTAAAAGAATGAAATGCTATCTTTAATGAATTAATTAAGGGCTCATGTTCAGATATTGAAAACGAAAAAGAAAAAATACCATATGCATATTTATATAGATATTTAGCTATTATGAAATTTATTTTTCCCTTTTTTTTTATTGGAGTAATCGTTGCGTAAAGTTGATAAGTATATATCTTAAAAGCTTTTGTAAATTTATAAATTTATATATACAGGGAAACTTGAATAATTCGAACTTGTTTAATTCGAGATTCTGTGTAATTAAAATTTTTTTACTCAGTCCCTTGAATTTTATATTAAAATAATGTTAAAAAATCGTGGATAATTAGAATTCTATTTTGGATAATTAGAATTTTTCATATGATTACCTTTAAAATATTACAGTAAAATTTGTTCCCGAGATTTTTCTCACCTAAATTGCATGATATATCTTAACAGTCTTTCAAAATAAGGATAAGGAAATACAAGAGAAGCCCCTAGCTAGTGCATCAGAAGATATGGTGAATATACATGAAGTTCGAGGTTTTTTGAATTGAAAGCCATGTCTAATGTAGTAGATTCTATTTTTGTATCAAGTCATATGCTATGACACAAAGATTGTACTTGAAGAAACAATAAAAAATATCTGACTATTTTTTAAAAGTGTTGAATAATTAAGCTCGTAAAAATATTGGTTTTATTGGGGGGGAGGGGTGTAGCAGTATTCTTAAATATGAAGTTTATGTGTTAAATCTTTAATCGTAGAGTTTTAATTTTTTAATATATACTTTTTTTTTTTTTTTTTTTTTGACAAAATAGTATATGTAATTCGAATTTTTGGATATTAGGAATTTTTCTCTGATTCCTTCAACTTCGAATTATCCAAGTTCTACTGTACTAATATATTACGTTACTTTTAATACATTACTTTTGCTACATTACTAATATATTACATTATTTAAGTTTTATATAGAAAGTTAAGAAAGCAAGAGGACGAAAAAAGTGGAAAGCCTTTCAACTAAACAAATATCAGGTTCCTAGCTATATAAAATCAATTACTTCTTCAAATATCCTTTCACAAAATAAAATATTTACAAACGATTTTGTCTCCGAAACCGATCGGCAATATTTTATATCAATATCCAACCGCAAACAAAGAGAAAGAGCAGTAAGAGCGTTTATGGTGTCGAAACATCTCTCAAGTCCGACAAAATATCTTATCCACCCTGGAGATTATCGATAACTTCCACCCGGTTGTGTAAACAGGAAAAAGCGGTCCCCTTATCGGCACAAAACACTCCAGATGACAAGGACGCTGTTATAGTCCGCATCTTCTCAGAAAAACAGGAGATAAGCTTTTTGCGACGACAAGTTGAAATGGAAAAGAAAAAATATATGAAGGGAAAAAGAGAAGAAATTTGTGGGTGATATCAGTTCTCTTAAAAAAAAAAGTGTAGAAGGTCGATTAGTTGATAAGATCGGAAATGAGCTGTTTATAATATATATATATATATATATATATATATATACATAAATAAGAGTTATTTGGTGAGAGGGAGGATTGTAAAAAAATAGAAACAAAATTGTCAGTTTTGATTAAATGAGATATAAATCCAGTTATGTTCAAATTAATCCGCGTTTGTAATGATCGACAGGTGGCGCTTTTTCAGCTTTTGTTGTTAGTAACTAGCCACGTGTATTTATTATTGTTCTTTTTGTTATTCTATTGGGTTGTTCGGAAAGTAATTTCGTTTTTCCTTCGAAAATGAAAGACGATTTTCTTATATTGTATAAATATTTTAATGAATTATATATTCTCCACTTTGATCGGTTTCTTAGCGATCTCACGAGTTGTTATTTGGCAGTTTTTCATAAATCAATACTTTATTTTGTCTTCATTATCACAAACTGGTTTTCTAGAACGTTATGCATCTTCAACTCAAAATTGCCAGAACAAAATTTGGTAAATCAGCTTTGACAATAGCGTTCTTTAAATAATTTTTCTGTGCACACATCGTATACTATTTTTCCTTGTTTGAATAGTATTTTCGCATTTTTGATAGCAAAAACAAAATATGCCGAAAATGTCGCTTCTGATTTTCTTTATTTGATAGGGCACCAATCAAAAACTGTTGAGCAGAATAAAACGACCTTTTTCACAAGCAAGCCTTGCTATATCAGCTGTCACAATATGTAATGGCAATGCAACTTAAATGTGAAGAAGGTGGGAAAAAAAGACAATTAAGTCCTCGGCTGAGAAAACGAAATGACTTTCCGAACAACCCAATATATACAGAAATAAGAGTTATTTGGTGAGAGGGAGGATTGTAAAAAAAAATAGAAACAAAATTGTCAGTTTTGATTAAATGAGATACAAATCCAGTTATGTTCAAATTAATCCGCGTTTGTAATGATCGATAGGTGGCGCTTTTTCAGCTTTTGTTGTTAGTAAATAGCCACGTGTATTTATTATTGTTCTTTTTGTTATTCTACTTAATATTCGTACTATAATTTCTCCGCCATTACATCATGGAAAATTGATTGCTTTTGGAAAAAAAATATTTCAGTTTATTCAAAGTTCTATCGGAAGTAGATATTTAACTGAAACTGAACAAATATTAGTTTCAAATCATCTGATTATTTCTTTACTTCCATTAGCCGAAGCAACTGAAATTTTAAATTTGTCATTTGGAAATAAATGGAAGCTTAATTCTGGATTTCTTGATCCTTTGGAGTTACACTGTAGCACACAACAGAATGTGTTAACTTTTTTACCGTATTTATTCATTTTTATTCGATAAATATATGTGAAACTAAACATCGGCAAGCAATGGCGGCTTAATGAAAACCGAATTAAAGCCTGTTAATTGTAATTTCACCTTAGCCCACCAGAGGGCGAGCATTTCATTACAATCGCGGATTGTCTTTTAATTAGTTTTTGGGAAGAGAGTATTCACTTAATTATTTAAGGAAATGTTTCTGCTATACTCTTAATGGTTTTTGGCAACAAAATCAAGATTTAATAAAAATGACTTGAAAATATGTGAAAATTATACATGTTTTGTTTTCTTGCCATTAAGGCAATAATCTCGTAACAATTAAGTTGTAGGTGCTACTACGCCATGGTGCTACCCAGCAAAAATCTTCGATCGTCGTACGAAAGACAAAAAACATGGATATAAAATTTTAATTAAATGATTGCGAAGTCATTTTTAATTCCTCGGACTTCAAAATATATAAATATCATTATGTAAAAATATGAAACCCTTTGTTAAAAATACCATATAAAACAATCTCCAGAAATTTGAACTGGCAAAGAGAAATAAATCTTGGAATATATGTATAAAAATCGAGCTAAATGGGTGCAAATCGACTATTAATTAAATGAAAGTAATTGAATAATTACTATGGGAATAAAAACCCCACTAAAAATAATCCGAAGATATTCTTGAGAAAATAGTATTTTCTTAAGATTTTCTTCAAATATTTTAAAATATTTTAAAGATTTATCTTTTTCTATAAAATATCTTAAGAAATTTTAAAGAAATTTTTAAGAAATTTTGTAAATTTTCCTTAGAATGGGCCAAATAACTTAAGATATTCCGTAGATTTTCTCTAAAAATACCTGCAGAGTATCTTGAGATTATTTTTAGTGGGGAACAATTAAAATTAATTTTTTAAAGATTTTTTTTTTGTTGTTGTTGTTAATTAACCCTTTGTGGGCTACAAGTTGTGCACTTCTAAGTTAAAACTTACCATTTGTATTGGAGTTGCTTTCTTTTCTTTCCTCGTTTCTTTCATGCTGTAAAAATCCTATTTTATGTATGACCGGCTATGATTTCACGAACCGCTGAACGCAGAAAGATGTCAAAAGGTATTAAATAACCCAAGAATCCCGAGTTGATAAATTATTACAATTAGATGTACACATATTATCTTAAAATCCAAAGCGAGAACAAAATAAGCGGCACAATGTACTGCTAAAAATATGTTCGCCTACAGCCAACTATCTGAAGTGGTTAAACGGCAAGATAATATCAGCGGTAGCGGAATAGGTTTGAGAAACTTTAAGAGGACTTTTCATCTATAGTCAACGGCTGCCAAATTCCATTATATTCTATGCAGAAATTTGGTATCGAAATTACTCGTTACCTAATGTGTGTTTTCAAATTCCATTTCTACATTCAGAATATTCGAAACCGTTTAATTTGTTCTTGTTTTCAAAAATTGTTTTTTCTCTTTTCTTCTTCTTCTTCTTGTGCTATAGAGTTTGTTGCACTATTTTTGTAGAAAAGAATTGACGATACTAGCACTTTTTGACTATGCTTAAATTTCTTATATTATTATGAAGCAATACACTGGTAAAATAGTGATAAAGGATCAAAGTCGTTGAGGTGGTTGGCCGTGAACATTGCACTGTTAACACAATGACCCAAGATTCGATGCTGACGTTAAAATGTTTTATTTATCTTCAACTTCGTAACAATAATACTTATAATTAAATAATTCAACACCATAGAGATACATCAGAAATATCCTTTTGAAAAAATCAAGAAAATGTTCATTTTCTAATAAAATGGATGAATGCATGAAAAGGAACGGGATGGACACGGGATGGACACGGGGAGAGAAGCAATCAAAAGGAACGTCTTTACAGCATCAGAGAAGAGGCAGAAGTGATCAAATTGTTGGCTGGATACATTACACAAAACCACATAATTATGATGCCAAGAACAACACCCAACTTTTTCAGTTACAGCTAATTTAGTATAACTTTTTAAAATATATTGGCGATTGATTTCTTAGCGAAAAAACCGTTGTCACTTCGTGAGAACACAAGCGAACTAATCTTAAATCTTAACCACAAGAATTTATCGTTAAATTCTTATTTACAGACTTTAGTCGAAAAAGAATACGTTATTTCTATTTTAAGCAGCATATGTGCGCTCTGTTCAATGTTCAAAAATGACATCAGGAAACATTTTATTCTGTTTTATTTAATTGAGATGAAACGAATTGTCCTCCACAGAATTAAGCGATTGAAACCTCATTTCTTGCTTTTATTATTATTATTATTTTTTAAGTGAAAGGAATAGAATGGCTTGCTCTTTTTGGAAGATTCGAGACTGCATATATTAACTCTCTTTTTATAAAGATAGAAAAGGAATTGGAAAAGGAATTAAATTTTGAAATGTAATACATAATTTAGAATATGTGATTTTCGATATCACACTTCTTCTCTTTTTTTTTTTTTTTTTTTTTTTTTACATTTTGTTCTTAAGTTGTAAAAGGCAAAAACTTAACTACGTGCATTTTTTTGCACTTTATAGATTTAGAATGAAATAATAAAAAAATAAAAAATAAATTTTTGGCAAGCAAAGTCAAATTAAACCAAAATAAATATTCTGAATGTGAAAACGTATTTTAAAATTATATACAAGATAATGAGTAATTTGTGTCCCGGATTTCTCCATAGGTTAACATGTAATTCGGCTGCCGGCGACAATCTGTGAAGAGTCCCCTTAAAATTCAAAATTATATTTAATCGCCCGAAACGAAGTTTTGATTGATTTTAACCCATTTCCTGTCGTGATCCCTATTTGAGGATCATCTACATTTCTATACATTTTAACGTCATGTAGCACCTGGGCGGTCTCTTACGGAAGTTAGGCATTCCTAAAGATTACAACTAAAGGTAAAAATCTTAAACAACCACGTGGACTCAGTTTGTTGAGCACACAAGTTTATTTTCCATTACTCTCTCATTACTTTTCACCAGAAAAATAATACGGTTATTTTCAAAGCAAAAAAATGTTACTTAGGAACAATTGTTTTTGTTGCACCGAATTTACAATAATCATTGTTAAGTAATTAATGTATTTATTTATTTTTTATTTTTCATCATACTTTAGTTTGAATGGGTGCAAAATAAACCTAGTTATATCTAAATATTCTTATTTAGGGGTCGGACTTAAATTTAAAAGTTGTGAAGCCTTTATGAAAAAAATATGTTTTTCTTATAAAATTAACAGGAATAAAATAAAAATTGAGCACTTAAGGGCCCTCTTCACTCATCGCCGCCGGGAGCCGAAACGAATGTTATTCTATGGTAAATTTTTCTTTACAAATAACTTATTAACTAATACATATTTTTAAATTCTGTTTTCACATTCTGAAAATTCTCAGCTCTTAAACTGCCGGCCCTTTTTATAAAAATTATTATTTTTTATTTTTTATATTTTATTTTGAAGCTACAAAATACGAATTTTCAATATGTGAATTTTTTTCATTTTGCAATTTCAAAATAAAATATTACACATTAAAAAAATACATTTTTAAAAAAGGTCCGTCAGTTTAACTGTTGGGAATTTTCTGAATGCCAAAACAGAAATGTATTAGTTAATAAGTTATTTGTAAAGAAAATTTCCCCATAGAATAACATTGGGATCGGGCTTCCGGCGACGGTAAGTGAAGAGGGCCGTTAATGGGTTAATGAATTTTTCTTTTTTTAAGTGATATAAAAAAATAGCGATTCATTTTATTTTTAAAAAATTCATTTTAAATAATGTCTAGAGAAGCGGTAAAAATGTGCTGCTAGTATTTCGTATAAAACGTTTACATTTAACCCTAGCCACCGTAATTTCAAGTGACCTCTTAAGTAAAGGGGCAAAACAAAACAAAGTTGAAAGCTTAATTCTGTATTTTCCCAAAAGGAAACAGTTTAACAATAGCATGCACACAAAAAAGCTATTAATAATTTCCACTTTGGAGTTATTTTCGTCTCTCAACATATCCGGAAGCATTTAAGATGAAAGAATTAACAAGGAATACATAATTTAATTCATTTATTAAAGAGGTCTTCTTTCTTATTCTTCTTTTTGCATAATTGTATTTTTCGTAGGCTTAAAATATCTGTGTTAGAATTTCTTTGAGTCATTCAAAAGCTCTTTTAACTTCTACTAGAAGAGATCATTTATTTTTTACTTTCACAGAAAACATTTTTATTGTATTCACCTACTTAATCTACTCTGAATGTGTAAAATCATGAGTTACAACGTATGTTGTATTTTTACTTTAATTATCCGACTAACGTCGGTTATAGAATATGTGTATACGTGTCAGGGGGTGGGGTAGGAATTTTTTAACTATAACATCTCCAAAACGACAAAAGATAGGACAACAAATTTCATATATAAAGTATACGATAAGTACAGATAAGTTTGCCAAATGGTGAAATATATACAAAACCTTTTCTTCGAATTTGCTATATAAACATAAACCCTCTTTTAAATATCCACTCGCATGTATTAGTTGGTTACTTCAGGAAAAATGATAGATGTCCAGCTTTGGTAGGAAATTTTTTGCCACGGAAATGGCGGTCTTGAAAAATCAGTCAACGGATTTTCTTCAAAATCGCCACAGTAAGTCCCTTTTAAATGTTATTGCGTATGTATTAGTTGGTTTTCATTTAAGTGTACAAATGAGTTTGAGAAGTTATTATAAAAATCGTAAGTGGGACTGAAAATTCTCTCTAACGATTTTCTTTAAATTTGTTACATATACCCGTTTTAGATATTCTTTTGTATGCATTAGAAAGTTAGTGCAGGAAAACTGATAGGTGTCCTCATCAAGTAGGTTAGTTTTAAACCTCAGAAAAAGGTCTCTGAAAAATAAAAAAAGAAGAAGAAGCTTTAGCGAGTTTTTTCAAATTCGCTAAAGTTTCTTTTATATGTCTTTACAACGTATGTATTAGTTGGTTATTACAAGAAAAATTGAAAGGTGTCTGATTAGTTAAATCAATCTTATATCTTCTGACTACGCTATCTTCAAAGAGAGTTAATTACATATATATATTTGGTAATGGGGATCATGTGGTGACCCACGATATTTATTAACCTCCTTTAAAAGGGCAATATACAGCAATTGAAAATCTTAATTTATGGTAGAGATTCACAATTTTGCATACTCTGATTGGGGTACTGATACAGCTGATTGGCTATAGAGGGCTGCTATAAAGTTTATGTCTGTTTACCTGCATCGTACAGAGCTGTTATTAATTATTGGCTTGTTTAATAATTGTAATAATAATAACAATCTGGTGTTGCACTCTTTTTCTTACCTTGCAGTTTGTGATGTCGATAATCACATATTCTAAAATATATATTATTGTATTAAAAATAAAATAAAATATGTAACTAACACATTTTCATAACCTCTCAATTGCAACTTAAATTCTCATACAGTATGTTCTTTAAATTTTTACATCCTCCCTCTTCCTACATATGTATCATTTGCTAATTGCAACTCTATCGAAAACTTTGATCATGTATTATTCGTTCTTTAACGTTAATGTAGATCTATAATAGCTTGTTATGTCTTTTCCTAATTCGGTTTATTTTCATCTTACAAATAAATGCAGTTTTGTCGCCACAAGTGGATTCCTTGTCTCATAACATGGTGTGTTAATTTTGCTGAAAAGATTCCGGGTTCTCATGGCATGTTTTGGCGTTTAGTGAGGACCGTTTGAATTATAATCATTGGTAACGTTTTAAAAAATTGTATGTATTTATACGTAACATAATTACAGCCATTTTTTCTCTACTTTTTGAATTTGGCGTTGACTATAGCTCTGGCGAAGTTAATCAAGAAATCGAAGCGTCACTTTATCATCATGACTCGACCAGTGAAGTCATCGCTTTGGGCTCCCACTCCAAGTTATTCAATTTCCTCAATTATACCTACCTTTTTATAGTAAAAGGTTTTTCTGGTCACCTATAATCGTGCTAAATATGTGAACAATTCATATATAATAAAATTCGTCATAATAGCTACACGAAAATGCCTGTTTATTTGGATTAACGATTCCTGTGTTATTAGTTGGACACTTCGCAAGAATTCTGAATCTGTTTTTATAAAGTAAACTCCTATAACCAACGGCCATCTACAAATCCTCAACTTCAAATATTTTTCTTCACATAGTTCAACATTATAAAGACATACTGCAGATTAAGAGGCGCAATACCTAATTCTGCGGACAACCAAGATCCATGATTTGTTTCCATCATTACTCATTACCCAATGTTCTTTTTTTTTTTTTTTTTTTTTTCTTAATTTCGTTTTGAAAATTAAAAAATTTCCAACCATTAAATTAGTACTCGTTTTCTAAAATTTATTTTTTTAATTTTTAATACTTTGTTTTTGAGTTTAAAAAAAAAGTACTACAGCTACTACTACTACTAATTATTATTTTTGTGAATTTTTTTAGAATTCTTAGCTAGAAAATAAAATATTAGATATGTAAAATTTCAATTTTTCGAAAACGAATACTATTTTAACGATTATGAATTTTCTGAATAGGAAAACGGAATAAAAAAAATTAAAATAGATAATGAGTAATTGTGAAAACAAATTTCTCCATAGAATAGCATAGGCCTTCGCTACTGGCGACCCTCTTAATTTATACAATATTTTCCTGAAATATCATTGAATTTCTCAATTTTTTTCTTTAATGCGGTTCAATAAATAAAAACAAATATTTTCTATGCCATAAAAAACTGGTATTTTTACGGAAAAAATTTGTAATTTTCACAAAAAAAGTTTTTTTTTCCTTTTTCCTTTCCTTTCCTTTTTTTTTTTTTTTGAGAGTGTACGAAAATTTTTGTTTTTTTATTATTTCACATACACGCACGAACAAAGAAAAAAATGTTCTTTCTTTGAAATTTTATTTTTTTGTTTTTTATTACCAGTGGATAGAAATAATACTAAATTGAAACTAATCTGGTACTTTCACAGCATCAGCAAGTGGTAACACATAGTTTTTGTTTATAGAAATGTGAGCGTGGGCTTGTTTTTAAAGCTTGTGTGAGTTATTTCCCCAAACAATTCTTACCAATTTTTTTTTTTTTTTTTATCATAGTGAGCGTATAAGAATTACTCGAAGGTGTATTATAACGCAATTTAAAGAATGTATAATTTTGTAGCAATAAGTAAATAGAAATTGTTTGAAAACTGGAAATCCATTAAAAATATATATATTTTTTTTTTCTGTGGCATAAGCAGAAAAATTTGTCAGCCAAAAGGTTAGTTTATTTTATTTATTTATATACATATATATTTGGGGGGGATGAATATAAATTTAGAAATGTATAATTTTTAATGCTTTTTTAAAAGATTATACACACATTTGTACCTTTATATTTGTAACATTATCACGTATTTGTAATTATTTTGGACAACAGCTAAAAATTACATGTTTTATCTCACAACAGTGCGATATAATGTGGTTTAAAAATTAAATATGAATTTCGAAGGATAAAATGTGATCTAAAAATCTGCAAAATTACTTAACTATACAGACATGTCATGAAAGCTTAAAATGTTAATAAAAACTGACACAAAAAATCCACTTTAAAAATTATGAAGATTTAGTTTTCCTAAACAAGAGATCCTCACCTATTTTCTCTCTAATTTACTAATTTTTAAGAAATGAGCACTCAGCAATAAAGAACATTGGTACACAATGTTCGAATACTAAACTCGAAGCTGCATACCTAAAACACAATAATAATCGCCCCCCTTCCACTCTCTGTTTCTATTTGTGTATTTATGCCTGCAGGGATTGACCCAGATTTTAATCTTTGGGAACCTTTTTTTTTTTTTTTTTTTTGAAAAATAAAATATTTTTTGTAAATTTTTATTCATCTTTGTGATAAGAAAATATCGTATAAAAACTTCCACTATCAATTATTCTACACATTGTTTAATATCAAGTTAATAGAGTTTCGATAAAGACACTACTGAAACCACGGAGAAGTTTTATAAAAGGATCATTTTTATAAAACAAAATCGTGTGAAAAGGGCGCAAAATGGCCCCAATTTCCGCCTGGATCGACCATGCTCCCCCCCCCCCCACCCCTTTTTTTTTTTCTTTCTTGCACGCTATTTAAAATTTCGGGTAACCGATTCTACAACTTATAAAAAAAAAAATTATTTTTTAATATAATTTAAGTTATGTTTCTAAATCATCTATTTTTTCTTTTGTCAACCCCCCCCCCCCCGAAATTACAACTCTTAAATATTGCAGTAGTAAACGGTATTAAAAAATATTCTTTTGATCTAGCATGGAAATTCTGATGCCATGTCTCCAGACCACTCCTAAAGATGGATCCCAGACCTTCCCCAATTGATCACCGTGTAGCTATAATGCGACGTTGAACCCACTCAACCTAATATCTTCTTTTCTCAAACCCAATGTCTTATAAACAGACTATGCTAATATTTCACCAATGATATGCATTAATTAAGTCGAAAGGCGCTGTAAAAAAAAAAAAAAAAAACAACCTTGAAGCAATACCACTTCATTTCATTCAAATTACATACAGATTTTATATCATTTATAAAGATTATTGCTTTTTTAACGTAACTCGACCTTTGACAAGAGCATATTATCTCCAGCAAGCAGGCACTTTCATTAAATGCAACTTAAAATCACATACATTTATTTGCTATCAAAATATTTCGGAACTGGATGGAACAACCTTCACAGTTACGCCTGATGAATAATGCAATAGTAACATATTAACTTCGTTCTTATAACAAAGAACTTCAAATAAATCAAAATGTTCGGAGTGCTCTTAACATCTCAATACCATTTCCTGATCCGCAGATATGTTATGTTTCCTGGTACAAAGCCCATATTAAAAAGAGAAAATAAGAAAACATTTCAAACAAAACAAGGCGAATAAAAAAATTGATCTAAACACTCACTAATTTTTTTTCTCAAGCGAGATCTAGAGATAATGCATAAGCGGACAGCGACCTTTTTTATTTTTTGTTCTTTTTATTCATTTTATTATTTTTTTTTTCACAATACATGCATCGTATAATAGTGTCAAGGAAAACAACGTCTTTGGAGTTGTTAAAATTTTCTTTGCTGTTATTGTTTTTTTCTCTCTCCAGAAATTATCTTTATTATCATTTGGAAGTATAATATTATTATTTTAAATTACCATGCATGAGGATTAATTTAAAATATTATTTTAGTTAGAAAGAATTAAGAACTATAATTAAGTATGTTTTCGAACTGAATGTTGAATAAATGTTGAAATTACATACGAAACATAATAGTTTTAATGTTAGGAAAATGTTTTTCTTTTTGTAATTAAATGTTACTCTTTTTAATTTTTAGACTGTAATATAGTATTATAATAAGTTTAGCTGATTTCATATTCCATTAAAAGAAAAAAAAATTATTATATTACTTTGATACTAGTAATGTGTTCATTACAATTATAAGTATATTTCTAAGGTGTATTATTTAAGCTATATTATTTGTAGATATTTTTTTATATGTGTTTTCGAATTGATATTGTATATGAAAGGACACTTTTCTGTAATAAAAAATGTGGAATGACTCCACTCATCTTTCTGAACTCTAAGAAATTAACGGTTGTTTAAATACGAGAAGTCTATGAAATTAATCATCTCAGTAGAATAAGACGTTTAACGGTATTGAACTTTAAATAATTTGATCCCATAGTTCATAGTAATAAACAAATTTTCATTGTGTCCCTGTAAAAATCTGCAAGTAATAAATTTATCAATATCTATAAAGATCGTGCGACGGCGACCAAATACATGTACATAAATTTTCATATAATTTAAGTATAGCGTTTACAAACTATCGCACTTTAAATAATTTGAGACATGCCACAACGATAAGGAGTGCCCCTGCACAAAAAATTAAAAGTGCTAGATTCCTCAAAAGCTATACAGTTCATACGATGGTGACCTATAACATGTATATAAGTTTTGAGTTCAATCAGATAAGGCATTTAGATGCTACCGCTCTTTAAATAATTTCAGCTTATTGGCTATAATGATTTTAAAAAAAAATTTCTTTGTATCCCTGTAAAGAAAAAAAAAATGTTCTAGATTCACCAAAATCAATAGGGTTCATGCTACGGTGACCTATAACATACGTACCATATTTCAGCTCATTCGAACAAAGCATTTAGATGCTACTATGTTCACTGTGGTTAATATTTTATTATTTTATCATGGAGCATGCTGTAATAAAGTTATTCTTAGGGGGTGGGGGCATATATATATATATTTATACATACATCACGAAAAATCAATATTGTTGAAATAATTACAATTTTAATTTATTAAGTCAAATAAAACATACAAGAAAATGAAATATTAAAATAAATTATGTAAAATAAATAAAATTTAATTTAATAATTTAATTCATTTTGTGCTTAAATAAGCAAATGTCCATGTCAATGCTTTTAAGTTATCAAATGGAATTACGTTAATTAACTTCAAATTTGTCAGAATAAATTGTGCATATTTTCCCACTGGACTTGAAATTCAGGTTGAGGTTTCGTAAAAAGATGATAAACTTGGAAAAAAGAAAGAGAAATAAATGATTTATATTAAAACTATTTAATGTCTAAATTAATGTTTCTTAGATGATGAAATATAACTGGAATTAATTTAATTTTTAATACATTAAACATTAATACATTTTCAACTGACATTATCACAAGATATAAAACTATTTCTGTTTACTTTTATTTATTTATTTATTTTGAAAGATTTATAATGCTAGTAATTTTCCTTAAATGGACAAGAGTGGAAATACGGATCCAAGGCATTAATATGAAGAAACCTAATTGCTTCGATATCAATTTTCTCATAAACTCGCAATCTATTTTTAATTAAATTTTGAGGTGTTTTTAACAAAAGGTTAATATTTGTATTGACTGAGGAAAATTTTTTAAAAGAAAAAAATTCTTAAGAACTATTTATTATTATTAACCTACAAGAAGCAGATTAACATAAGATTCTGAGCAACAGGGGGAAAAAAGTAATAACAATAATGATGATGATGATGATGATGATGATGATGATAACAATAATAGTAAAAGCTTCAGCACGAGAAAAATTTTCAGAACAATTCATAATTAATAACGATTTTTTTTTTTTAGATGAAACATACAAAACAAAGAAGAATTAATGATTAAAAAATTAACTATCCGATAAATTTTTTCTTTCATTCTTTCTTTAAGGAGATAGTGCTTGGATGGGGACTTTACTTTATTTTCAGCTAAGGCGTTACACCATAAAATACATTTGTAGAAAATATTATTAAAATAATAATAATAATAATAAAATAAGCGATAAAAATTACAGAAAGAGATTTAACATTAACTATCCGCTATATTCTTTCTTTCATTCTTTCTTTAGGGGGATAGGGATTGAATGGGGACTTTATTTTCAACTAAGGAGTTACACCCTAAAATACGTTTGTAGAAAATATTATCAAAATAATAATAATAACAATAATAATAAGCAATAAAAATTACAGAAGAAGATTTAACATTAACTATCCGCTATATTATTTCTTTCATTCCTTATTTAGGGAGATAGGGGTTGAATGGGGACTTTTCTTTATTTCCAGCTAAGGAGTTAAGCCGTAAAATACATCTGTAGAAAATATTATTGAAATAATAATAATAATAATAAATAAGCAATAAAAATTACAGAAAGAGATTTAGGATTAACTATCCGCTAAATTCTTTCTTCATTTTTTCTTTAGGGGTATAGGGGTTGGATGGAGACTTTACTTTATTTCCATCTAAGGAGTTACACCATAAAATACATTTGTAGACATTATTATTAAAATAATAATAATAAAAATAATCAATAAAATTACAGAAAGAGATTTAACATTAACTATCCGCTAAATCCTTTCTTTCATTCTTTCTTTGGGGGTATAGGGGTTGGATGGGGATTTTGTTTTATTTCCAGTGGAAAGATTTGGTTTGATAATTTTAGCTGATACATATACTTTTTGGTGTGCTGAAATGAAAATGAAGCCAGTTTTTCTCTTTCACTTGATTTATATTTTCACTTGTCAATACAGCTTGTCTACTGACACAATTTCTTCATTTTTGGTAATATCTAGTATTTTTCTGTAATTAATTATAATAAATCAAGGAAACATTCTACTATTGATTTTCCATAGTATCTGATGAAGTTTATAATCTGTCGAAAAGAAAATACTATTGCGTTGGCCACATAGGATAAGCTGTAAAAAAAAATTAAAAATTATAGATGAAAGCAGATTACCCAAGAACGGATCCAAGAGGCAATATATTATTTCAGGTAAATTTATTGCATATTCCAAAGAAGCTAATATGTGACGTGACCATAGATGGAATAACAGTATCAAGTTTTGAGTATGGAGTGGGGAAACAGTACCGAGGATCAGGCCGGGCACTAGGCCCGGATCTCTTTTGAGATCTTGCATGGTCGATCATCAGTAAGAAAGTGTCCTCCAAAACTGAAGCAAAAAAATGACAAATGCATTTGGCGTTATATTGTAGACGTCAAGTTCGAAGTTTGAGAAAGAGAATGGTTGCTGTTACGTTAGGAATATTCATATGTATATTTTTAAAAAGGCGACGAGTAATTTATTGACCGTTGTTAGCGAATGTTAATGTTGGCAAGATTTGGCCAAGATTTAGATCCTGGGAAAATAACTAGCTAAGCAAATATTTTATCTATCTGATGATGAAAATTAGGCAACAACAGGGCGCATTTCGATGTAAGATTAAAAGAAACCGAATTAATTATTTTCTGGTTTCACAAAACAAAAAGATAGAAATACGTCAGAACATTATCATTTACAGCGGGAAAAGAATTTTCATTACGTTAAGATTGCAAAGAGAATACTGGGAAATGATCAAATAACTTATTTCAGCTACATTGAAAAATTATGAAAGGGAAGAAATAAAAATTAGAAAACGTATATTGTAAGTTTATTATTTATAGGATAAAATAGTTATACCTTTATATTTTAAGTAGTAGTTTAAGATTTTAGAATTTAATTTATAATTTTATTTATTTAGAGAATTTACCTATCTTAAAAAAAGAAAAAATATATATATAATATGTGATAATAAAAGAATTATATCACAAAAATATGTGATATAGATTATCACATATTATCGCAAAAAAAAAAAAAAAAAAAAAAATCGATAAAGGGCATTTTAGGCTGTTTCCTTTTCCATTTCCTTTTCTTATGTTTATGAATATAACTCAAAGGTCATAGCATTCCTATATAATTTTACGTAGTTTTTGTTTTTTCGTCACCACTCTTTCAGAACATTTATTTTATTATTATTATAATTATTATTATTATTATTACAGCATTAAAAAACCCCTAGAAAAATTTCTTTTTTGGATGCAGAGTTTATATAACATTTCCTTTCTCCATGCCATAGGGTTTCGTATCAAGTTTTGAGTATGGAGTGGGGAAACAGTACCGAGGATCAGGCCGGGCACCAGGCCCGGATCTCTTTTGAGATCTTGCATGGTCGATCATCAGTAAGAAAGTGTCCTCCAAAACTGAAGCAAAAAAATGACAAATGCATTTGGCGTTATATTGTAGATGCCAAGTTCGAAGTTTAAAAAAGAGAATGGTTGCTGTTACGTTAGGAATATTCATATGTATATTTTTAAAAAGGCGACGAGTAATTAAATCAGCGTGACTCATAACACGAATTTAATTTTAATTACGAAGTACTTATAATTAACTTTTAAAACTTTATATGATAAATTTATTTGCCTTTTAAGGCATATTTATTTCCTTATCTCCCATTTTTTATTTTATTTATTTATTTATTTATTTATTTATCCTGTCAAAATAGTTGGAACTGTGGATTTTTTTCTTCTTAAATATTTTAATATATGTGAAATATTTTTATATTCATTGTACACTGAAATTTTGTTTACAGTTGCACATATATTCTTGTAATTTTTATGTATTATTTAATCCTATGAAAGATGTGTTCAATAACAAAACTGTATTTTGTGTAACATAATTTTAATTTAATACCTTTTAACAAGAATATGGCATTATTTTATTATCAGAAGAAGTTGTGAATTAGAGTTGGATGCGGTTCATGTTTATCTGACCTAATTCTAATCTCAACAGATATTGATTGTCCAAAATTGATAATTCAAAAAATAATTAAATATTGGCTGTACTGAGAAATTTGTAAAGCTTTTTATGATACCACGTGTAGTATTTATTTAGATGGCCGTCGATTATTAAACATGAATTAGAAAAAAACAGCTTCAGAATTATTGCGAAGTGTCCAGTCACAAACACAGGAATCATTAATGTAGGTATTTTTGTAGATAATCACGAAAAAATTTTTTTAAACATTTTATTTAATATATTACTCTTAGGTATATGTGACCAATTTTATAAATTTACTATTATTGGATAATTAGAATTGAAGTGATTTTAAAATTATTGGAGTGGGAGCCCAAAACGCCGACTTCACTCATCAAATCATGGTGATGAAGTGATGTCCGGCTCCAATTTCTTCATTAATTTCGCCAAAGTTCTCGTCGAAGCCAAATTCAAAATAGTAGGGGGAAAATGGTTGCAATTATGTTACGTATAAACACATACAATTTTTGAAAAGGTTACCACATAATTATAATTCAAACGGCAACACTCGCCATGAGAACACGGAACTTTTAAGCAAAATTAATGTAGCATATTGTGAGACAAGGAATGCACTCAAGGCGTCAAACTGCCTTTATTTTCAAGATGAAAAGAAACCGAATTAGGAAAAGTCATAACATGCTATTGTAGATCTGCATTAAAGAACGAACAATAAATGATCAAAAGTTTCTATAGAGTTGCAATTAGCAAAAGATGCGTATGTGGGAAGAGGGAGAATGTAAAATTTTTTTAAAACATACTGTATGTGAATTAAAGTTGCAATTTTTGAGGTTATAAAAATGTATTCTTTACATATTTTATTTTATTTTTATTTATTATTATTATTATTATTATTATTATTATTATTATTTTTTTTTTTTTTTTTTATAAATGAAAAAATATTTTTTTAGAATATGTGATAATCACACCATGTCAGATAATTGTATGATTAAAGTAACATATAGAACTGTGAAAACGTAAACTTTGACGCGTCTTTGATTAGTGAAAAGTCAACTATTCTTCACATCAAACGTAACCATTCAAATAATAAATCATTACTATGTAAGAATATTCATGTATTTTGCTTACATTCAATTTTTTAAATCATAATTTTATTCAGCTCCTTATGTTTCAATAGATATTAACTCTCAAAAATTAATAATTATGAGTTAATTAATTATTAACAATACATAAGGAAGTTTGAAAGCTTTTTAAGATGCCACGCCTAATTAACGCAAAAGCTAAAATTCATAGAACTGTACTGTAATAACTAACGGAGACACCCTAATAAATAATGAAAAAACGGTAATTCTTAAATTACGTTTCATTGAATAAAGTCTTTAAAAAAATAATTTTATAATCGTGCTTTTTTCATACAATTTATTAACATTTTCGACAATTATGAAAAGGGCTTGATACATGAAATAGAATTTTTAATAGAATTTTACGGAGAAATACAAGTATAAATAAATATTGTTTGTAATTAATATTAAAAAATTTTTTTTAACTGGCGGCTGTGATTTGAACTCAATTATCATGTGCAAAAAACAGAATTCAAAAATATTAAAATGCGAATGAGAAATCTCTCTAGAAATTTTACATACAAGAAAATACTAAATTACGTATAAATTCATTCGTTAAATAAACCTATGACACCACATTTAAACTTGAATTTGATATGCACATTGCGTAACGTAAAGTATTATATTCATTTTTCTTCTCTACACATATTACTATTATATACATAGAAATTAACGTACATCTAGAAAAGGGAGGACAGTGAAAAACATTGAATAGAATTTTTAAACAGACATTGATGAATTGAAAATAAATAAATAGAAATCACAAAAATTTCTAATCTTTTATTTTTACCCATCTCATTCAGTGTTTTAAATGTGAGTCAGTGAGTCAGCAGTGTTCTGGGGTAAAGAAAAGGGAAAACCAAAACGAGAAAGTGTCACAAGCAGTGGCGGTAGGACCGGTTTCTTCAGTTTTGGAGAGAGTGCAACAGGAAGGGTCACTCGGTACTCCATCACGCTTGATGAACAAGACTGACCGAAAGAGAGAGAGAGCCTCGCTTTGGGGTCAAACAGCCATTTTGATGCTGTCCCGTCAATGTGTGTGCTTTCTAACACAAGAAAAGCAATGCAGATGGGGTCTGGTTTCTGGTACGGTTTCCCGACAGCGTACTTTCCCAATGTTTTCTCGATAGGTACATTTTCCTGACAGCTCACTTTCCGAACGTTCACTTCCCCCAAGTACGTTTCCCCGACAGCTTTTTTTTCGACAGATACGTTTTCCCGACAGGTACGTTTTTCCAATAGCCCATTTTCCCGACAGCTCATTTGCCGGACAAATCTTTTTTCATTATTTTACTTTTTAGATTTGTATTAATAAGGTAGTGAACCTGTCATTAAAGATAAAAAAGCAATACTATATATGTGCAATTCAATTCTATTTAACTATTGTCAAAAAATTTAAATCTTAAACAAACTATTTCAATAAAATTAAAAACACTTTAAAAACACGTTAAAAATACATTTATTAAAAATATAAAAACTTCCAAAGCTTTTCGCCTAGATAAAACAAGGCATCATCAGGGAAATTAGTTTTACACATACTACAGAGCAGTTATATGTACTTTTGTACCATATGGTCAACAGTTGAGTCCCTACACAAAATATATTCAACCTTCTCTTCCTGCAATAGTTCCAAACTCCAAGTGTAGCACCTTCTCTTCCTGCAATAGTTCCAACCTCCAGGTGTAGCACCTTCTCTTCCTGCAATAGTTCCAACCTCCAAGTGAAGCACCCCCTCATCCTGCAATAGCTCCAGCATCCAAGTGTAACACCTCATTACCCTGTAATAGTTCCAGCCTCTATGTATAACTTCCAGTTGAATATATTTTGTGTAGAGACTTAACTGTTGACCATATGGTATAAAAGTATATATAACTGTTCTGTAGTATGTGTAAAACTAATTCCCTGATGATGCCTTTGTTTATCATAGGTGAAAAGCTTTGGAAGTTTTTATATTTTAATACATGTATTTTTAACGTGCTTTTAAAGTGTTTTTAATTTTATTATAATAATGACACGTGTTTACAATTTAACTCTTAACTTGAGTTTGTTTATAAACTATTCAATCCAATAAATAAATGTTTGCAAAAATTTTCTTTTCAATTCTACGATTTTTAAAATATAACTTGTATTCTTTAAAATATTTTTGACATGTAGAAATGTGTTTATATATATATATATATATATATATATACACATATATATTAGTTTACATTAGTAAAAATTTATTTTTATTTCAACATTTTGCTTAAATCCATACTGAGTACTTTTGTAACATACTCAAAAATAAGTGAAATATGATTCATAAAGTGTTTTACTAGTTCCTTTAAAAATAAAATATTTTTCAGAAAATGCTGTGAAATGTGCGATTTTAATTTTTTTTTTTCATAATATTATAATTCGAGGAAAATTTCACAATAGCAATCAAGTAATTCTTATTCAAGAAATAATCCTTTCATTTTGCTAAATAATGGAATGCTCACTCTCCCTCACTCTGTCTCTCTACTCGGTTTCCATATATTTTAATAGTAATATCGGTAAATTCCATGCATTTATGCTCTAAAAAAGGATATTGTGACTGTTTTAGAATGTTGAAACGTAACCTAAAACATTTTTTTTTCTTTTTTCTTTAAGTTGTTTCGTTTTAACCCCACTAAAACGAACATCGAGCAATTTGAATTTATAGAACTTATTGTAAATCAATTTTCTCTGCATAAGTTGAATTGTATATATATATTATTGTTTTTCGTTTTTCAATGACAAGTTCTCTATCTTATTAAGAAAATCTAAAAAAAAAAAAAAAAAAAAAAATTCCTGCAAATGAGCTGTGGGCTAACGTATCTGTCGCGAAAATGAACTGTCGTGCAAATATACTTGTGGCCAAAATGAGCTGTCTGGGAAACGTAGTGGCCACGAAAGTGGGCTGTCGGGAAACGTACCTGCCGGGAAAGTGAGCTGATACGCTGCAGATGATCTTGATAAATAACGGAAAATGTCCATATTTTGTAAACAGTGTAGAGCTTACATCATGCTTACATAAGGAAACTCACAGTCACACCACGAAATTTTACACAAAGAAACGTGTGTATGTTTCAAGGAAAGAAAACGTATTGTAAATAGACTTAGATTTGAATTTTTATATTATTAGTTTATTTATTTATTTATTTATTTTTCATATCTATAGATAATTTAAGACAACATAGAACATTAGTTAATTTCTTGATTTTTTTATATATATATTTTTTAAAGGCATTTTTAAAAGTCATATTGTTTGCTTCAACAAACAGCATTTTCAAATACTGTCATTAAAGCGTATATATATATATATTATTATTATTATTATTATTATTATTATTATTATGTAGATTATCACATATTATAAAATTTATTTATTTTTCTCTTTAAAAGATAGGAAAAATTCTCGAAATAAATAAAATTATAAATAAAATTACTTAATCTTAAACAACTATTTAAAATATAACGATACAACTGTTTTTAACCTATAAATAATAAATTTACAATATACGTTTTCTAATTTTTATAGCTTCCTTTTCATATCTTTTTCAATGTAACTGAAACAAATTCTTTGATCAATTCCCAGTATTCACTTAGCAATCCTAACGTCATGAAAATTGTTTTCACGCTGGAAAGGATATGTTTTGACTTATTTCTATCCTTTTGTTTTGTGAAACCAGAAAATAATTAATTCGGTTTCTTTTAATCTTACATTGAAATATAACTCATGTGCCCTCTTGTCGCGTAATTTACATCATCAGCTACATAAAATATTTGCTTATCTGGTTGTTTCCCAAGAACTAAATTACTTGGCGAAATCATGCAAACAACGGCCATTGGAGTACTGGTCGTTTTTTCAAATATTACATAAAAATAATCGTAACGTACCGCAACCATTCTCTATCTTAAACTTTGAACTTGGCGTCTATAAACGCCAAATGTATTATCTTTTTTTTTTTTTTTTTTTTTTTTTTTTGGCTCCAGTTTTGGAGCTCACTTTGTTACTGACTTTCGATCATGATATAACTCAAGAAAGGTTAGGGCCTGGGGCCCGACCTTATCTCCAGTGCTGTTTCCACCACTCCATATTGTTATCGTCAAAAAAACTTATTATGTTCTTTTAACAGACTATGGTAACGTCCTTTTGAAAATTTTAAATAAATTTGCAAGGGAACAAAATATGTCTCTGAGTTCGATTCCAAGCCTGGACCTTCGTATGGAAACTAAGTTATAATAATGTTTTTATTTTTCAGCCTTCGTCATCAACCAAAATATTTTCTTTACCACAGCCGATTCAACGCCTTCATATATATATATATATATATTAACTAAATTAAAATAAACTTAACTAACTTAATATTTAACTACATTAAAATTTAACTAACTCAATTAATAATTACTCAGTGAATTTTATCGTTAATGAAAAAGCTCAGACGTTAATTGTTTATTGATTAATCGTTGTTTGTAATGCTTTTAATTTTAATTTCATTAATTTGTTGGCGTCTTCCTATTCTCCAGTTTGTGTAAAAGTTTTACATGTGGCTACTCTGCTTTGTTCTAGTTTTCTCTCTGGATTCCTTGATGATTTGATTTAATAATTTATTTAATTTCTCATTCAAAATGGTTTTTCTGCCTCGATCGGGGCTGAAACAATATAAATTGCTATGATTAGCTATATTGTTTTACGAAATCGATGCAGCTTTCACAGCTTTATGAAGTACATGCCCCTGAAGAGTTTATACTTCAAATTTTAAGCATTTTTACCCAATTATTATTTCTGTGGTCCTTTATTTACTTTCTCCGTCATTAAGTTTAATGGTTCTTTTATTATTATTATTATTCATGTCGGCGTAAGTAATTTAAATTGTTTTTGTCTCTTATTGGTTCTTTAACTGTATCGCAACATTTTTGTGTCAGTCTTACCTAAATGTTACAATCAGTTCTATTTTTGCTGTGTTGGTATTGTTTTGTATCTATTAATTGCTAAATTTTATGGTTAAATTTTAATACGATATCTATCATTTATATATATATATATATAGTCGGTAACAAAAGTCTCCGAACACTAGCTAAAATTCCTATGTAAAAAAAAAAGTACACTTAATACAGTTTTGTTAAATAAATCCTTGTCGAATCCTGTTTTTAGACTGACTAAGAACAGGATTCGATAAGGATTTATTTAACAAAACTGTATTAAGTGTACTTTTTTTACATAGGAATTTTTGTTAGTATTCGGAGACTTTTGTTATCGACTGTATATTATATTATTTTATTTATTTATTTATTTATTCAAAAATTAAAATACAAGTGAGACTTTGTGGAGAGTTTTAGCATAAAACAAAACTTTGTTTTTATTCTTATTAATTCTCCTGATATTGACAATAAACGCTCTTTTTTCCGTTCTTTCTTTTTTTTTTTAAATTCAGCTTCGTTTATGCACTTGTATCTATATACCTTTATATAGATACGCAAATATATAATTATATGTGCTCAGAGAACAAACTATAGAAATAAAAGTAGAAATAAAAGTAAATATATTTATATCTTTGAAATAATAATAATATTTAATTAATAATTAAAAATATATGAAGCGTCCCACATTGATTATATTGAAATTTCGTGATAACCGAAATACATTTTGGTAATGAGGATTCTGTCATGGAATTCTAAATATTTCTTATCGGGAAATAGAGGAGATTTTGCTCTAGAAACACTCCACTTTATTAATGAAAGCAGGAAAAACAGAACATTTCTCCGAGCAACTGCAAGTAGATCTTGATAATTTCTCTAGAGGCAATGTTACGAAAATGGGGGAGGGAGACAGAAGATAAGAATTAATTAAAACTTACTTAGTGAAAGAAATAGTGAGAGTTGAAATTAAAAAAAAATATTTTTTTAAGTTTATCAATACTATCATTGAGCTTAGAAAATGTATATATATATATATATGTTTTAGAGTAAAATATTTTGATTTAACAATACATTCTTTTTTTTTTTTTTTTTTTTTTTTAAATTTCCAAATAATCAGTAAGCCCCTCCCCTACCTTAAAGAATAACCGGGATAACACAGGGTGCTTCCTTTATAAAGGCAGCCTTTATTTATTTATTTATTTTCAAGCATAAAGTCTTTACAACACTTTTGTTTTTTGTACAGCATTATTAAACCATTTTTTAATAACATTTAATTCCCAGAAATAAATACTTATCCGGACAAAAATTAAAAAACAAAACAGAAGACAGTTGTGCATACATACAGCATAATGCTATATAATCATAAGTACAATAACAGTGGTGTTTATTAGCAGAGTTATTTATTTATTTTTAACATGTAGACAACAGTAACACATTACAATATACGTATACATTTATTTCAAATTTATGCGTTTAATTTTTTTGACGGTTACAAATCTACTACATACTAGTATGTTTAGTTTGTAAGTTATCCTGAACATATAAAGTACCTGCCGTTTATTAAAACCACATTCGTTCTGAGCGAAAGTTATTTTATTAAACGGCTGATTTTTATATCCGGCGAACGTTCCTGTACTCGAGCAAAAATTGTTACATCCCTGAATTTTAAAAGAAATTTCAAAAGATACCAAATAATGGAATTATTAAAGAGTATTCATTAATTTTTAACAGATAATTATTTAACTGTTCCTTCAAAATAATAGAATTAAACACATCCCAAGTTCCAATGCGCTTTCCTTTGAGTAAAATCATCATTACTTTGCTAAAAATTCACGCCTTTCTTTAAAATTTAAATTTTTTCCGTTTAAACATCTTGTTTCTTAGTCGTTTTCAGAAAAAGAATTAGAAATTGTCTTTTAATAATTAAAAATTAAATACAAAAATCGCTGGCAAATTAAACCAAATTTGTAACTTATATTGCCGCGCTTTGAAGAATGCATTCCTTGAAATTTGAAATTATTCCAAGTGACAAGGAAAATTATTCCAAGACATGTGATGAGCCGTGTTTAATTGCTGCAAATATAAAACTTAATGTTGTAAATGTAAAATTTTCGACAAAGAGAGATAACGGAGGGATTTCTGAATTTAATTTCTTTTTTATTTAATAAATTAAAATTCATAGTGTAAGTAAAAATTTGCTCAAGGTGCATAAATGGTATTTTTGCTGCTGAAGAAATTTTTTTTAACCGGCGATGCTGATTTTATAAAGTGGCAGTTTTAAAATTGGTTTGCATTAATTTGGTTCCGGTCCTGGTAATTTGATCAGATTAAGCGGATGATTTTATTAACCAGTGATTTTATTAAGCGGTGGTTACTGTATTTAGATGAAAATATAAATAAAAATTCAATTTCAATTTAAAAAATAAAAATAAATAAAGGTAAAAATAAATGAAAACTTCTGAGAAAGAATTAAACCAAGATGAAAAGAAAAAGAAAAAAAAAAAAAAAAAAACTGAAAAAAGAAAAGAGCAAAAACTTTTAGATGTGCCGTGTCATATCGCCTGCAATTCTTTTACAGAGCAGACTTCTGTGTTAAACTCCGTGAAACAGGTAAGTAATTCTATTTGGAAATAAACACACACATATCAATTAAAAAATACAAAAATAAAAAAATCCTGTAAAAAGAGAATTTGACCAAAAAAAAAAAAAAAAAAAAAAGACACAATACTTCATTAAAATTATCTCCCCGTAAAGATAAACCAAAAAAGAAATTACGTAAATAATACGAGGTTTAAAGTCACTTTTATGACCTCATATGGAAAAATCGGAATGTAAGACCTTATCGAGTTCCTAAATCGTAACCCCGCTGTCACGTTTTTTTCTTTCTTTTTTTGATAATCCATCTCATAAAAAAATACATGCAATAGTTGAAGCTGGTATCTCCTAACACTTTCTGTCAGCGTTTACAGTCATCGCTTCATTGCACCTTCGATTACGGTGTCTGTCTTGACCTTCATAAATAAACAATGCTACCTATACAAGCATACACTGATCCGGCTCTACGATAATAGGCTAATTTGTACACGAGTTTAAACAATGTTAAGCACATTCTATTACAATTATTTTATTTATTCGTAGTGGAATGTATGTTGACCGATAACTTATTTACATTATTTAGAGCCAGAAAAAGTTTTAAATATATTGTGGAATTTTTATTTTTACCTGTCAGGAAAATTGCGGTTGATCAAAATCTTTTTAATGGTTTCAAATGCTTAGCATGTTTATTATTGTTATTATTATTATTATTATTATGTAATCAGCACATAAAGAATAACACTCTTACTTTAAATGTGAGTATTATTATAAGAAATAATAATACTAGCATTTGCAGTTTGTGTTAACTCATTGTCACCGGGATATTTTCCTACTTTGAACAATAAAGACCACCTTTTGGCGTTTCTCTAAAAATATTATATTGTTTTACCCAATTATTTTGCATATTCGTGGCTAAATTATTTAAATTTTATGCCCGATAATAGTTGCGGTTAATCCCCCTGGCTTATATGTATACCGTTAACACTTAAAGCAGGGCGCGAAATTTCCGCTCGCCAGTGGCAATTTCTACTCTGGCGAGTAAAAATTCGCTCTAGTTATAGACAGAATTCTTACACAATACGGTGACAGAAATATTCTTTTTACAGATTTAAATACTATGGCAAAATCCTGCCATCGTATAAGCTCATATTTAGCCTCTCCTTTTTCTCTTCTCGGAGTGTTGAGTCTGTGTGCGCGCTTAGTGCATGCATAAAAGCTTAATCTCTTCGGCAGTTTCATTTTTCCCATTGTGATTTCTTCAAGCAGATTGAGAATAGACCGAGCAGAGAGCTTCTTTGCTCGTCACCCATTATCCGAGAGAAGAAAAATGCGAAAGTTTGTCTATGCGATATTGGCGAATGAAAATGAGCCCGAGTCCTTTTAAAGATGTTTATTTTGCTGAATAATGAGCAAAAAACAGTTCACATTTTCCAGTTTTTTACTGAAACGCTAAGGATTTACCCTTGTTATAATTTGTAAGCAACAACTTTATCAAAAACGTAATTCTGAAATGGCTATTTCAAATGACAACAATGAACAAGTTATACTCATCGACATTCCCTCTGATTACAAAAATAAAATTGGCGAAAAAGACATTTCTAATGTAAAAAGTTGAATAAATAAGCAGGTAAATAAGGAAGCTTAATCTTTCATAATAAAAAGATTTTCTCGGGATATTGTTTGAGAAAGATTTTTTTTTCTTCTTTTTTCTTTAATGACTCTTTTCATTTATAGATATTATAATATTTTTCAAATCATAAATGCAATTTATTATAATGATTTTTTAAAACAGATGATTATGAGACATGATGATGTACTATACACTTTTAATATATATAATTTTAGGCATATTTGTAATTTGTAAAAGCATTTCAAATAGTTAGGAAAAAGAAAAAACCCAAAATGTGATTAAAAAAAAAAAAAAAAAAAAAGACAACCCTATTTTGTGGCGAGTAAAATTTTTTTTCGGCGAGTGTAATCTGAGTTGAAATTTCGGGCCCTGACTTAAAGTATTAAATGCAATACACAAAATCATTTTTTTTAAGTAAAGTATTCTTTTAGAGGAATTTAGAGTTTTGTTTAAAAATCGTTTTTTAATTGAGTCACAAGCAATGCGTTAATGAAATTGGGCACAAAATAATTTGTGAGCAAATATAATTCGGAAATGCTTGGAAAAATTAAATATTTCTTTTAAAAAAATGCTTTTGTTTGTATTTCCTTCTCCATTTCCTTTAAAATATAAATTAAATCCTTGGAATGATTACAGGTTAAATTTAATGAAATAGTCCGTACTGGTCATATTTAAATTTTATTTTCAGTGCCGAGTATTTGAAGTAGTTGATCTTCTTGATTTGAAGTAGATAGATCGCCCTGGGTATGTCATACCCAACCTCTAATTTTCCAAACAGTTTTTCAAAATCATGTGCTTCAAGCTGTGTTTTTGCTTCTCTTATGTTTTGTATAGCTTATGGTCGAAAATAGAAATATACCATCATGGGTATGATATGTAATTTCATTTATTTTTTGCGCGTGTTATAAACTTCATTCATTGAAATATATTTGTATCAGGGGTGAAACTACCTAGCATGCAAAAACCCTGAAAACTGATATTTGCATGCAGATAGGGAAGATTTAATAATGAAATATCATATGGCTACCTGTATTAAATGATATTCGGAGAGTTCTTAATACATTATAAGGCAAATTACACATTCCAAATAAGAAATTTCTGTAAAAACAAAATAATTTACATGAAAATCAGAAACAGCAAAAACTTTAAAAACCCTGAATTGAGGTGTAGCCCCTGAAAAGTTTCACCTCTGAAGTAATCTAACCAACATGTACAAGAATGTGGAAATATTATTGGCGAATTGCATAAAATCAAATTAAATACGTTTTACTACAAAGTGAAAAATTAATATTATTGCTACCATTAAATGAGATAAACATTTGATAACAGCTTTTAATAAGGAATATAAATACTTTCCACGTAATTAAAATTTTCACAAACAGCCACTGTTCATCGATGAATATTTTGTACAAAAAGTCAAATTCCCTGCAGATATAATTAATTTTGAATCATGCGTAAAATAGATATTCTGTAACCTGGTTTTAAACTTTATACAAAAAATAATTATAAAAATGAAACATTTTCTTTTTAGTGCGCTCTAACTAGAGATGTTAACAATAATTAAATAAACGAGAATAGTGACTTTTCAGATGCAGGTTTCTGAAAACAGGGCCAATTTTTTTAATTTTAATTTAAAATAAATTTAGAATGAATAAGTTAATGAATATTTAAGCAGTAGGACATAATTTAAAGAGATTTAAAAAATACAAGACTTTCAAACTGATTTATTTAATACTTATATCTTGTTAAAATAAGGAACAAACTAACCGCGATAAACTGCTTAGTCTTAGTTTGTAATGAAGTTTTTCAATACACTGATTTCGATCTGTAATATTGCAATTATGTTTATTAGGAATAAAAGTTGATCTGTGATGTAAAACTTGCGTTATATCTGTACTGATAAGTATAAAGGATTTAAGTCCAAAATGGTCGATTTTGAGTTAAGTACATAGTCAGAAAAAAATTCTCTATCTATTGGTATAAAGGATTTAAATCTATGCCATTTAGTCTTTGAGAAAATCCATTGATAAAAAAAGATTCAAATCAGAAATTTAGCATTAATCTTTGGTATAAAATATTTAATTCAGTTTTTTTCCCTTCATCAAATGAAGATTCCTAATCACTGAATGATATAAAGGGTATAAATCAACATAATCCCTTTTTCCTAATCGATTCTTCTAAGTAGTTTTTAGTTACTTTAACTTTATTTTTCGTCTCCTGAAAAATCAAGAATATGGACTTAAATCTTTTATACTTATCAGTACAGATATAGAGTCAAAGAACGATTAAGTTAATTATTTTTGTTCTTATATTCTATATAACTTCTAAAATCATTCAGTGACATGGAATATGTAATTTTTATGTATATTCTAGCATATTTTACAGAATTAAGAGTAATTTCGTGGATGACAAAACCTCTTTTATACAGAAAAAAAAAAAAAAAAAAAGAATGCAAATTTATAATAGATTTCTGAGTTCTCCATGCGTATTCTAATTTGTTTTAAATTTCCATTTATTTTAGTATGAGTTTTGTGTCCATAATTGAATATATCTGTGCATTTAATTAGGTATGTCACGATCACAACCCTGTTACAAAGTTAAGTTTGCGTTTAAATCTAATTCAGATATGTATTCGAAAAACAGCCATTCTGGTTAAAAACACAATATAATTTATTAAATATTCTAAAGGTATGCGAAATAAAAAAATGACCATATAGAATATTATTAATATTAAAATTTAAATATGATATACGTCGAGTGGAATGGCGTTAAGATGGCAATCGTCTTGTTAGAATTATATTTTAGTCATCGAGGGCAGTACGATGGTTGGCATCATAATTGTAATTGATGTTACATTTCTCATACTCGCCAGATTTAAAACTCTTTAGACAACATGGTTGCTATTTTATTACCTATAGAAAAGTACAAATTTTTGAATAGGCTCCTATAAAAATTCAATTCAAATAGTAATTAATAAATGACAAACCTTCTCCTAGTTAGAATGTGTAAATTTGCAAGATAAGCAGATTTCTGTATAATTCTTTGAGACGAATGGATGAAGAAAGTCACATTTATATCCAAGGTAAAACAAAGCAAATTAAAGACCATCTGTATTCCTAAAATTAAAGGAAAGTGAAAAGTCATTACATATTATTCAGGAGCAATTGGAATTAGGTTAGAGAAAGTATGAAAACTGGTCAAAGATTTCGATTATCTTGCACTGGAAATAGATATGTGTGTTAGGAAAGGAAAAATACAAAAAACTAGGAAAAGGACACGAAGAATTAAATATAAATTTAACAGTGGAGTAGCGAGCATAACTTGTGTCTGGAGAATAATCGTCTTTGGCGTCTTCCTACCCCCCGAAAAACATATAGTAATATAATATGTAAAATGAAATTGGAGACTACATTGCGCGCCTCTTTGAGTGGCGTTCGGGACTTGATAGATTTTCCTGCCTCCCCCCCCCCCTCCACACACACACTCCGCTCTCTTGCTGTACTTGTGAAATTTAAGCTGTTATTTACAATACAATATAATCATTGCTTTAAAAACGGTTTTTTAAGATTGTATAATTTAGTGTTATAATTTTATTTATTTAGAACATTTACTTATCTCACTGTAAAAATTCTTTTTGGCATTTTACAACAAAAGGTGCTGGCACCGCGGCTGCCAGCACAGTTGCTGTAAAATTCACAAGTTGCTGTCTTTTATTGCTGTAAAATTAACTGCACTTTGCTGTAAAATTTACAAGTTGCTGTCTTTTTTGGTGCTGTATAATTAACTGCACTTTGCTGTAAAATTTACAAGTTGCTGTCTTTTATGGTGCTGTAAAAATAACTGCACTTTGCTGTACAATTCACAAGTTGCTGCCTTTTATGGTGCTGTAAAATTAACTGCATTTTGTTGTAAATTTTACAAAGTACTGTAATTTTATAAGTTGCTGTTTTTAACGGTGCTGTGTAATTTAGTGCAATTTGCTGTAAATTTTACAATATGCTGTTTTTAACAGTGATGTTAAATTTACTGCACTTTGCTGTTATTTTTAAAAATTTATTTAAAAGCTTGTATTTACATTTAATATTTATAAATTTCGTTTGTTCAATAAAATATGTATTCAGGCAACAATTCTCATGGTTTTTGTTAGACTATTTTTACAGATTTGTAATCTTTAAATAGCGTTTTCTCAGTTTACATTTTTTCAAGAATTTGTGATCTTCAAAATCTAAAACTTCCAAAGTTATTTAAGAATATATTTAATGTGTGTAGATGTTTAATATAATTTAAAAGAATTAGGGATTGATTTTGCAGTATCTTTAAAAGAAAAATTAAGAAAAATCACCCCCCCCCCCCTTTTTCTTTTTCCTTTTCTTCCCAAATTTTACCAAAACATAAACTTTTAATATCTTTTTTTTAAATTAATAAATAAATTGCAAAACCAATACGTAATTCTTTTAAATTGTTTCCCTTAAACATGCAAAAAAGTTGTAAGTTCTTTCCTAAATATCGGTAAAAGTTTTAGCTGTTTGAAGATTATTAATTCATAAAAAAAAAAAAAAATGCAGACTGAGAAAACATAATTTATATCTTTGAGATAAAACTAGTTTTTATAATATATGGGATAATTTACATCACATTACATTCAAACAAAAAGTGTATGCTATGCAAATTTTTAAGTTTTTTTTTTTTTTTTTTTTTTTTTTTTGAAGGTTTCGATGAAAAGAAATCCACAAGGACCAGTGTGATTGGTTATGTACAAAACTTAAAACCTTAGAAAAATAAGTTTAAAACTTTGTAAAAGATTGTAAATATTATTTCAAAAACTCTAAAAGGATATTATTTTAAAAGTTATTATTTTAACCCTTTACCAATACTGGCGATATTTTAAAGATCCGTTAAATTAAAAAGTGCATAAAATCGAACTGATGTAAAAATATCAAAAGGTATTTACAAAAATAAAACGTATATACCTCACTACTATAATTTCCCTAGAGGCCACATGTAGAAGTTTTTATTGATGAAAAGATTTTATGGAGTGTTATCGCTGTTTTGATCGCAATTTTTCTAGATCTCCACATAAATAATACACAATAAAAAAAAGTTTTCATATCTTTTTCGATTTTTATGTTCCAGTGGATACCATTGTACAAAAACCTCATTAAATACAAGGATGAGGTGATATAAATAATTTTTATTGTTTATACCATTAAAAATTACTCTTAAATATCTAGATTTCAACTATGTTTTTCGTTTATTTCATAATGCAGTAAATAAAGGCTTAAACATTTAATAACTGAGTTGTAAGTTTCTGTTTTAATATGATCCGCATTAATTTGATATTTCAAGGAAACTTTCTACGTGAATTTAGTTTTTGAATTTTATATTGCATGTTTAATAAAAGCAATTTGATATTTCTTATATAATTTTCAAAATAGAAATACAACGAATTTTTATTACTTAATATTGTTAACATAATATATTGCATTATTCAAAAAGAAAAAAAAAAATCTTTTATAGTTTTTTTTTTTTTTAGTTTTTTTTAACAGATGATCTCACAGAAAGCGATTGTTGTTACACAATTGGAATATGTTGTTTTTATTTTTAACATCATTGCAAGAAGACTTAGACATGTAATGAGGAATAAGCATTGTATCTAAATATGATAATATTTTCAACGAAATAATAATAATAATAATAATAATAATAAAATTCTTCCGTATATAGTAACACTAGGAGAGACCAGGGGCAGTTGGCACAGATTTTCTTTTATAATTTTTCGTGACACTTCAGGTGAATGCCTTAGATAGTTTAATTTTTAGCTACAAAAATAAATAAATAAATAAATAAAAATAAATAAATAAATAAAATAAATAAATAAACTGAAATCTACAAGTTAAATCCGTGTTTATGTAACCTTCCTAAAAATAAATATTTCCTAAAAAGCTTGCAGGTAACCCTTGCAACAAACCCAACTAACCCTGAGTGCGGACGCGGGGTTAGTTGGGATACACCAACTAAGAGGTGAGCTGGCATAACGTGATATGTTTAGGAATATTTAGGTAGAACACAAGTAATTTTCAAGGAAAAGTATTTTATTTTAATTCTCGAAAAATAAATAAATAAATGAAAAAAATTCTTAAATGTATGAAGAATAAAAGACTTTTCCAAGAAAAATAAATTATATTTATTATTATAGCTACCTTATTAGCTCAATGTTTGAAACCAACCACGAATGTAGGATTTGAGCAATCGTTTATTTGAAGAAGTGGGTTCAACTTTCGCACAAATTTATTTTGGTCGTACCAATTTAAATTATCCTTATCAGTAATCGCGATCCATGTCCTCCATAGAGGATCGTAATTGTGATGGCATATCTCTGGACCACCCTTAAGGATGAGTTCCAGACCATCGTCAATTGCTCATAACGTAGCACTAGTGCGATGTAAAACGCTAAAACCCATTCATTTAATCACTCACTCATCCTCTCATAGGTTATCTCCAATTATTCCCCTTTCTGACCATGATGGACACTCGAGTCTCGTTGCCATCGGTTTCGACTAACTTCCCACCGTACTGGCGGGCTTGGTACTTCACCAAAACGTCATTTACATGGGATTAAGGTAATCAGGAAGTATTTCATATTGTAGGGATTCGTGGTTGGTCTTGTTCGATGTGACCTGTTAGCATCTTTTTGTGGTTTTCCAGGGTTTGTAAAATTGTCCAGTGACAACCCTCACCATTGTTTTCGCTGAAAGTTGACGGTGAAAGACTTTTCGCCATCAGGTGGTTTTTCAACCTTTGAACTATCAACAAAGAAGGTCAAGCCGTACCAGAGTAATGTCCTAGTTATATATCATAACTGACTCCATAATTAATTTTCTCAGAAGGATGCCGAAAACGAAATGGATATCACACAATTTCAAACAACTGAAAGAAAACGGAATAAAAAAAAAAAAACATAAATTAGTTAATTAGGTAATTAGTAATTGTGGAAACAAATTGCCGCAATTCAAATAATTTCCCTCGTGTTAGATCGAAATTGTGATCACACGTCTACAGACGTTCCTTAGGGGTTATGACGTTAGTCCCATACTATCGTAAATTGTCCGTAATGTAGCACGTAAGGTAAAAAGGAGTAATAATAAAAAAAAAAAAAAAAAAAACAATTTAGGTAATTAATTGCGGAAACAAATTTCCGCGTAGAATAACATGGGCTTTGGCTGCCGGTGAAATTAGGTATTGTCTGCTCTTAATATACAATAAATTTGCATCATTTTCTTTCTTCTTCTTCTTTTTCTTTTCTTTTTTGTTCAATATGTGGAAATTTAAGGTATACCTTTTCTATAAATGCTCCTGAGATTCCTTTAAAATGTCAACCTCTTAAATACGTTTTCCACAATGCACGAAACTAGAGGCAGTAAACGTTTTATGTACCAAGAGCCCTACTGTGCAAAGATGGGCCGATCATCTGAAATTACCTTGCCCAAATGAATATTATACTAAAACGTCGGGCAAAAAAAGGTTAATAAATTACATCGGTTAATAAATTACATCCTAAATCTTATCTTGTTACTGATTCTATGCGGCATTAAGAGAGATTCATCTGCAGAAGGGGAAACCGAAACCAGGCCTCACTGTGGGGGTAGATGTACATAGATAAATTCCCTCGGGCTGTAAAACTTAAAAGCATCTGTCTGATACACAGCCTGGAAGTGGTTTCCTCAATCGTTGACACTAACGACTCTGCTTTTTGATAATAAAACAATAACAACACGCAGAATAAAAAAAAGGAGAAATTGAAATGAGTAGAAAAGCCAGCAGAGCTACACCCCTTGCATTGTGTGTGAGCCTAACGAATTTTATTTAGGTCACAAATTAACGATCGTAGGTTTCCGGTTCTATTAGGTCTCTGACCTCGATGGATAGGTGAAGTGATAATTTTCGAATTTAGGAAATCACGCAGGCCTTAAAATTGCCCTAAAGGGGTTGGTGGTCTTTTGTTCCATCGAATTGTTTGAGGGACGATTAACTTTTCCTTGGCACCCCCCTGGAAGTAATGTTTTCGAACTTAACCAGTCGAGCGTGGAATGAGAAGATATCACGTTGATTAAAAAAAAAAAAAAAAAAGTGAAGGTAACTGAATTGTAGTAGTTAAGAAGTAAAAAAGGTAAATTAGTGCTTTTTCCTTAATTCTTTTCTCTGCGGTGAAGACAAACATCCGATTTGTTATGACGCTTTAAGGCTCTGCAGCGCATAAAATATAATTATATACTCTCACAGAAATGAGGACGTCATTGGTTTCACCATGTCACTTCGCTTTTTGAGATTCACGAGAAAAAAAAAAGTAATTTGATATCTATTCCACTGACTGCGTGGGATAAAGTTTTTTCTTTTCCTTCTTCTTTTCTTTTCTTTCTTTTCTTTTTTATACGTAGAATTTGAAAGAAAATTCTCTCGAACAATTTTTTGTAGAAAACCTATCAAGTTTTTATTTCAAAATTTCAACAAATCATGTTTTTTCTAACCTAGGAATTAATCATTTCCACTTGGGATTATAAAGATTATTAAGACAGATATATGTAACGAGAAGTATAGGTTATTTGAAATTTTTATGTGTTAAATAAGAAAGAGAAAGTAATGTTTTCTAAATTTCTAAACATTCAAATTAGCTCAAAGTTGTTCTAGTAAACAGGTCGTGAATGGAATGTACCTTTTGTAAAAACAATCAAACTCACTGGTTCGTAAGCGTCCAGAACTAGAAGGACCTCGTTTTGACAATTATGATGTAATAAAAGAATGACATAGCGAAAAAATAAGTGTATATCGTCTTAGCAGTTTTTCAAAAATATCATAAAATTTTGTAATAACGTTATGAAGTATTCATAATGTATGCAAGATTTATGATTATTCTTATTTTGTGAAACAGTTTTATTTTTAATTTTTTAACTTTTGAAATTTTTCTACGAAATAGATTTTTAGGAAACAAAATTTATTATTATCACTTTAAAATTAGATATATTTTAAGCATTTGGATGTGACATATTTTTTGTGATAGATATAATATTAAATTAGGTTGAATTAAAAAAAAAAAAAAAAATCCAATTTTATCAGCAACAGCTCAGGAATTTCATAACACTTAATTGCTTAAAATAAAAAATTCCTTATATATCATATTTTATCCATAGAACAACCTCAGGATATCCTGAGGTGAACATGACAATCCCAGGATATCCTCGATGTGTTGCAGATTATTAAATATTATAAAATTCGTTTTCTCTTCAAAATATAGGAAAATTCTCCAAATAAATAAAATTACAAATAAAGTTGTTTAATCTTAAACAACTATCTTAAACAACTAACTGAAACAAAATCTTTCATATTTTCCCAGTATTCGTTTAATAATTATAACGTAATTTAAATTCTTTTCGCTCTGGAAAGGGTACGTTTTGACTTACTACTATTTTCGTTTTGTTTTTGTGAACACAGATGGTATTGATTCGGTATCTTTAAGTTTTGTATCGAAATATAACTCGTGTGCCATCTTGTCGCCATCTGAGAACTAGGCTAAATATTTGTTTAGCTGGTCATTTGTTAGGAACGAAAAACGTGGTGAAATCATAACAGTACCAATGAATACTAGTCGCTTTTTCAAAAAAATTACATAAGATTGTTCGTAACGAATACCGCAGCTTTGCACCTTCTAATACATTGAACTTGGCGAATGTAAATAGTAAACATCAAATAAATTTAATTTTTCACTCCAGCTTTTGACATTCCCTTTCCGGCAAAATGTAATCCTGAAAGGAGTACCAATTTGTGTCTTGTAATGTTCCCTCACTCCGTATAATATTATCAAGATTTGTTAATAATTTGTCGGACTATGGTCACGGTCTTTGGCTAATATTCTTCTTTAGTAAATAAACTTGCGTATTCACAAAAGAACAAAATAAGTCTTTGATTTTTCACATAGAGACTGGAACTTTTAATTTAACCACAAAAATTAAGTTTTAGTAGTGTTTTTCTTTTTCAGCCATCATCAACAATTTAAAACATTCTCTGTACGACAGCCAATTAATCTCCGTTATACTCGAGTTGTCCTGAAAAGAAAATGTGCTATAGGAGTAACCAGTTTCAGATATCAGGCTGCACAAAATTCATAGATTACTGATATTTATAATAAAAACAACTGAAAAACTTTTGTTGATTGAAAAAAGATAAGTATTTTGTAAAAAAAAAAGTACCACAACATGCAGAAATATACAAGAATTCCTTCGGATCGGAACAATTAAGAGCAATCTCTAACTTCAATGAAAGAGAAGTTGGTTAATGTGTAGCATGAAAACAGCAATACTTTCACGTCATCTTTACCAATTTAACTCTTAAATGCCTGCTTATTTTTTAATCAATTTAAAAATGTTTTACTCCTTTCTTCTCTTAAATAAGTCACGGGAAAGGTACTTTAAAAAAATCATACTCTATTTCAACTATGATTTACATTTAAAAAGCAATTTCTTGCCAATTGGCAAACATGAGGCATTAGAGCTTGAATATTATTCTAATAATACTTTAGAAGAGAAAATTGAGTATGCTGCAGAATAGCAACACTCGGCATTTAAGAGTTAAAACAATTATATAGCAACTATACGTGAACATTTAGTGTTGTAGGATTTGAATTATTATCTTGGAAAAAATATGCACGAATTTTCTACAGATTCTTTTTAATTGTTTTTCATAATATCTATATATTTATGTAGATCCTCACTACTGTCAGCTAATATTAAATTACCCGCTGCAGAAGATGCACTATGAGCATTATCTTTTCCCCTACCCTCTGTTTCAAGTGGGGTTAGATATTTCAACTTGAATTCTGCACTTGAATTTCTCCATACAATAAGTCTTTTATCTGTCCGAAATATTAGGTGCACTAGAAAGTCTTCTCGTTTTGAATACGTAAAATGGCTGAATTAACTGATAAATAATAAACGGAATTTTTATTTTAAACTATGTTTATGTAAACGATTACCTTCTTAAAAATTGCATAAATATTGTCCAGGAAAAATTTTCGGTCCCAGGTTTTTAAATCAAAACAACAGGACTTTCTGGTACACCTATTACATTAAAGTTAGATGAGTAATAAATATTACACCTATTGAAAAAGCTTTGCTCACCGAGAATTTTGTAAAACTATAAACGTAGCGACTTAGTTCCAATGTGAATGTTAGTAAAGAAGACCCCCACAGAGGGCACCCCTCCCCCCCAGGCCTAAGACCCTCGCCTAATTAATCAGCTTTAATCCCAAACACCAACATAATAACACCAAAATGAATGTCATACATTGGACTTGCCACTCTTCGATTACCAACTTCACAACACTACCAAGTTGCACATAATTGCTCTTTGGCATAACGTTTTCTGATTAATTCACAATTATTTGTTAATCAGAAAAATTTGCTGCATCACACCAATTTCAACGATCTAGTGGATAGTATGCTTTTCCCACAAATCCGTGGCACATAAATTTATTCATGTTTTGCAACCGAGGTTATTTTACTGACTGATTTGTGATTTTTAAAAGGATGTAAAATATTTTTGAGTCTGCAAAGATATTACACATTAAATTCGTCTTACTAACAGTAAACAATTGATGATGGCAGCTTAAAATTAATTTTTTGAACGTCAAAACAAATTTTAAACACAATAATTTTTCCGTTGACAATCAAAATTGCCCACTGCGCAGCCCTAGTGGGAAGTAAAACCCAGCCAAACAACCAAACGTTTACAATCAAAATTAAAACTGGGGAAAAACAGAAAAAGAAGACTACTACTTCTTTTTTTTCCTCTTGTTTTTTTTACGATACGCAAGATTATTTTTAATGATTTAGTCTTAGATTATTATTATTGTTGTAATTATTATTATTATTACTATCCGCGATTGTAATGAAATGCTCGCCCTCTAGTGGGCTAAGGTGAAATTATCATACCACTGAGAGCTTTCACGCTGAAACAATGATAGAACAACAAGAAAGAACAATAATATAAATACACGTGGCTATTATATTTACTAACAACTGCAGTTGAGAAAGAGCCATCTATCGATCATTACAAACGCGGATTACTTTTATGTATTTTCTAAAGATCAACTTTCAAAAGAACAAATATTTAATCATAAAATATCAAGCACTCCATTAAAATATATTGATATATTTTTGTTAAAATTAAATTTTTAATCGAGCATAAAAAAATTTTGTGAGCTACTAAAAAATTGTCCTAAATCAGTTACATCCGCAATGATTGTGGATGAAAAAAAGACTAATTTGTATACATAATCCAGCATCCATATCAGTTTTGCATTATATATACAAATAGCATGAGTTGAGTAAGCAACGTAACGGATAAAATCATATAATCTCGTAATAATGGCTTGCGTTTCATTAGAAAGGATCATAAAAAGTTAAGAGAAGCGTTACAAATTATAGGTACACCTTTTTTTTAGAGATTATTTTAAAATAGACTAGGATAACTTTTAAAGTTGTCATCAGCTTTACACTCCTTTTTTTTTTTTTTTTTTTTTTTAAAGAAGTGTGACTCAAACTAAATTAAAGAGCGGAAAGATACCCGGCATGAACCACGCATCCATATTTATTGAACTTCCCTTCTCTTTCCTTTCCTCGATTGTTCTAATGTAAGTCAGCGTTAAAATTACCGTTTTGTTCCATTATGACTCTTAATAACACTGACGCCAGAATTATTGGGAACACTGTTTCAGATTTCCTGTCCAGAGAAAGAGAGAGAGATAGAAGGGGAGTTCAGTGGCCTCGCACACTGTCTTCCTCTGAATACATAAATCGGTTTAGTAGCTTAATTTGCTCAGATGCCCAGCAGAACTCGGTTGTGAACCTTTTGGGCTGTCACACTGCTTTGTGGGTCACTTGCTTTATTCTTGAGTGACAGGTTAAGATGCTCTGAAGCCACAGAGAACGGCATAAAATTTCTCTTCGGATTAAAGATATCAAGTAACGGCTCTTTTTGAATAATTAAAAAGGATGAGCGTGTGTTGTCTTTTGGATTTGGAATCATCTGGAAAGGAGGTTATAGGTGACTCTTTTCTGAAGTCATCATTTGATATAGAAATTTGTGCACAATTTAAAGTAATAATTACACAGGTCAGTAACAAAGAAAAAAAAAAAAAATGTTTTACTCACTAAAACGGAAAACTGTCGTAAAAAGTTTTCGAAATGTCAAATTTTTATGCAAAACTCATATTTTTATTTAGAGATGTTGCAGTATAAGGTTGGATATTTTACCAGCTATGCGAAAAAAGGCCAGAACCGAGAATCGAACTTGGGCACTCCGATTACCGTGCGGATGCTCTACCATTGAGTCACCTTGGATAGAGCCCCTTAAATAAAATATATAGACTGGCGTATCGCCGCCATTTTGTTGCTTCAGATGAGGGCAGCATTCCCGCTTGGCGTCCTTATCGCTTAACTAATGATTTTAAGAAATCTTGATCTGAAGCCACGATCGGTCAAGACGTTCAAGAGCAATAAGCAACAAGTAATACCCCTAACAACACATTTATACACAGTACATTCTTGTTTTTTTTTTCATCCTCAGGATATTGTGTGGATGTACTGAGGATAAGATGTATTGTTGGACTGTTTCTGTCTGTTTCAAATACAAATCATAAGTTTTTTGGGGAAAAAAAAAAAAAAGAGCTCTGTTTAAAAGTGGAAAATCTTTATTTATTTGCTTACTTTTTCTGCTGTTTCTAGCTAGCGGTGTCGTGCCCTTAGCGACCGTGCCCTTTGCGGAACGTGCCCTTAGCGGAATGGGTGAAAGGGAAAAAAGAGGAATAGAAGAAATCGTGCCCTTAGCGGAAATAAGAAGGTGTGCATGTGGAAGATTGAAATATGTTATTCAAATGCACAAAAGAATGCTTTCTATAGACTGTAGTATGATTAGCATTAGATTTACAGAGTCATGCAAAAATATTCAGTTACTCTGAGGGTTATTATTGGAAATTTTCGGAATTGCATTTTCTTTTACATTAAGCGTTTATTCGACCATTTTTTAAAATGTGAATATGATTTGAATTACTGTATTTGTCTATTCTACTGTTCGTTTGTTCGCCTCCATCGCCCGTAAATATTTTAAGAATTTTTTATTTTTACTCTCCTCTATATTCAATAGAAGAAAGTATTGGATTCGTAAAAATTGTAGACTTCCAGTTTTCGATGGATTTATACGTTTTGAGAGGTCTAGAATACGATTTGACTATTTTTAGAAAATGTCAATTTAAAGGAAAGTTATATCTCGGGAATTACTGCACAGAGTTCCATATAAATTTATATGTTGATGCACCTTAACCTAAATGAGTATCTGTCAACTTTTGGTGTCAACCGCTCCACAGGTGGCGCTGCTATACAGCGGTTTCCACAATTGAGGGGGAGGCTATATCTCAGGCTCTATTTCGTATAATCAAACAAAACATGATGTATGTGAAGGCCATTGTGAGATATTATGCTGCTTCAATTTGGGTGCTTATCGGCCAATAGGTAGCGTTGCCATACTGCAAATTTCCTCGACAATGTGAAAGCTATATCTCAACTTCTATAGCTCACAACTTTACGAAACTTGATATGTGACATAACTATTATAAAAATGCACTTTTTAAGATGTCATTTATAGACAATAAATCAACTGTCTTTCTTTGGATATTTAGTGTTAGTTTTCTCTAAGATAAAAATTATTTATTTGCACTTAGTGAATTTGTATAGGAAAATATAGAAGAAAGTCTTGTGGTGACCAAAACTTACTAATTTTTACTTTTTTTTTTTTTTTTTTTTTTAATAATATGTGTTATTCAAATTCATTATTGAATATTCCCTACTTAAAATGGCTCTAACAGAACCTATGCCACTGGTTTGTCTACATGAACATCCAAAAAATACCAATGCATTGCGCAATTAAGAGCAACATTTCTGTTTGTGTTAAGCATTTTTAACACTTTCCAACAATGTTTCAGAGTGATTATGAATTCAGTTAGTCTATATGTCTGTCTTTCTGTCTGTCCATTGTGTGATAATATACACAGAGAACGTAGAATGTTATACGATACAATGAGTAAGTACAGTTAGAAAATGCTGATAATCAATGCGTACCTCCTGATTTTTCGTTTTTGTTTTCGTTTTAATAGGTCTAATGCTTAATTATATTTTCAAAAATAAAATAAAATCATAAAATGGCAGTAATGTACGTTTTTGTATCGCGTACTTTGATTCATTAAACTTTATATGGTTACAGATTACCCTTCCCTCAAATAACGGATATTCTACAGTACGCATACCTGTTTTTGCGACGGGTTACTTCTCAAGCAAAATACCAGCCAGTGCTAAATGTGGATAAAGTGTGAAGGAAAACTGAAGAGTTCTTTTATTAGTGCTAGAGGCCTATTTCAGTCGGTGCAGTTGTCGAATTTTTATAATACACTTTTAATAGTGCTAAGGGCCTATTTCAGTCGGTTTATTGAATGGGGATTTATTGAATGAAGTCCCCTCCCCCAAGGCCCAACTTTGACATGAGTACCCCCCAAGGTACCCCTATTTCAGTCGGTACAGCGTTGTCGAATTTTTATAATACACTCTTAATAGTGCTAAGGGCCTATTTCAGTCGGTTTATTGAATGGGGATTTATTGAATGAAGTCCCCCCAAGGCCCAACTTTGACATGAGTCCCTCCCCAGGCCCAACTTTGACATGAGTCCCCCCCAAGCTACCCCTATTTCAGTCGGTACAGCGTTGTCGAATTTTTATAATACACTCTTAATAGTGCTAAGGGCCTATTTCAGTCGGTTTATTAAATGGGGATTTATTGAATGAAGTCCCCCCAAGGCACCCCTATTTCAGTCGGTACAACGTTGTCGAATTTTTATAATACACTCTTAATAGTGCTAAGGGCCTATTTCAGTCGGTTTATTGAATGGGGATTTATTGAATGAAGTCCCCCCCAAGGCACAACTTTGACATGAGTCCCCCCCAGGCCCAACTTTGACATGAGTCCCCCCCAAGGTACCCCTATTTCAGTCGGTACAGCGTTGTCGAATTTTTATAATACACTCTTAATAGTGCTAAGGGCCTATTTCAGTCGGTTTATTGAATGGGGATTTATTGAATGAAGTCCCCCCAAGGCCCAACTTTCACATGAGTCCCCCCCAAGCTACCCCTATTTCAGTCGGTACAGCGTTGTCGAATTTTTATAATGCACTCTTAATAGTGCTAAGGGCCTATTTCAGTCGGTTTATTGAATGGGGATTTATTGAATGAAGTCCCCCCAAGGCACAACTTTGACATGAGTCCCCCCCAGGCCCAACTTTGACATGAGTCCCACCCCAAGGTACCCCTATTTCAGTCGGTACAGCGTTGTCGAATTTTTATAATACACTCTTAATAGTGCTAAGGGCCTATTTCAGTCGGTTTATTGAATGGGGATTTATTGAATGAAGTCCCCCCAAGGCACAACTTTCACATGAGTCCCCCCCCAGGCCCAACTTTCACATGAGTCCCCCCAAGGCCCAACTTTGACACGAGTCCGCCCCCCAGGCCCAACTTTGACATGAGTCCCCCCAAGGCCCAACTTTGACATGAGTCCCCCCCAAGGTACAACTTTGACATGAGTCCCCCCCCAAGGCACACCTTTGACATGAGTCCCCCCCAAGGCACACCTCCCCCTCATTGGGAAAAAGAGAAAAAACGTTGTTTTGCGGGTATAAGACAGTTTGGACTTTCAACGTTATTTGTTACAATATCTGCAGCTGAAACACATTGGTTTGATTTAATGAAAACTTTATCATGGAATTTAGATCGTCACGAATTAACTAAAGAAGAATTTGTCGATATTAACAAGTTTAGCAGTAGGCCTCTGGCACCAAATTAAAATCTGTCAATGTCAGATTTTCATGTTTTAAATAATGAAATAATGTCGTGTCTGTATAATTTTTTTTTTTTTTTTTAATTTATTTTGAAATTTATTACACATTTCCGCTAAAGGCACGTATGCTAAAAGCACACCACCGAGGGGGGATAACATTTCCGCTAAGGGCACGGGTTTATAGATTTCCGCTAAGGGCACGGTCGCTAAGGGCACGGCCCCGTTTCTAGCATATACTATTCATTAAAAAAAACGAACTTAAAAACAAATGTAATTACGGCACGGAAACAAAACAACTTTGGTGACCCCAGAAAATGTCGCCAAAACTCAAACGAACAGTAATAAAATATCTTCTTTTATTAATTTATGATTATTAACATAAGTATTATGATTAAAAGAGCACATTTTTTTTTTTTTTTTTTTTAAGGACTGAGGGCCTATTAGGTCTCAGACAGGGATTTTTGCGTTGTCGTTTTCGATAGTTGGACATTTGTCGAAATCATTTTTCGATAGTTGGACATTTATCGAAATCTAAAATTTATCGAAAATATAATTGAATAATTTGAAAGCGATGTTATAATTGGGAAGAAAAAAAAAACTAATAGTCCTCCGTCCTAAACTAAATTCTGCTTTTGCCAGAATTTCATCAAAACCTTTTTTTTTTTTTTTTTTTTTTTTTAATTTTTGAAAGAAAAAGAAAAGAAAATTAATAATAATCAGTATCGTTACAAGCGATATCGAAAACTTTTTTTAAAAATAATTTTGAATTAGGAAATAAATAGTGCGCGTGCAATAATATGAAATAAAAATAAATAAAAATATGAATTTAATGATTTGATTTTTATATAAATCACGATCGCGTGCTGATGTAAAATTTAAAGTTTAATTTTCTTGGCAACAATTATAAATTAAAATAAATAATTTAATGAAAGTTTGTTCTTTAGATATACGTCCGTGTAAGATGTCAAAAAATATACGACAAAGTATTATATCTCTTTATTATTATTATTATTATTATTATTATTTTTTTTTTTTTTTTTAGGACTGAGGACTATTACACTCAATCTACGGATTTTTACAATACCAGTTTTACGATTGTTGGACATTTATCGAAATCGAAAATTTACTGAAAATATAACTGAATTATTTGAAATCTATATTATAATTAAGGAAAAAAAAAAAAAAAAAAACTGATAATCCTCCGTATTAAACTAAATTTTGCTTTTTCCAGAATTTCATAAAAATCTTTTTTTTTTTTTTTTTTTTTTTTTTTTTAAGAAAAATATAAAAGAAAATTAATAATAATCAGTTTCGAAACAGATAGTATCGAAAACTTTTTTTTTTTTTTTTTTTTTTTTATAATTGTGAATTAGGAAAAAAAAAAAAACAAATAAATTACACATGGTTTAAGAAAGACGGAAAAGAAAAACAATAATGTTTCGTATAATCAAATGCGAACAGCTTAATTCGTCGCAATCCGCGTTTGTAATGATCGATAGATGGCGCTCTCTGAACTGCAGTTGTTAGTAAATATAATAGCCACGTGTATTAATTATTGTTCTTTCTCCACCATTACATCATGGAAAATCGATTGCATAATATGATGATATGCAGTGGTGTGATAATTTCACCTTAGCCCACCAGAGGGCGAGCATTTCATTGCCATCGCGGATAAAGACAATTAAAGAATAATTTCGTAGTAAAATGTGACGACAACTTTTTTAAGAGTCGGAAAATTACTGTTTCTCTAATTTGAGTAATTGGTCTCTTTTAAAAAAGAACTTGAAATCGTTAATGACTTCATCTCTTCTCAAAAATAAAGGAAAAGCTACCTTTTATTTATTTTTATTTTTATATTTATTTATTTATTTATTTGTATTTTTACATTTGAACATGTGAAAAACACACACACAAAAAAAAAAAAATATAAGTAAATAAAAGTTATACTATTTTATTCTTCCTAAATATTCTTATGGAAATCTGAACACTCTATGTTATTTTCTTGAGTGATTATAGCAATTTAGCACTAAACAATCTCTCATATGATAATTTACCGAGCTAAATTTATGAAAAATGATTAAAAAATTAACTCTAAAGTAATACAAGACGATAGAGATAATGGCTGCCGAGCTGCCGTTTGTTTATCTACGGAAAGCGCTGGGTACATGTGGCAACCCAAAGCCAACAAAATGCCTGATGCGCCAGCTCGTATATCTAGGAGCCTTAACTTTGGATAATTACCCACACAGTATTTTCCACATAATATCTATTGGCAAGGTGATCGTACCTTCGAACGCAGATGTAGCAGGTCAGCACATCAAATGTGGCAACTTCGATAAACCACTTAATTATTTAGAAATATCCCTCATCAACTATGAATATTTATTTAGAGGTGTTGGAATGTGAGGTTTAACTTTATATATGCGAAAAATACCAAAGCCTGGAATCGAACCCGGGCATTCCACTTACCGTGCAGATGCTGTGTCACTGAGTCACCTTGGCTACCCACGCAGTATTTTTCACATAATATATACTGGCAAGATCACCGTGTCTGCAAATGCTGATGTAACAGGTGAGCATGTTAAACGTGGCAACATCGATAGATCGCATAATTACTTGAAAATATCGTTCATGAATATTTATTTAGATATATTGGAGTGTAAAGTTGAATTTTATACCATCTACGGGTAAATTATCGGAGACGGGAATTGAACCCCCCCACTCTGCTTACTAGCCCACTTGTAAGCGAGGTGCCTGGGTTCTATTCTCGTCTCTGGCATTTTTCGTATAGTTGGTATAAAATTAAATTTCACACTGCTTATTCAATATACAAATATAAAAGTACACATTGAACTAAAACAATTAAACTGAACTTGTATACAATTGAAATTGAACTTTTATTGAACTTAAATTAAACTTGTATACAATTTTATGTACAAGTATATAATATATTGCTCACGTCTGGTTTCTACACGTTTTTATGCGTGAGAAAGCCAGAAATCACAAAATCGTAGTGGCTTTCGTCTGGTGTCAGTTTGTTTGTTACTTCGTTAGTGTGTTCGTTTGTTAATCTGTGTACATGATATCACTCTAACAAATGGTCGTAAAGAGGTCAGACCAGTTTTAGAATATCACTTATACTGCTGCCAAGAACCCTATTTGTTTTCAAGATTTTAATTTTTAAATTTCATCAGTTATTGGAAATTCACGATTTTCTTAACATGCAAGGATAGAAAATATTTTCGGATAAACGTGTATTGTGAAGATTATTTTTATCCAAAGATATTGCACCAATTTTAAAATATCATTTATAATACTGGTATGAACATCATTGACTATGGATGGATAGTTGGATGGTTGGGTTTTACGTCGCACTAGTGCTGCGCAGATGGGCAATCATTATTGACTATGAATATTTTACTTTGAAACTTCGTAAATTATTAGAAATTTGCGATTTTCTTAACATGGCAAAATAGGTCAGCATTTCCATAAACTTACATTATGGGGCATTATGAGACTTAAAAAGATTAAACAACAATTTAGGATAAGGTAAATGTATCGCAGCAAATTGACGGTAGCCTAATAGGGCCTTTTACTCTGCGAATGTGCTGAATGATCGGTAGATTTCACTGTTTTAAGCTTGAATATACTAGATTGAATATAGCAGAAATTTATGAAAAATGCATATCTTTCTATAATAATAAGTACACGGCTATTCAAAGTGAAAAAAAAAAAAAAAAAAAAAAAAAAAAAAAAAATCCTTATCGTCACTCGTCAGTTAGTTGCTATCCGAATATTCAGTGAAAGCCCATTCCTGCGGCATTGATATCCTAATGATGTTCATGTACGCATTATGTGTAAAAATGCAGAAATTAAGACTTTTTCAGCATTGACACCAGTGTAAGTATCACTTGACGCTTGTGTGACAGGTATAAAATCCTTGTACTCGATCTCGCCATAGCAGAATCAGACGCTTTACGCAGATTAAATGTATCGAGTAACAACTCTTGAATAATGCAAAAGTGGTGCTGATCTTGGCGTGTTCTAGATTTCAAGAGTTAGGGTGTGGAATTTTACAACGGCGCGAGCCAGATGCTATCTTTCAGTAAAATAAGTATTCCGATAAAGAAGATTTTTACAAAATATCTATATACCTCCTCGAGTCAGTTAAGGGCATAGCCAAGGGGAGTTTTAGGGTTTCCTCCTCCCCCTCGGGAATTTGCAAAGTTGTCAGTAATTTTTAAGTTATACTACATTTTTAACACCGAAGATTATGCACTATAGTTTGATTCCTTTCCGAAAATATTTTCTGGCTACGGTCTTGGATCCAGTATTTAGCACCAAACACGTAAGGTTTATAATACAACAGTGCATCTGAAAAAGTCATTGCTAGTGTTTCACAATAACGTTGGCAAAAAATATGAATTATAGTTTGAATAGGGTCTTTTTTAAAATCACATTAGGATAAGTGTACCAGTAGTGGTCACTTTTAAATTTAACTCTGGAAACAAGTTTTCTGATTGTTATTCATGCATAGTATCACCGAGCAACCTTCAGGGTTGGTTGAAGTAACAATCATCTACTATTAATGTCTTGAACTAAAAATATTTCCAGCCATCACTACTAGATAAGACTCATTCAACTGAAAATAATTGCTCTTTCTGTCATTTTGTTTTTTTTTTCTTATAGTTTTGAATAAGGTAATAAAATTTCGTTTGCTTTGTCTCGCTTATTTTTAACAAATTTCACGTGCCTTTCACTTTCATATGACTAAAATAAGTATATAGAATTAATTTATTGTGATAAATTTTTTATTTTATATTAACATTGTAGCGCTAAATTCAAACTCTTACGAATATATTAAATAGCCTATCGATATTGAGCCATCTTCCCTATCATTTAAAACAGTATAGACGGCGCTGTCGCCATTCTCGGCAAAATATCTAATATTTTGCCTATCCATAAAGTGAAGTGAAAACATTTTGTTTTCAGAAGTCAGTCAGAAGTTCGTAGGTTCTTGCTGTAAGATGTAGACGTTTTTCGTGTAAGACGCCCCTGTGGCCATGGGCCGCAGGCAGCGGCCTGTAAGAATATTCGTTCTTATGTATCCCAATGTTCTGTTTACTGCGCGCGATGTATATAGTTATTGTGATTGTGCTTTATTATAATTAAAATATTAAATAATGGAATGCCAGAGTTCGTTCTTAAATGTTCTAAGGTGTCATTCTGTTACAACATGTATTATTTTCATGGGTGTCCGCTACGTGCACTACGAAATATCATCACGAACTATAGTCGGTAGCCCTGTTCACTACAGGCTCATTTGACTAGGGCCGTATCCAGTGGGGCAAAGCTCAGTATTTTCCCAAATTCAGAATGGGAAATGGCTATCCAATAATTTCCTACAAAGTTAAATCGGAATGTTTCAATACATTCATAAAAGGTTAATTTGACTTAAATTTTTAGAATGTTTTTCTTTCTTTCTTTTATTTTTTAATGACACTCAAAATTAAAGTAAATATCTGAAAAAAGAGGCATTAGTTTATAAAATTACCACACAAAAGAGTGATTAATATATTAATTATAAATTAAGACTCATTTTAGATGAAACTATTTGTTATTGAAGCCGTCAATTTTTCAAAGTTAATTTTTTCCAATTTATAGCACAAGTTTATATATTATTTCGTTCTTTTAACGCATTTATGAAACAGGTAATACCTTTTGCTAAATAAATATACATTTGCAAGCAATTCGTATTTTACTTCTCTTTTTATGGGAAAAAAAAAAAAAAAAAAAAAAAAAAAAAACGAGGTGTCTACTACTGGAACATAATAGGTGATGTCTTTCACTGGGTTTTGGAGTGTCCACGATTGGCGCGCGTTTAAAGCTGTGTGGAAAATTAATTTTTAGAGTAGAAAAAATTATTCAATTAGTATTTTTTGCAGTACACACACACACAGAAAGAGTTAATTCAGGTACCGAATACTGGTTTAGTTATAACCTATAAAATCGAGAATATTACATTAAAAAAAATAATAATAATGTCCTTAAAGGGTCCACTACTGGCGCATTTAACCTCTTTTCTTCTGTGTATAAAAAGAAAATTTGAATTCGTAAAAATTTTCGACTTCCTGTTTTCAATGGAATTACATATTTTAAAATGTCCTGAATTTAATCATTTTTAGAAAATGTCTGTCTGCATGTGGGTCTGTGTGTTACCAAAGTTTTGTGTACGCTATATTTCACAAAATGATGAAAGAAGTTATACAAAAGTTTATATTTGCTTGGACCTGGATATAAACTGATGTTGATTAAATGTTGTAATATGTCACCCGGAAGGTGACGCTGCGATGTTGCACTTGCATTGTTTTGCCCATTTATGCAAAGGTTATATCTCGGCTTCTATAGCTTATAAGTGCACTAAAATTGATGTATGAGGGAATCATTATGAAAAATTATGCTTATTAAATTTGGTAGTATATTGGCTTACAGATGCCACTGCTTTTACTCACTTTCTGCGATTTTCAGCTATATTTCAGCATCTATTGTATAAAACTGCACCAAACTGCATATGCAAAATCTTTATTGTGGGAAGCTATGTTGCTAAACATTTGTATGCATGTAAACTGGTTAGTAGTTCTGTCATATAGATGGCACAGAAGAAAATTTTGTGATGGCCACAGCATAATTCAGTAAAAATTTACACACACATATATATATATATATATATGAAAAATGCTCGTTTTATTTTTGTTTTTATGATTCTTAGAAATACTAACTATAGTCGCATATACAATAAATAAATATATATATATATTTTTTAAATTTTTAATAGCTAATATAATAGTCCTTACTTTCGCCATGGAATAAATAAACTAGATAAACAATAAGTAAGGATCTTTATCAAAGAATGTTTTTTCTTTCTCCTCTCTCTCTCCTAGCATTTAACTTTAATGTTTTTATCAAAGTTTATGTAAGACAAGTTAAGACTAAGATAAATTATTTATAATTGTTGTAATGATAATTAGCTAAGTGCTTTTGTCTTAAGGGCCCTCTTCACTCACCGCCGCCGGAAGCCGAAGCTAATGTTATTCTATGGGAAATTTTTCTTTACAAATAACTTATTAATTAATACATATTTTTAAATTCTGTTTTCACATGCTGAAAATTCCCAGCTGTTAAATTGACGGACCTTTTTAAAAAAATTATTTTATTAATTTTTTATATTTTATTTTGAAGCTGCAAAATACGAATTTTCAATATATGAATTTTTTTTACATTTTGCAATTTCAAAATAAAATATTAAAAATTAAAAAAATACATTTTTTAAAAAGGTCCGTCAATTTAACAGTTGGGAATTATCTGAATGTGAAAACAGAATTTAAAAATATGTGTTAGTTAATAAGTTATTTGTAAAGAAAATTTCCCCATAGGCTTGTCCCCATAGACATTGGCTCGGGCTTCCGGTGACGGTAAGTGAGGAAGGCCGTTAAGTTGACAAATTTGTTTTTGCTTTTTATTTTTAACTTTGGCGAATAGATACTGCACTGCAGTGAATTCAAGTAACGGGAGCTGTCTCTCTATAACCATAAAATCTATAGTTTTAATTTCGCTTTATTTATTTATTTATTTTTATTTTTTTATAAAAAATAAATAGTAAATAAATGGTTCATAAAATTTAATAAATATTCATTATGCTAATAAATAATCCTTCCTTAGTTCTTATTTAGTCCTTTATTTTTAGTTCTTATTTAGTTCTCATTTAATCCTTATTTAGTTCTGTAATTTTAATTTAGATTATTCATAGTTTTTTCACATAGTTTAATCAATAATGAAAGTTCCTAGGTCATATTGATTGATTCAACTAAACTTTGTGTTTGCTTAAATATTTCATACTACTTGCAATGAATATGGTTTTTAACATGTGCTTTGTGAATTTCTTTTTCTGAAGCTTTGTTTATTCTATTGGAAGGTTGTAACTTATAATGTAATCTTATTTTCCTTTTCTTCCCCTCGTTGAAAGTAATAATTTTTTGCAAGTTTGGATCATCTTTTATGTATTTTGTGTAAAGTCGCTTGCCAAAAAATGAAACATTGTGATTTTTAGCTCAATGTGGGGGTGGTGACTCCTGAAGGATCACCTCAACATTCAGAGCAATTTATTTTATTTTATTATAATACAATTATCTGTGTTCTGTTCCATAAATTCAGCTTTTCTCATATTTTATTTTTGGTTCATTTTATTATTGTCAGAAAACTTTTGATTACAATTATTAAAAAGCTTCTTTTCATGTTTCTACAGTCGTCAGCAAAAGTATCCGAGCACTAACCAATAATTCCGATATCATAAAAGCACACTTAATACTGTTTTGTTAAATAAATCCTTGTCGAATCATGTTCTTAGCTCGACAAGGATTTATTTAACAAAGCAGTATTAAGAGTACTTTTTATACACAAGGATTATTGCTAGTACTCGGATACTTTTGCTGACGACTGTATATGTTTTGTATTCTCATTGGAATTATTTTAAAGTGAGTATTCTTCTTCTTTTTTCAAATAAAAATTAAAAATTATTGGTCAAATTATTTAAATATTTTGATGAAGTTAACTAGTTACTAAATTAACTTTTCTGGGATGTTTGTGGCAAATTATTCATCTGTTTATTTTTCATTCTCATTCTCATTCTTATTGTTTTTATTATATATATATATGTGTTGCATTCTATATAAAGAAGACCTGGTCCATCAAATTTCGTAAGACAGATCAGTTTCATTCAATTAGAAACGATAAAAATTACAAAGATAACTATTAATAATTAAAAAATTGATTTTTCTAGATGAATAATAAAAGTAAGATAATAATAATAATAATAATAATAATAATAGTGATGTTGACGATATGATCGCAATGGCGATTTTAGGATACTGTTATTTTTAGATCTTGGAAATGGGCTATAAAAAATGTCGAAGAAGGCTAATTGTCTTATTTTGAAATGTTAATTTTTAACTGTATCTGTAATTCTACAATAATGTCATTCATTGTTCCATATTAAATTTATTTCTGATAAAAAAAATAAATTCTTATCATTATTTTTATTAAAATTAAATAATATTTCGCAGTATTACTTTATTTGTATTACATTTTTATTATTATTTAGTACCAGTATTTGATAATTACTCTGTTTAAAACTGTCTAGGGATGTTTGATTTACTGTTTAGCCATAATTCAAAATTTTTACAACAGTGGCACAAAATCAGCTCCTTTGTTATTATTATTATTATTACTATCATTTTAATTTTGGGGAGTTATTACACATAAATATCATTTGACATGATCTAATACAACTTTAATTGTTTCTAATATATTCAGATTTCTTGAGCAACATACAAGGTGAAAATAAAAAAGGCAGATCAACAATATTTTAACGAAAACTTATCAGGTATTAGCATGATGAATTTTGTAGTATTATGATAGAAAATGTAACGGAGTGCGCTAACAAGATATGTAAAAAAAGTGTCAACGCAGCATAGGCGATAGCATATCAATTATCCTTAATGTGATCATATGTCCCTGAAATTCGAGGACCGTCTTCGAATTTTGACCTTTTATATTTTTTATCCCCAATAATTCTTTGGCTACTTGGGGACACTAAATATCCTCAAATTTAAAATATTAGTAACTATTTCTCTCAAAATCGCGGTCGAATGCATGAGTAATTGCATAAGCTTGGGAGTCAACAAAACTGTGAAATAAACACCATCATACTTCATTTGAGCAGTGCATAAATCATGAACTGCTCATGAGCATATGGACTCTATCTTGACCGATTTATGTGAAGGGAGAAATAAAATTCGTTTAATGAAATTTTGACAAAAACAGCATTTATATGACCACCGCAAACTGTATTAATAGGAAAGATTTTTTATTTATTTATTTATTTTATGGTTATATAATCGGAGATAATTTCTGCATTTCTGGGAATGGGGGTTTAGAAGATTAGATTGAAATGTTCTTATTTTGCGTTCTCTCCCATTACCGTAATAAAATGTAAATGTGTTCTACAGACTTAATTATTTTAATAATTCTGAGATAATTTAGTTTGCACAAATATACATTAGGCTTAGCAATTTTTGATAGCAAACAGTGTTTCAGTGCATTTTGTAATATATAAATCAAAGTTCTTTTTTAATAATGCATATAGGTGTTGTTCTGTTATGTCCTCAAAAATGTCCCCAAATAGAGTTTTCAATGTCCTCGAAATTTACTTCAATTTGGGGACAGACATTAATTTGTCCTCACACAAGTCAGTGTTTGAAAATATGGTCACCTTATCCTACACTATCAAATCTATCATGGCTAATAAATAATGCATTAAATAATTGAAATAATTTATTACCCTTTGTGTGTGCATTGCATTTTTTTTTTTACTTCATAACAATATTCTGTCGTGTATGGCATAATAGTTTTTGCAGTAATTATTCCTATTTAAGATACTTTATTATTTCTTTAATCAGTCGATCAAGACCTTGTATTAAATTACACCATTTAGATAAACAATTTATTCCCTTTTGTATATGCAGAGTAATTTTTGTTTTACTTCATTAAATATTCTGTCTAGTATGGTATAATTGTTTTCAATAATAATTTTCATTCAAGATGTATTGTTTTTCTTACAACCAGTCGACAAAGAACTTATACCATGTATAAAAAAACGTTCCGAATTATAATGTGTTGAACCTGCTTCCCATGGTCAGAGATAAATAAGAAAAAGTACAATCAAATAGTAAGGTTATCCATAAGAAGAAAAAAAAAGTTAATTTTACTATACTTAACTTTAAGAGAGCAACCGCATTTGCTTTTAGTCTAAATCTTCACAAGAACAGTTATATAATCACACGTTATCGAACACAAATCATGTTTAAAAAATATCTTCAGTTAAATTTGTAGCTCCCTAATCTCCTCAGACTTCTTTAATCCTTTAATAATTTAAATAACTTTATCGAAAATTTTCATGGCCAATTCATTCTTACATTTCCCCTTTTAATCCTAAAATATAACATTAAAACAATAAATAAAGAAAGATATATCTATGAAACCATAAAAGCAAAAACAAACCTACAATTTAAATCAACCATCACATAAAATTGCTAAAACATTTTATAACATCAAAATTGATCACTATATTTATTATTCAACCTCACGTATTATATCGTTATCTCCAAACATAACAATCTATCGTTCTGAGAGATTTAATTTCTTCCGAGTGATCTTCGGAACAAAAAAAACCAAGCATAATCCGAGATATCCTTGAATTAAAAAATAGGAGAAGCCCTCTTTTTTTCTGCACCCCTCTTGCCCTTCGCGCAATCATTGATGATAATCTTGGTGCATTTTCTTCCTATTAGACCGGTTCTTGTAATAGCTTACATGGAAATTATTCGACCTTGTTGAGAGGGCGGAATCATAAAATGAGAGTTAGTCTTCGTTTTTTTAATACCAAAAACCATTCATGGAAATTGGTGGGCAATCTGATGACAGCTGTTCGCATGCTCAAGGTAAATGCCACGAGAATACGAAATGTTGGTTTCCTTGTTGAACTATTTCATTGTCACCATGGTCAGCTGCTTGATTAATGTTCATCCAGATTATATATTGTGTCCATGAGAATGATGATGGATCTGGCTGAATGGATGGAGGAAATACAAGAATATATAAGCTGAAATGTTCAAAAAGCACGATGTCTTTAAGTTCGATTGTAATTGAGATTACACGAGAATATAGTAATACAAGAAAATTTTTTTAATGTTTTATTATTGGTAGATATTATAAACAATAAAAAAAATTGAATAAGTTGACATTTGAATCTGTTGTTACTCAGCGGAGTAAATTATTGCTTCATTTAAACTGATTTTATTGTGCTCTCATACTAATGTTACGGATCTCTTCGGTTCGCTTTATTTGACTTGTCAGGGAATTTAGAAACTTTGAAAGTAGATAAAATTTACAACAAAATCAGTTATATCACATTTTTATGTTACAATAAACTGTGGGGATGTGTGTGTGAGGGGGGGGGGGGTATGCGAGCGAGCGCGCTTATCATAATTTCATACTGAAACTCTGACTCCGTCCTATTGTTGTCTATTCATTCATATCACTCTCTCGGCGTTCGATGTTCTTGGAGCTAATACGCTCAATATTTTATTTCTGTTTTCTGTTTTTTCTCTGTCAAACAATTAAAATAATCACTTGTTAAATTAAATTGTCAGATAGGGTCAAAACTAAACATTTTTTTAACATAATTCAACTAATTTTGCTTTTCAATTGTATCCAGAAAAAAAAATTATATATATATATATATATATATATATATATAATAAAGATGATCTATTAAGCATAGTAGAAGCCAAGCAACAGATACAAGATCACTGAAACACCAATGACCAATAAGATTTTAAAAAATTTTATCAGTGGATGAAATACACTAATGTAAAGAAACCAGATCCACTAATCAACAGCCTGCATATATATATATATTAAAACTACAAATCATGTATGCTCAGGTTATTTTGGTTGGTTTAACCGTCAGAACTTTTATCAGAAGCAAAAAATTCGTTTTTCTGCAAGAACAAAAAGTATACAATAAAAGTAGCAAAAATTAAAAAAAAAAAATCCACCAATATTAATTTAAATTAAGATTTTTTTTTTTTCTCCTGAGTTTTTACTATGATTGTTTGCTTTGAGATCACTTTATCTCAAATACAAATATCGGTTGGAAATCTAAATTTGGTATTCTAAATATGTTCTTAAGAAATATCTTCAGGATATGTACGGACCCGCCTTTTTCCCCTGAGATTCACACCAGTGTTCTGAAAAATGAATTTCATCTTAAATTTTCAGACTTATTTTATAACAAAAATCATTATACAAAATTACGGTTATGAGACTTAGGGAAAAAATAAAACTTTTACGAACCCTTAACTTCATATTATTAAAATACTCTGATATGAAAATTATTCCTTTGAGGGAAAAGGTAATTTTGCTCTTTTAAAATCAAATGAAACCAGAATTCACGAATAATGGTAGAAGAGAAGGAATAAAGTTTTTCCTCTTAGTTAATAAAAAATTACAGGGACGAATTTTTGCAGTTGAGAAATTAGGTGGGACAACCACTCAAAGGTTTAAAGGAATAATCGTCGCTGCGAAAGAATTGATAAACTACCGGATTATGCTGATCCGATATCATTTTTATTGATAACTTCAGCAGCGAGATATATGAGTAGGATAGAGATTAAAGGATAAAATTAACACTACGACCAGATAAAAGTGATTGCTTAGATTAATTTAACTTTTTGAAAATTATGAGCTAGTGCATTATTGAAAAGATGCCATTTTCATTTCTAGACATATTGGCATACTTGCCAACCATTTCATTGTGAACCGTACAATTTTTAGCACCCGCCTTTTTTTTCACACCAGTCAGTTTTTAGAGTAATTTTATTCTTATTTAATCGTAACAACATTTGGAGAGAATTATTCTAAAAATAAAGTGGTGTGAAAAAAGGGGCGTTTTTTCAAGAGGCGTTAACAATTGTACGGTTATTAATGAGAAGGTTGGCAAGTATGCATCGGGAGAAATAATTTAGACTAACTATGAAAATAAATAATCACCTCTTGTAAACATAATGTTTCGACACAAAAAACTATTTCAGATAAGTAAGTTTTATTGAGAGAATATTAAAAGCTGTTTCACCAGTGATTTTCTGAAATTTTTAAATATCTATATAATATTTCTCTAACGTGGACCAGTTACGATTAAATTTTGTCGAAACGATACGATAGTGACGCTGACGTAAGGTGCTATCTGAATCGTCAACCCACATCAGATTCCTCAAAACATATATTCGGCTGCAAAAATTTAATCTAATGTACTTGAAATGAACATTTTCTGAGAGAAATTGAAAAAATAACTTTTTATGCTGAAACATATGTTTAAAATCTCATATTTAGATGTATATTAGGAAGAATTTAAAGCCAGCCAGTTAAGCCTCTCATTTCGTGGTCGGAATTTGGCAGAACAGTGATGGCGTCATCTATTGATGTAAATCAAAATTATCATATTAAGATACAAATTGTTTAAAGCCAAAATTACATATATATTTAGATTTTTCATTCACTATAGACAGAAAGAATATTATTTCTTTTATTTCTTTTGTAGATACATTTATTAACTATGAAATTTCTGTTATGTATGGTAAAATGGCAATTTAATTCCAGCAATAAATTTAATTTAATTCTAAAAATTATTTTTTATTTAGCAGCAGTAAAATTATTTTCTAAAATTAAAATTATAATGCAAATATCAAAGATTTAAATTTTTTTTATTGGGGGAAAAAAAAGTGGGGAGGGGGAGAAATTGAAATTTCAATGATTTAATTTCTGAGATTTTTCCGAAAATCATATTAGGTATATAGGTACTATTATACAGATTTTCTGCGCGAGAAAGCCTAGTAATATGTAATTTCTACATCCCAACATGAAAAAGTCAAGCAAATTGCAACAAATTTGCAAACAATGCTTTTGTGTAATGTTAAAAAATGAATAAATAGATAAAATAAAATCGGAATAACAAAATGTAGTTTTGGCAACAAAAAACAGCAAACAAAAATTGTATGCCACACTAATACATCAAATCTTCGTAAACAAACTTTCAAATTTAGATGCATGAAAGTATGTTTTGGGGACATAATCTTTTTTAAACATCGCGGTTTTCAGGGACACGTAATCTGTAAGTATTCTTTTTTTTTTTTTTTTCCTCCGAATTATACCTGTGTGTCATCACAAATCTCAGTAATCTTCTTTCCATTATTTCGATTGGAGTAATGACGACATTACACGGTAGCTGATATTCAACAATGAATGTATAAAAAGAATTTTGATGCAGTCCTTTTTTCTTTCTTGAAAAAGGATTGACGAACCGTGAGTTTTAATCTAAGCTGCTTTATGCCGTATATACGCGGAAAACACCTAATCCTGATTTCGGATCGCTGAAGGGTGGAGATTTGTAACACTTGTGGTAATGAAATAATAAAGGGGTGTTTGATTTTTTTTTTTTTTTTTTAATAATAAAAGAAAAACAGATTAGATCGAGGTATGATAACATTCAATAGTGGACAAAGATTATTTATTATATTGAAATTAAGGAAAGTATTTACATTGACATATATACAAATGACTCAGGCAAAATTCATAGTATTTACTGAGAAATGGCCGCTTAAAGATTTAATTTTTGAATGAATCGCTTATGCGCAATATATAAAGTATTTATCGTTAAAAAAAAAAAAAATAGATTTTACACATTACTTTTTTGGTAGCGTAAAATGTAATTACGATAAAATAAGAAGAAACATACCTAGCCTACAGTAACAAAAATTTAGATCTTCTTGATAAATATTCAATGCTTAAAAATATATATATATATATACATATACTGTTCTAATTTATTATACATTTAACCTTGTTACTTTCTCTTACCCGTAAGGTAGAGGAAGTATTGTTTTAGGGTCAAATTTTCGAACGTGAGTTTTTGTTATATTTACACGTTTTGAGGTCCCCTGAATCCGAAAATCCTGTTTTTAGCGGTTGGTGTGTCTGTGTGTCTGTCTGTTATCAGCATATCTCAAAAACAAATTATAGCAGAAAGTTCAAACTTGGTATTCTATTTGTATATCATATAGGGATGGTACATTAAGCTTTTCGTTGAGATCAAGCAAATAGTTCGTGTACAGGGACGCCCAAGAGAAATCAAATACATTGCGTCTATGGGGGAAATTGCAGGTAAGTAGAGTTTAGCATCTGTAGACTGCTCTAAACCAAATGAAACGAATATATATTTTTTATATGCGTAAAAACATGTTTCATGTAGAATATGGTATAGAAATCATTCACTGTTCGTTTATAGGACTGCACAAAAGAACTAGATTATAATTTGACAATACTTGAAAATTCATGGAAGTGTATTTCAGGTTGATCCGTGTGTTATTAATATAGGATTATATTTATGTGCACCATGTTATGTGTACATAACTTTCAGAAGATGTACAGGGCTGCCAATATTTAAGCCATAACATTCTTTTTTATTTGTTAGTGGAAGTGCTTTACTATGATATACTATATCATATATTTTACCATGTCCAGGAAAGCTGCTCTGGAATTGAAATAAATTCCTCATAGCCACAGTAAATATTTTTTTTTTTTAAAGCTAATTATTAATCGGTTGGTTTCTTGTATATTTACACGTTTTGAGGCTTGCTGAATACCGAAGTCAAGTTTTATAGTTTGATCTTTGCCTGTGCCTGTTAGAATAAATTAAAAACAAAAAATTTCAGGCGATCCAAATGATGTATTTTGAAGTTAATACGTTTGTTACTAGAAAAGATTGCTCAATATTGATAAGTTTCAAGGAATTATGCGTGTGAAAGTTGTCTAAATAATTTTAAATGAACTTTTGAACTTAATAACGGATTTCAATTCTCTATAAATGTAGGTACGATAATGAAACGGGGTGTTGAGGGAGGCGGTAGCCTCCCTCGCGTAGAATTATTTGTCAAATAAGGCTATTCCGAAGCCTATGTTGAATTGTTCTAACATAGGTTTACATAACAGTACTCGTTATCTTAACCCTTAATCTCCAATCCGTCCTTATAGTATTAAATTTCAGGGTAAGAGAAAGTCGTGTGAGTGACACACCAGATTATTTTTATTTTAAGATAATTTATCTTTAAAATAAATAAATAAATAAAAGTAGATTTGGTATTATTATTGAAGGAAACGAAAGAAGAACCGATAATCGGTATTTTAGAAATTTTCGAATGTGAAGCGGTAATGGATGAAAAGACCGAAATATATTTTACACGTAATGGAGATCTGCCAACTTTTCTAATTTATTTCGTAGCATTGTTAGCATCGCGCTCACATCACTCTTTTGGTAGCGTAATATGTAATTACGATTAAAAAAGAAGAAACATACCGAGCATACAGTAACAAAAATTTAGATTCTCTGGATGCTTTAGATTCAATGCTTAAAAAAAAAAAAAAAAGAAAATACTGTTCTAATTTATTATACAACCTTGTTTTAAGATAATATTTTTGTATAACATTTTATTGATGGTTTCTATTATTAAACTAATGATCTTTATATATATATATTTAACTTTAACTGAAAAATATATCATCTGATTTTTTTTACGATCTCTTTTAACATTTAATAGGGGAGACTGGGGCACAGTGGACCACCCCTATTTAAATCTCTTAATATTTAACTCTTTTAGTTTATATTGAGACTCATATATGGCAGCATGGTAATACTTGTATACATCCAAAAAACCACATGGTAAATGCTAAGGTAGCCATTTTATACAATTTTTATGTTTTGAGCTACTCAAAGAAAATTTTCAAGTTTGAAGTTTTTTTTAATTTTATCAGGACTGAACTATTGACTACAAGTATTGGATAGTTGTTAAGAAAAGGTAAGATATTGTTGTTTTTAAATTTATAAAAATTATTAGCATATTTATAGTCTATATATAATTTTAATTATTTCTTTTGTCTGGACATGGGGCACAGTGGACCGCCTTCCAATGTGCCTTAAGGTCCAAATTATATTTAATACCTTATTCATTTTAGTTAAATTTACATATGCAAATATAATGTGACTCAAAATAATTAATAAAAAGAATAATAATCTTAATGTTATAACAAAATAAATTTCTGAAAAGGGAAAATAGTTGGATAGTAGTATAATAATTATGAAAATATAAATTTAATAACTTTTTGAATTGTTTACTATTAAAAAAAGCTGGAGTGACTCCACTCGACTTTCCGAACATTGAGTAACTAACAGTTTTGTAGATAAAATAAAGAAAGAGGAATTGCTAAACAAACAAAAGAGAGAGAACCATAATAGAGTGTTTTTTTCTCCATATATCACACGAGGTTTTATTTAACGCTACTGAACTTAGAGCCCTTAGATCATAATGATAAAGAATTTTTCGTTTTGTCCCTGTAAAAATCTATAGATGCTAGATTCACCAAAATGCTTATAGATAGTGCAACAGTGATTTATAATGTTCATACAAATTTTCAGCTCAATTGAATAAGGCGTTTAGATGCTATCGCACTTTTAAAAATTTGGTCTCATAGGCCATAATGATAAAGAATTTTTCTTTGTGTCCCTGTAAAAAAACTGTAGTGCTAGATTCACCAAAATCTATACAGTTGGTGCAAATGCGACCTATAACATATGTACAATTTTTTTGCTCAGATTAATAAGGCGTTTAGACGCTATCACACTTTTAAAAATTTGGCCCCATTGGCCTTAATGATAAAGAATTTTTCTTTGTGTCCCTGTAAAAAAACTATAAGTGCTAGATTCTCCAAAATCTATACAGATTGAGTATCTGTGACCTATAATATGGGTATAAAATTTTTGCTCAATTGAATAAGGCGTTTAGATGCTATCGCACTTTTAAGATTTTGGTCCCATAGGCCATAATGATAAAGAATTTTTCTTTGTGTCCCTGTAAAAAAACTATAAGTGCTAGATTCACCAAAATCTATAGGGTTCGTACTATGGTGACTTACAATATACGTACCAACTTTCAGGTTAATCGAACAGTGCCTTTAGACGCTAGCGTGTTCACAAACATACACACATACACACATACACACATACACACATACACACACACATACATACATCATCGTAAAAATAGTGAAAACGGACTCAGGGGACCTCAAAACGTATAGAAACATCAAAATCTCGAATTCGGATTTTTGACATGATTACAATACTTTCCTCACTATAGTGTTCGGAAAGTAAAAATATAAATAAAATAATTATGTGATATAATAAATAGTAGGTTATATAAATTTATTGTTGTTGTTTTTAGAAATAACATGTAAAAGATAAAAGTAGAATAATTTTAGTTAAACTTATCTCACAAATATAATGTAAAGTATTAATATCTCAAAATAATTAATAAAAATGTTTGAATAGCAATAAAACGTTTAATTATATATTTCCTAATTTTATAACCATATAACATTAATAAACAATTAAAAATATATCTTATTGTTTTTAGTGATGGCGCGTAAAAGACAAAGGAAATCTAATATAGGATTCTTCCTCTAATTCGATTTCTTATTTATTTTGATTTCCTTTAAATTTTGGTAATTTTATTTCATGAAAATGTTCGAATTATGCTATTTAGACTAGAATTGCTTAAGAAACTAATTTTAGAAAAAAAAAGAGTAATTTATATTAACTGAACACGAACAACAGTGGTTGGTCTACTTGTGAGTACACACTATTTTTACTTTCCGAACACTATAGTGAGGAAAATATTGTAATCATGTCAAAAATCCGAATTCGAGATTTTGATGTTTCTATACGTTTTGAGGTCCCCTGAGTCCGTTTTCACTATTTTTACGATGATGTATGTATGTGTGTGTGTATGTGTGTATGTATGTGTGTATGTCTGTGAGTGAACACGCTAGCGTCTAAACGCTTTGTTCGATTAACCTGAAAGTTGGTACGCATATTGTAAGTCACCATAGTACGAACCCTATAGATTTTGGTGAATCTAGCACTTATAGTTTTTTTACAGGGACACAAAGAAAAATTCTTTATCATTATGGCCTATGGGAGCAAAATCTTAAAAGTACGATAGCATCTAAACGCCTTATTGAATTGAGCTGAAAATTTATATGAGTATTATAAATCACTGTTGCACTAACTATAAGCATTTTGGTGAATCTAGCATTTATAGGTTTTTACAGGGACACAACGAAAAATTCTTTATCATTTTGATCTATGGGCTCAAAGTTCAGTAGCGTTAAATAAAACATCGTGTAATAGATGGAGAAAAATACTCAAACACTCTATTATGGTTTTCTCTCTTTTGTTTGTTTAACAACTCCTCTTTCTTTACTTTATCTACAAAACTGTTAATTACTCAATGTTCGGAAAGTCGAGTGGAGTCACTCCAGATTTTTTTATTCGTAATGTATGAGAAGTATTGTTATAAAAAAATTAGGACATGTCAAGAAAGTTTTAACGAATGTTAGCTATTTTTTTTTTCAAGTAATTTTTTATTTTTGGTGAAAAAAAAAAAAAAAAAAAAAAAAAAAATAATAATAATAATAATAATAAAAAATAAAAGTGTAAAAGTGGTCCACTGTGCCCCGGCCTCCCCATAGTTATTGTTTTATCATTCGAATCGTAAGCATTTAATTATGATGTTGGGAATAATGATGACGATTATAATTCATTTCATTCATTTTGCAGTGATAATACTTAGTATATTTTCTAACTTGCTTCGCAAAATATTTTGTTATTCTAAAGAACACGTACAAAATTATTGCAACAGAAAATGAAAAATATATTTTTATCTTCGTAACAAGATCCTTCTTATATGCTTTCGCATTTTCTCTTTAAACTTTATAAATCAGAGTATGTCAGTGTATAAAGATTAAGAGAAGAGATGATATTCTGTCTCAGTTTCGGCATCATTTTTACTTTCTTCTATATGTAATATTGAGAAAGCATTGGATTCGTGAAAATTTTCGACCTCCGTTTTTTGATGGATTTACACGTTTTTGGGATGTCTTGAATACGAATTGATAGTTTTTAGAAAATGTTTGTCCGTCTGTCTGTATCACTTTTTTGTGGACGCTGTATCTCACGAACCAATGAATGAAATTTAACTAAACTTGGTATTTAGTTGCACCCTGACATAAACTGGTGCTGATTAGATTTGGGGATCAATCGGTCAACAGGTGGCGCTGTGATCGCATTTTTTGTAAACTTTTAACATGGCAGTATAGGACAAAATTTCGTATATATGTGTATAATGAGAGTTATTTTAAACTTGTGATTGTAAAATTAATACGAATTATTGATAATAGTATTAGTGAACTAGGAAAAAATTTGTGTGCATGTGGGGGCCTCGGTTCCCCCCCTTCCCCCGGGAGGGGTAAATATTCAAGATGGGTATCTTTCGAAAGGTCTCGTCAATACCTTTAAAACGAATGGTTGAACTATAAATCTGTGATAATTTAAAACAAAGTTATCGATTTTTTTTTTAAACTTTTAACAAAAAAAAAAGAAAAAAAAAAAAAAATTTTTTTTTTTTAAATATTGTTACTGAGTGAATTTGTGTAGGAAAATATAGAAGAAAGTCTTCTGGTGGCCACAGCATACTAATTTATGTATAGTAATCATTTGTGATAATTTTCAACAACTAAATTTTATGCAACTCGTAAAACGATAATTCTCATTTCTCGATGCAAATGTGTTAATTAATTAATTCTTTTCTCTCTCTATGAACGTACAAAACTACTTTAACTTTTAATCGGATTTGATGAAATTTCAAATAATAAAATCACTGAAGGTTTTTTTTTTTTTTTTTTTTTTTTTAACATTAACTATTTGGCAATGCAATTCGCTATTCTGCTTCCTTTCGAAGAGCACTGAGAAAAGCGGAATAATAAAAAACTAGTATGTTGTGGCCACCACATGACTTTCTTCTATCTTTTCCTATACAAATTCACTCAGTAACAATAATAAAAAAAAAAAAAAGTGGGACTTTGACAAAATTTTGGGTAAAATGTGAAAATTATTCTAAGTTTGTCAAAACACGGAAACCGTGGGACTTTGACAAAATTGGGGGGAAAATGCAAAAATTTGTTTAAGTTTGTCAGAACACGGAAACCGTAGGAATTTGACAAAATTAGGGGGGAAAAGCAAAAATTAGTTTAAGTTTGTCAGAACACGGAAACCGTGGGAGTTTGATAGAATTAAGGGGAGAGGAAAAAAAAAAAAAAAAAGTGGGACTTCAACAAATTTTCACATTTTACCCAAAATTTTGTCAAAGTCCCGCTTTTTTTTTTTTTCCCTCTCCCCTTAATTCTATCAAACTCCCACGGTTTCCGTGTTCTGACAAACTTAAACAAATTTTTGCATTTTTCCCCCAATTTTGTCAAAGTCCCACAGTTTTCGTGTTTTGACAAACTTAGAATAACTTTCACATTTTACCCAAAATTTTGTCAAAGTTTGTCAAAACATGGAAACCGTGGGACTTTGACAAAATTAGGGGAAAAATGCAAAAATATGTTAAAGTTTGTCAAGACACGGAAACCGTAGGACTTTGACAAAATTAGGGGAAAAAAGCAAAAATTGGTTTAAGTTTGTCAGAACACGGAAACCGTGGGAGTTTGATAAAATTAAGGGGAGAGAAAAAAAAAAAAGATTTTTTTTCTAAGTTTTTTTTCGTAAAAAGTAAAAAAAAATCGATAACTTTGTTTTAAATTATCACAGATTTATAGTTCAACCATTCGTTTTAAAGGTACTGACGAGACCTTTCGAAAGATACCCATCTTGAAAATTTTTGCCCTATATCACCCTGTTAAAAATTTAGAAAAAGCGGGATGGCAACGCAACCTGTAAGACGATTTTTAGCAAAAGTTGATGGGCACTAATTTATGTCAAGGTGCAACTACATACAAATTTGTATGAAATTCTGTGCAGTAGTTCCAGAGATACAGTTGCCACAAAATTTTGTCACACACACACAGACAGACAGACAGACAGACAGACAGACAGACAGACATTTTCTAAAAATGGTAAAATCGTGTTCTACATCTCTCAAAACGTGTAAATCCATCAAAAACCCGAAATCGAAAATTTTTACGAATCCAATACTTTCTTCTATTGAAGATAGAAGAAAGTAATAATAAAAAAATGATGATTTAGGCCTGAAACTCCAAAAAACCGATAGAATGGTCGCATGTCTTCGTACCATCTCTACGGATAATTTCCAGACTGTCGCCAATTGACCACTGAGTAGCTCTAGTGCGAATTAAAAACCGTTCAACCCTCAATTCAACAGGACAACAATTATTTTATGCATTTTAATTTCAAGATTTTCCAGTTCACGTTCATGCAAAGAATAAGAATTTCAGATTCATGTGTTAACAATACCAACTTATATTTCAAAGAACGACATGACTGTCTGACGTCGTCATTTTTGCCTTGTTCTAGTCGTTCATTTTATTGCTAATATGATAAGATATTTTTTTTAAAAAAAGAGAAAGAAACATTTAAGTTGAAATATTTTTTTATTCTGTGAAAATTCATCTAGGAAAATGCAACGACATCGTCTAGAATAAAACAGTAAGCATTAACTTCACAATACTGGTAGACATGCCAAATTTTCATTTTACATGCTACATTCGGCGAATGAAGCAATTACTAAACGCAAAATAACAAACAAAAAATAGTCGTCAATAGAAATATATTTATTTAAACGTTTCAATTATAATAATAGCCTCATAATTGTCATAATAGCATCATTATTTATTTATTTATTTTTAAAGTATGAATTTAAATTAATCGTATAGGCTTTTTCTGGGGGGGGGGGGGGGGGAGGCAGGCAAAAACCTGCTTCTGTACTAATAGAAGAGAGTAGTTAGTTATCTTTCTCTTTGCCTGCATGCAACATAGAGAAAAAAACAACATTAAATTCATTTTTTTACTTATTTTTATTTCATATTATTTCACGCGCATTTTTCATTTCCTAATTCAAAATTATTTAAAAAAAACTTTTTCGATATCGCTTGTAACGATACTGATTATTATTAATTTTCTTTTCTTTTTCTTTCAATAATAATAATAACAAAAAGATTTTGATGAAATTCTGGCAAAAACAGAATTTAGTTTAGGACGGAGGACTATTAGTTTTTTTTTTCTTCCCAATTATAACATCGCTTTCAAATTATTCAATTACATTTTCGATAAATTTTAAATTTCGATAAATGTCCAACTATCGAAAAATTATTTCGAAAAATGTCCAACTATCGAAAACGACAACGCAAAAATCCCAGATTGAGACTAATAGGCCCTCAGTCCTAAAAAAGTAAAAAATCGGAATTGACTAAGATTTCGAGAAAATCCGCCTTTGCTCAACGAACACATTAGCGGTCGTTAACCAACCATCTCTGAAAGTTAGATTGAATCAGGAAGATATGAAGCGGCCGTTTGCGAAAATTTTAAATATTACTGAAACATTATTTCTAAATTGTTAGTTATGTGGAGTTAAAGAGGAAATAATTAACGGGATTTCGACACTTACAGCCTTTTGTTGAAAATAACTCAATTTTGTCAGAGGGGTGACTGGCCTGCAATTACCTCATGACGCATTTAAATCTCGGATTGCACAAACAAATATGAATAACTGTTCTTGCTTTCTAGCGTGGAAACGCTCTAATTATTAAATGAGAGTATCATCCCTTTCCATTAAATTATATTTTTTTTTGGTTCAAATAATCCTTTGTTTTTATTTATTTTAGGGTTTTTTTTTTTTTTTTTTTTTTAAATATGAACTACTTTTAAGTTTAGCTGTGTAAAGTAGATTAAAAGAAGCATGTAGTTTTTTTGCTTTCGCAGATGAAAATTTACGAATTTTTTATTCCATTTTTGTCTTTGTGTGTCAAAAAAAATTTTTCTAAAGGATTTTTTTTTTTTTTTTGTATTAGATGTGTAATTGTATATAATTTCTTTGTTTTGTTTGTTTGTTTAAGCTAATTTTACTCTTACAAAAACTGCGATGCTTACAAAAATAAAATTTCATAGAATAAACTGATTAGTACTGTTTGATATATCTATATATATATAATCCTTTTATAGTAAAAGAAAAGAATGAGAACGAAGAATAGTCAGTCAAATAATTCACAAAAAAAAAAAAAAAAAAAAACATACACAAGCCAAACAAAACAACTAGATATCTTAAATTGATTTAATTTTTAAGATTATTAATAACTTTAATTTTTAAGACTACAGTACCCAGTACCTGATGAAAATTAAATAGGACTGTGTAATAATATTCTGAAGAAAAGAAACTCGACACTATGATATTATTTTAAGGGGGGGGGGGGAGAGAACAATGTTATAAAATGAACCTATTAATTTTGAGATGAGGAAAAGAAGATCGGACCAAAACAGAACAACACTGAATTTGTGCTTAAAAGCTTATAATGCTATAAGGTGTTTTCATAGTGCTATCCTCATACCATTGAGCGAAGAATTGTAGGTTTTCTGTATTTGATATGCATTTTAGCAAAATATCAATTGATTACCAGAAAAATTAACCTGAAATGAATTAGATGAAATAATGACAAAATATTTTTCAAAGAAATAAAAACAGAATACCTTCCAGAGAACTAAAAACACAGCAATAACCATGAATTAATAATGAAATTATAAACTGAACCTTCAAGAAAAAATTACCTTGAATTGAAAGAGATGTGATTTATATATATATATATATATATATATATATATATATATTATCAAAATATGATCAGACTGAATAAGATTTTATTGATATTATCCAGAATATTATCACATAACACACGTTCTTATCAGTAAACTAAATAATATAAGACAAAAAATATTACAAGTTAAACAAATTGTAATTAGCGGCTTTTTATATTGGAAAATAAATAAATAATTATAAGATAAAAAACTTTTTATAAACCATGTTTTTAAATTTTCTGTTGAATCATAGCTATATAGAACTAACTATATTAGCACTTTATCAATGCGTATGAAATCTTTAAACCGATAGTAACATCAATTTTTGTGAGATACATAATTTAACATTTTACAATTTTTTAACGCTCATATTTAATTAAATTATTTATATAATCACGTTTATTTATTTTTATGTCGAAAGAAAATGAACTCGTATTTTTTTTTTTTTTTTTTTTTTTTGCAACAATTAAATTATAGCTAATATTTTAATGGCTATTTATAAGGTATTAGGAGGTTATTATTTTCATATTTTAATTAATTTTAAGAAAACTATTCGAAAATCGGACTTCGAAGTACACTGTAAAAAAAAATCCTGTATAATTACGGGGAAAGCCCGGCAGCAGAGATTCCAGACAAAGCCCGTAAAAAGAAACGCGTAGACCGTAAATTAAGTATATAATAACCTTAAATTACGTTACATGCCTGTAAAAAAACATTTTGCCCGTAAAACCAATGTTTTTTTTACTGGCTTTGTCTGGAATCTCTGCTGTCGGGCTTTCCCCATAATCTTACGGGATTTTTTTTTTTTTTACAGTGTATTGTGTTGTCACTGGGTTCTGACGTTCTGAGCTATTGTGAAAGTTTCAAATGTCTAGCTAGTAGGGAAGTTAGTTAAAATTCGATTGCAAGATTTGTACAGGACAAACAAACAAATAAAAAAACAAACATACAAACAAACAAAAATACAAACAAACAAACAAACAAACAAGAACAGAAGTTAATAAAAACATGGTAAAATGTATTGGATATAAAGCTATATCTATTGCTATATATTTTATTAATTAGGTGTATTATAGTTTAAATCATAAAGAAAACACTCGTAAGAGTTATAAAATCGTGAAAATAATGAGGTAGAACAAAATTCCGGTAGAAAATCTGTAGATATTTCGGAAAGATATTAAAAAAAAAAAGTTATTTTTTTTAAGTTTTTTTGTTTAGAAGAAGAAAATAAGATATCTTCTTGTAGGATCTCTTGGCTGTTTCTGACAAATCAAAACAACAGTCTGATGTCTCAAAAAAAAAAAAAAAAAGGTATTTTATTTTTGTGGTATTGATTTAACAGCCTTTGAAAATATTCGAGAGAGTTATTCGATGGAGTTATTTTAGTAAAATTATTACAATCGAGCATTAAAAAAAAAAAAAAAAAAACAGTAGCTCCAAGGTGTCGGTCTGAGACAACCACTTAGAAAATAATTCGCATACGTACCCGAAAATGGAAGTTCCCGCACGCAATAAGCCGCTGCATAAACTTTTAGGTAATGCAGAACCTTCACGAACATAGATTATTTGTTAATATGGCACCTATATCCTCACTTTTCACGGAATAACGCGATCACATAGCATCACATAACTCTTACGACAATTAAGTCACAGTCATTTTTTGAATCCCAAACTAGAAATGCAGATTTATGAGCTATACGTATAAGGTAAACAGATAACCTAGATAAACGAAATGGTCGAGAAATTCTAGTCTAAACTTTTTTAGATAATGAAACAATATTATGAATATTATGAATCATTAGTATTGCAAGAAATTCTTTCTTGATTTCTTAGTATTGGGTAATAAATCAATATTATCGTTAAATTCGTTATAGTTTAACTCGCCTCTTGAGTTGGCATTTATTTGAAAAGATTTTTAAGTAAGTTTGACTACGATAATACACAACCTACCAATAAGTATTTCGACACTTTCAAATTTACGCATTTTGTCAAATAGTATTTAGAAAAGTACTTTTGGAATCATCGTTAAACTTTAGTAACTTAAAGAACGCGTTATACCTAATGTATTTCAACAAAAGTTGTGTCCTGAAAAGGAAAAGGGGAACAGTAAAAAATTAAGAAAAATCAAAATGTTTTGGATCACCCTGCTACCACATTGCAATGTTACATATATATGCTGCTACAATGCAATGTTTTAACTTTTAACCGTAGAACATTAGAGTGTTCATATCAGCCGCTATCACTAGAGATAAGCAAAATTTACGTGCTCATGGTAAAATTCGTTTTATTTGCTTATATTACATTAATGTTGTTTTTAAATAGGTTTAATTATTTGCTGTTTTACCCAATGTTACTAACTTTTCATTAAATAAATAATTACTTGTATTTAAAAATATATTTGAAAACTATAAAAATGTATACCAATAAAGGAAGATCGCACGTAAAATTTATGCATACGTAAATTGTATGTTACACTAGTGTTCTATTGTTAAAAGAACCGTTATATCTGCATGGATATATGAGATAGCCTCTTAAAAATTTATACAGATCATGAGAAAATTCCTCTTAATCATTTACTACAGCCAAAACGCATTTCAATTGAGATTTACAGAGCATGTGAAGACAGTTTCAGAAAAAGCTCTCAAAAAACTGAAAATCATCAGGAGTCTCTGCGGCACTGACTGGGGAGCTTCCCCCAAAACTCTAAAGACCGCATTTACTTCACTCATTAGACCCATTATGGAGTATGCTTCCCCGATTTGGGCTCACGCTTCTAATACTGCCCTAGACAAGTTAGAAAGCATACAAGCGAGAGCTGCAAAGATAGTGACTGGTGCAGTATCATCCACCAATAATGTCAAGATAATCAGAGAGTGTGGACTAGAAAGTCTACAAAATAGAAGAAAAGTAAATATGATAAAGTTCATGAACAAAGCGAGAAGTCGTGCTCCTGGACACATTTCTCACATTACCTTTGAAGGGTGGAATGCCAAGTCAAGACTAAAACGATCTTCACCCATGCAATATGATAGAGATATCAGAGCAAGTATTGGCCTTGAACACAACAAATGGGTTATTGTTCAAGAACCTATCTCTCGCAAAAGGCTTCCACTGAACACCAACATTCATACCGACCTTTTAGAGCCATGCAACAAAAATGAACAGAATGATATCATTAGGAAAAAGGGACTCGATACATTTGAAAACTTTCCAAAAGAGAAGTTTGTACATGCATATACAGATGGTTCCTCTGACAAAACTATCACCAATGGGGGTTCAGGTGTGTTTTTAACTACTCCAGATGATACGCCTCACCAGGGCAAATTTAGTGCGGGAAATATAGCCTCTAACTTCACCTGCGAGCTACGTGCAATTCTGGCGGCACTTAACATGTATAAGTCCCTTCCCACTACTAAGCAGGCAGAGGGCCTAGTGGTTTTCTGCGACTCGAAGGCCGCCCTCCAGGCCATTTCAAAGGGGCACTCTTCTATCAATCACCCATGAAATTATCTCAGGACTTCAAGATCTTCAAGCTATAAATAAAATCTGTACATTTCAGTGGATACCTGCACATGTCGAAATAGCAGGCAACGAAAATGCTGATAAACAAGCCAAGGAGTCCAGAAATCTCAACAATAACAGCAACAGTGTCTCTCTTCAAGATGCAAATGCAATAACTAAATCTAAACTTAGAGAAAAAACAATCCAAACGAAACACCAGCTTTGTGAAATAAATGCAGATCGATTAATAACAAAAACTATAATAAGGCTAAGAACCGGACATCACAGAGGCATGAAAATTAATAAAGAGGGTGGAAGGGTGTATAGAAACTGTAACAATTGCCCAGATACACAGCTTACACCTTGCCATATCTTTGAGTGTCCGGCAATAAGTGCGAACTTGAGAGAAATTGGTGTATTGCCGTCACTGATAGACCTATATGACGACAACATCCAACAAATCGCAGATGCAGTTATAAAGATCCACGGTTTAGTCTAATTCGACTACGTCATGGACACGACCAAAAAAAAAAAAAAAAAAAAAAAAAAAAAAAAAACGCATTTCAAGAATTACTTTTACAGGGTGATCCAAAACATTTGGATTTTTGTTTAATTTTTTACTGATCTCCTTTTCCTTTTCAGGACACAACTTTTGCTGAAATATATGAGGTATAACGTATTCTTTACGCTACCAAAGTTTCAAGATGATTCCAAAAGAACTTTTATAGATATTTGACAAAATGCCTAAATTCGAAGCTGTCCAAATACTTATTGGTATATGTATAGGTAGTGTATAGGAAAACGATATAGAATTTTAATAGAGTTTTTTAAAACTCGCTACTAAAGGGAACTAGAATCTATAAGGATGACATGGAAATATATTTACTAGAAACGCTATCAAGTTTCTAGATTTCAGTCACAGATTTTTTTTTTTTTTTTCAGTGTACAACATCTAGTTTTCAGTTTTATGTAAGTAATTACACTTAAAATGTTCAAAATAGAGAAAATGAAATTTAGCAATTTTTTCTTTTAATTTTTCTTTTTTTTTATTCAGAAATAATAAAGTAATTTTCTTTCTTTTTGACAAAAAAAAAAAAAAAAAATCAAAATTGTTTCGATAATAATGCATATAACAGTGAAGCTGTAGACAAAGTCCTAATCTACGATTTCTTTTTACATCAAAACGAACTGAAAGTGCAGAAAAATATACCTACCTACTTATGTAAAGCAGATCTCATTTAAAAAGATATCTCTTTAAAATCCTATATAAAGAGATAAATTAAAATAGAAGAAAGATATTTCGCTGGCTAATTACATTATTTTGTCTTCACGTTTTAGAACATTTCACAAGTCACTTCAGTAATAATTCAAGAGTCATTAAATAGTGAATCTATTTCGTCACCATCGTTGCAATTTCTGCTGCGATGATAAATGACTTTTGCACTTTTTGACCATTTCTCTCTTATTACAAAGATCATTAGGACAGACAAGTGTTACTTACTCACTGTGTCATTTGCTTCAATTGTTGCTTATATCAGTTGAACATAACGTTATTTATCATCCATTATGGCAATTATATATTAATCTTAAAAAAAAAATTAAAAAAAAAAAAAAAAGAAAGAAAGAAAGAAAGAAAGAAAACAGAGAAAGTAATTTTTTAAAGTGTTTCCAAACTCAATATTAACAATTTCGTAATTCGAAACTGGTGAAAGCAATGATATCCGGGTTTCGTAATATTGAAAATAAAATGAAAAACTATATGTTCTATATATGCTTTAGAGCTTAATTTTCTCACCAACTCTTTTATTAAAATCATTGTTCTCAAGGTCGTAGCAATTTTGCAAAATTTTTGAGTTTATATTATATATGTATGTAATTTAACATGTTTTTGCCCAGAGTTAGCCTTGTCTACCAAATTTTAAAACTGTAATTTAGGCGTTGTGAATAGAAATGTAGTTTTTCTGTTTCTGAAAATAAAATACCAAAGTTTAATTTGGAGCCGTGCACGGGTCAGGTAAAACACGATCCGAACTTGACAGTTAAAGTCAACCAGAAACTTGAACCAAATCCTCAAAAAAGGCTTTTATTGCGCTAAATCCGACTTGATTCCGTCCAGAAACCGGAAAATAATAATAATAATAATAATAATAATGCAGAAGGATCGGAAGAATCAATAGGTTGTACTCTAGATATTGAAAAAGTGGTAGTATATTTAGTGGAGATCTACAATATGTGGGGTGTCTGCTATCAAATATTAATTTTACCTATAATTGTTTATGAGCATATTGCGTTTATATCAATTACACAGTTATATTTCTATCAAATTTTTGTTTATTACTGTGAAAATTTTTCCAAACTTGCGTTCACCCGACTCATTAAAAATTAAACTTGACCTTAAAAAAAAAAAAAAAAAGACTAAACCGTATACATCGCACACATTCATAAATTTAATACATAGTTGCCAAGTATCCCGTTTTAGAAGGGAGACTTCATACCGGAAAAGTTATATAACTGTTTTCAATTTATTTAATCACTGAAAATATATATGACTGAATCTTTTTCAGAAATACTGGAGACCAATCTGATTAAAAAATTAGAAAGGTTGGCAGTTTTGTTTATATTACAAACAAATTTAAAATTTTTAAATCTACATATTTCGTCATTTTATTCTTTTTCTCTCTTGGAGATAATCTTAGAACCGTGGGTCATAAATTTACGTAAATATATTTTTGATAATAACCTGGATTTCATATAGTACCACAGCCTCAAAATATAAGTGTGTTAAGAAAAATGACAAAAAGAAAAATTATAGAAATACATGAAAGACTGATTATTTGTTAAATAGTTTATTTTTGCGTGTTATCTCTTTCACTTAAAAAGTATCCTGAACTTATTGATATATATATATATATATATATATTGTTACAACGGATTAAGTATTTTTCCCTGCATCGTTTGTACTGTTGCAGTGAAAGTAATTTTACAATCAAAGTAAAAATAAATAAAAATAAAAGAGAGAGAAAGAGAGAGAGAGAGAGACGGTTCATTCACTTTCAGTAAAGTCAGCTTTGGCGACAAACTTGGCAACTTGGTTACGAATTTGGCGACTTTGTGACCAAATTTGGGGAAAAGTAATAGTTTAGGGCTCTCAAAATTCTGAAGCTGTAAGATGTACGGGGGAGGGAGGTCGAGATTTAAAACATTCCACTGGATTCTGGATAGAACAACCGCAAAGCCCCTTCGCCAAAAGATATAAGTAGAAGTGACTTGACTTCTGCGAGAAAGTGAGTAGCTACCGCGATTCAGTGTTGTTGAGAGACCTATTCTGAGCGACAGTACTTTGGAGACTGTTCTCCAAACTAATGAACTTTGTTTGTGAACTAGTGAAAATTTCTGCTCTGGAGTATTTGGCGTTATTTGCTTTATTCCTGTGGAACAAGTGATTGTTTCCTTGGACTGTTTCAGAACATTCGTCGTATTTTGCGGTACGAGTGACAGCTTCATAGGACTGCTACCAAAATATTCGAAGAATTAACAGTACTATTGGACTGTTTCGAGAATATTCGTTGCAATGAATTTTTTTTTTTTGTATTAATTTGAGAAGTAACGCTGAATAAAGAGCATTCGTTGACTAAAACCTGCATGCTTCTTTACATAAGAACGTCGACAAGTTTTCCTTAACAACATATTGCATGAAAATCGAGAAATTTAAAAGAATTTCTCAAAACACACGACCTTTAAATGTTTATGCTAATTCCATAATACAAAAGTTACGAAAATACAAATTTTATGCCTTATTTCAAGTTTGATTTCATGTAGGTTTAGATATTTAGATCGTATCATTTAACATCTATGTTTCTGTTATGCCTGTATTACTAGTAACTGTAGTCTTTAATACTAACTCGCATGATGGATTCGGGAATTCTAGTTCGGATTACACTGACATATATTTTTTTTTTTCTTCAACACTTAATACATTTTCCTATAAATGGAATAAAATTTAATTTATAGGTTACTGCTTTTGTTGTTAGAATATTAAAAGCACACATTTTAGATCGAGATAGATTAAGAAGAAAACTATTCATTTGAATGGAATTATAATTAGGGTAGGTGAGATATTTATGCATACGAATTTTTATTACATGTATATTTTTTCACATTTATATAAAAAATATTTTGGACCTATCAGTGGCCCAAAAGTTCTACTTTCTAAGCTTGTAGACGTGAGCTGTTCGGAATTTTTCGTAGTTTTCGTAGCGCACGAATACGGACTCAGACACCTTAAAAAACTTTTATAAAGGGCACTCCACTCAGGCCTAGGTCCCTAGCGCAGACAGTTGGCACTAATTTCTCTACCCATCTATAAAAAATATTTCTTTTCTTTTTAAATTTTAATAATCAAATCACTAGTCTACTGTGAATTTAAAAATCATCTTCTCATCATCGTATGTTCCTAGAAATAAAATCGTGATGAACTTTTACTCTACGTGTATTTTTTCTATGTTATAAACTTATTATAAATTAAAAGTAATAACGTCACGAAAAAAAAAAAAAAATATTAAACTAAATGACATGATATACCAGAATGACGTCAAAGATGGTCTCAGATAACTCAAAGACGTGTTTTTTTTTTCTTCTTTCTTCTTCTTCTTCTTCTTTTTTTTTTAATATAACCATTCTTGCAGAATTTTGCCTCATTTGAACATCATTGTTTAAGGATAATGATAGGGTTTTTTTTACATTTTTTCGTATGAATGTTTTTCAAGGAACTTTGATGATGAATCTTTAAAAAATGTTTCTTGCACAATTACTTTTGAGTAATATTAACGGTGACGTGATAAATTTGTCAACTGTATAAGTTTCTCACAATCTATATTATTGATTGTTAACACTTTTCCACAGTGTTGAAAAGTCTATCACTTCAATTCGTCTGTCTCTCTGTCTGTTCACGCTCTTTTTTATTGTGAATGCATTTGTAACGCTTTGAATCTGTAAGATATGTCATTTAGTTTTACTGTTGCTTGCTTCATTTTGATAATGGCATAAATAGCGCTGGTGGTTTCTGACGAGGATTTCCCAAAATAATGCGCATACATTATGGTCTACGTGAGGTATTCCGTTATACAAGTTATTTTAATATCTTCATGCTACTCAAAACATAAAGAAATTAAAATACTATACTGTCTGTCGATAACAAGAATAGCTCACGTCAACAAATATTAATAATAATAATACAAATATCGTCAATATGCCATCAAAGGGCACAGTCATCGGAAATACCTTTCTTCTGGTTCACCCAGTGGAAAATAAGGCAAAGCTTCTTTTCACGGCAGAAGACAGGCACATACTTCTTCTCAGCGGGAACTGCTCTTGTGTTTGCCAAACGTATTCACATGCACATGTATTTTATAGAATAGAGGAATTTCTGAACAGGGTTATGCATATTTATTCTGTTATATTCTGAAATGTCATATAAATAATTATGAAGTATATCATATGTGCACTTTTTGCGATTTGCGTACTAGCTATATTTCGTGATATTGATGTATTATATTTCTAAATCGGAATTTTCATGTAACTTAATTTACTGTCTTCCATTCTGAAACTTTCTATTCTCAGTTACTTTTAAACGTTTGACCTTTAAATTCTTTTATTATATTCTCAAGAAAATAACTTTTTTTTTTTGTTTGTTTGTTTTACTTAACTAACGCTAACTTCGCACATGTCAAGCTCTGGATGACTTTCAATTTGCATTTTTACTTGCTCTTCTAAAGACCCACCTTTAGTCAGATAAATCTATTTAGTTAAATTGTCTGCCAATAAACTACAAAGGAATGCGTTTTTACCATTTATTTTGAGTATTAAAACTCTTATTTAAAATGCAAATGCATTGATATCTTTCTAAAATTCAATATCCCATCTCCCTCCTGTAAGAGCCACCATACTTAAGGACAAATTTCTTTATAGTTCCAATTTTTTTTACCATGGAATTTAATACTAATTAAATTCCATTAATAACTCATTTGCAACTGCATACATCTCTTGAGGCTATATTTTGTGAGAGCAAGTGATTTTATTTTCGCATAGACTTGGAGTGACCACTAACTGATGTGTGTTACAATCCCTCATAAAAAACTAGTTTATTCCCATCCCTTTGTGAAATTATAGACAGTGTTTTCTATGTATGTATGTAGAGCATTTAAATAAATAAGACTTCTTCGAATTTCTGCTTACAGGGATAAAATTCCACCTTGGAAAAGTAAATTTTGTGTCATATCACTATTTAGCTGATAAATTTAAATGCATTGCCTTTTAAGAGACATAATAACTTTACATAATAAAATAAAAATGTTAAACTTAGCTGAGATATAAAACTAAAAGCTAAATTTAGCATTTCCAGCCATGAAATTTTAGTGAAGATTAGTAGAGAGAGAGACCTCTTTTCCATTCATTAATGTTCTATATTAAAATTACAATGCCTTCTTTCTATAAACTACTTGGCAGTATTTCTGTTCTACCTATACGATATATATACATATATATATATTTAATCTTATCTGTTTCTGCAATATATATATAAAATCTCAGCAAACTGAATATTTGGGATTGAGTTGGTTTAACGTAGCACTGTATTATGCAGGGGAATATTAGAGACGGTCTGGAGTGACCCTAGGATTGATCCGGAGACATGACATCACTGTGAGGAGGAAGTTAATCACATATTATTCAAATACATCTAATTTTCTTCTAAATTTATTTAGTATCAAATTATCAGTTAAATAATTAAATATAAATAAATTTAATTTAAATCTAATTTGCAATTATGTTATTTGATGTATTCGAAATTATCTGAGAAGCTCACTTTCATTAATATCAGTTCTTTCAATTCATTCAAATGAATAATACAAATTTTCTTTTAATATCATAAGAAATACTGATTGAAAGGGAACAATTTGTATTTTCCGTTAAACTCAAATAATTAAGTGTAATATTTATTACTTGGTTTGTTGAATAAATATCATTAACGTATGCAATTTAAATTTTTTTGGTTAATAAATAACTTGTCGATTACACATCAGAATCATCTAACTGACAGTTCAGAGTATTATTTATTAAATAAATTACTCTTTTGGAAAACTCTGCATCAAATATTATATCAGCACAAGTTTATTTCATTATAGCTAAATTTAGAAATCCCTGTCAGTTAAATCATTAAGAAATGATTTAGTTTCTAAATTTCAATTATAGTCCAATCGTAAGATGTAACGGATTTTAATTTGAGTGATTTATTTCATTGGCGAAAGAATTGGCTGTAACTTTTAATAACGAATTTTCGAATTCAAAATTTTATATCATTTTATCCGAGAAACAATGGAAGTATTTGGCACTATAATTTGGCTGTTTTTTTTCCTGAAATTTGGCTTTTTTCTTCACACTTCTCAGATCTGTTCTAGTGTAAGGAACTCAGAACTGCTCCAAATCATCGTTTAGTGAAGACTAAATTACATTCGCTCTCTCCCTCATCTTATTCGACTATCTCAGCGTTGTACCCTGGAATTATTTGCAACTTGCAACATTATTAAATGTTTTACAACGCTCTGTATCAACCTCTTGGAATTAACCATACTGTATATTATTGGAAACTTTCTTCAATAAAAGACCTCATGATGACTGCCATGGATTCTATTCTTGAAATCTTTCTAGTTTCAGATTTCTTACGATCACTACGGCAATTATTCTATGTAACAATCGCAATTCTGATCCTTTGCGCTGCGAATATCTTCTCCTCTTCCGTAATCTCCAGCGGAATTAATTTTACCAAGTATAAGGATGACAGATTTTATGGGCATCAGCGACGTTCTTTGGCTGCCTCGTATATGAAAATGAAACCCACAATCCGCGGTTGCAAACTCAATACAATGTTGAATATCTATAAACGGTTTATTGTATAAAATTATGCTACTTCAGATTTCTTTTGGACCTTCAACAGGAAATTTACCACGCTTTGTCTTTCAGGGTGAATATTCACAGTTCTCTCTCAATTTCTATTGGGTAGAAATAGACCCGGATATACAAGGAAGTTGGACTAAAGAAATTGCAAGAAAATTGCAAGACTGTGATTGAAGCCTCAAAAAATTATAGAAGTATAGGTGTTAATTTAACACAAATTGCGAAAAAATTGTCGTACCACTCTTTGCAAGTTATAATATTCATCTTATTTAAATGCAGATAAATATTATTACAGAATACTATTAAAAATGTGGCATAAATATTACGGAAAACAGGCAGGGGTTTTTAATGGTCGGTCATTGCCTACACGTTTGACTGGAAGTTATTTAATTTACTTTCAATAACTTTGCTGACGGTAGAGAGAGAGAGAAAATAATAATAATAATAAATGTTCATTTAAAACTTACTCTTACCCATTGTTAAAAAAAAGCACTAATTCGTCTTCGCCTTTTTAACTCGAAGGACACGTTACACCAATTTCTGAAAAAAAAAAAAATGTCTTTTGTAAACATTAGATGCTAAGCCCTTCCCCGCGAGCATCTAAACATCACGTTGCATAAGCGTAAAACCATCGTAACGTCACTTTTAACTGGGTCACACCCTATTATCCACATCAAAGGTCACAGCAAAGAGTCGGGCTTCATTAGAAACAAACTGATTTCAGCAATCAAAACTTTTCCAGAAACAATAAATGTAGAATGAAAGGAGAGAAAACACGATTGCCTTGGGCACATTGAGACGCTAAAACCTCTTTGATACGTGAGAGTAAATTAAATATGAACGTAAAAGGGGAAAATGCGTCCTTACAATGAGTAATTGCAGATCACGAGTTGGCAACAAAGAAAAAGAAAAAAAAAAAAAAAACGATCATTAAAGAAGAAACGACTAAGTTGGATGTAAGCTTTTCTGCTTTCTAATTGCAAATTGCTAACTATGTGAAATCCGACTTGAATGCATTTCGCGAAAAAAACTAGCACAAATTAACCAGAATATATCAAGTAAACAGTAGTTTCAAGGTATCTAAACGAAACACTTTCATAACCACTATAGAAATGTGAGCATTAGTGAGCACTAGAGATGTAACTAGTACAATTGAACGACTAAACTTTCCTCTGTGTCATTAGTATATTTCAAGTTAGTACAACAGTGTTCTTGTTACCAAACAGTAATCCAGTGTTACCAGACGGTCGACAGTCAGCATCCCCAAACAGGCTTTCACAATTCCCCAAATTAGGGTTTTTTTTCCAAAAAAATCGCCAACCCAATTTCTTATAAAAAAGTAAATTTTTTCAAAAAAAAAAAAAAAAAAATAAATAAATAACAGATTTAAGCCCAAATTTTTCTCAAAATCAATCTCATTTTAAAAAAAAGTCCCCATATAAAAAAAATAACTTTTATATACACACTAATTATTAGAAAATTTTAAATCTGCGTAAAGTATTTTAGGGCTGAGGATGTACGCAAGATATACTTTCATCCTCAGGATATCCTGATGATGTCCTGTGGAAAAGGGGTACCTTCAAAAGCCTCTACATCTTAAAGAAAACTGTTAAAAGTCTCTACGCATAGGGACAAATTCCTACAGTTGGCAATGCTGTAAGCTTAACAGGTAGACTAAAATAAGTGAAAAAAAAAGTTGAAAAAATCCCCAGATTTCTCCCCAAAAATTTAAAAATCCCCTCGAAATTCCCCCACAAACATTCAGTCCCCAAAATTGTCCCCAGAAGCCGGAAAAATCCCCAATCTAGCAACACTGCAGTAATCTATAATAATCTTTAACCACACTTCTTGGGATCATGGAAGCCTCTGCGCAAGTGCGGACTCAACGAGTCCACTGTTAAAATAGGGTAAATAATTTTTTCGTTAAGAGAAAATAAGAGATAAGGGAACATCAAATGATTGGATGTTTATTTAATCCCAACCTGTCCGTCAACTTTGCATCCCTCCAAGACTCTGGACTCCTCCTGACTGCTAAGTGTAGGAAATGTGGTTACACTATACGAAACAGTGCATCGTATTTCAGATGTTGAACGTTACTAGATCAATGCAATTAAGTAAACATTGTAAAAAAAAAAAATAAAAAAAAATAACGAGTTAAAGTAACATTATGAACTGAAAGTGGACAGCCGTCGATAGGCCACGGTAAAAACCTGAAACAGCGTCAGCTTCAGGCATGGCCTAGTGCCACTGTCACTGTAAAAATACTAGGAGTTACGGAAGCGGGGAGCCATTCCCTCCGCATAAAATCAAATCTGTGATTGCACGTCTCCAGACCTCCCTTAGGAATAAATCACAGACCGAACTTCATTTACTATAAGCCGTGTGCCATTTCCTCTTACATCATTCTTCCAACAGTCATAAAGATATGGTACTTGCAATTACTGAAATATTTTCATTTTTAAAATCTATTATTTCAATTATTTTATAAATAGTTGTAAGACATTGTGAAATCTCAGATGAGTAATCATTTTAAAGAGGAAGTTTTTCAGTGTTGAACTGAGATTGCATGTTTGAATTCTGTAGATTATGAAAATGAAGCAAATAAAGCAAGTAATTTGGACAAAATGGTTGAATGCTAACGGAAGAAAAGAGTTCGGCAGCAGATTTGTAAAGGGCTTTGAGTAAGGATACGATATTAGGTGAATTTTCATTGTCAAGTATTGCACAATACATCTTATCTGTAAAGTTCACGATAGCAAATTTAGCGACAAAATAATTTGGATCTCTACCCATATATTAGTATAATTTCAGAAGCGAGTGGTGAAACTATGTATCCCCAACACCCATTTTTTAAGTTTAAATTAATATTTGAATTTTATTGGTGACTTTTGTGTTATGTATTTATTAATATTAAAATTTAACACGACTCTAGTAGAGGATACCACAGCAAGCGGTACCTCAAGTAATTTAAAATAAATAAAAAATTAAAATTATCATGCGATCTACCTTTTAAGATAATTTAGAAAAATGTTTTTTCTCCAGACACTACCCTGACAGTGCAGTAATAGTGGGTTCTTGATGAAATTTTCTCAAACGCAGGATATGTAAAGAACAGGGTCTTCGTCATGTTTTACAGTGAAGATTAGGTTTGGACAATAATTAGGGGTGTGGCAACAAATTGAGCGAAATAAATAATGTTTGCGATCACTCTGTATCTTTAAGAGAAAGAAATGATCTGTAACTGCAAGATATGTTGCCATGTTGATACAATTTTACGATGAATTTGTGTAACAACAGCATGGTAAATAATATGTTGTTTTTATTATGTTATATTTATTAAAATGCTTGGAAAAAAAAAATATATATATATATATATATATATATATACTAGCAGACCCGGCCACGCTTTGCTGTGACTAAGTTATACGTTGAATTACATTGCAGTAAACTATTTAATACAGTCAAATTATTATTTACGAATAAAGACGAAAACCTTGTAGCCGATGTAAAAACCCACAGGATTGAAATTTGAAACTTAGGTTAAAATTTGTAAGCGTTTAATAAAAATTTTCGTAGAGTTGATATTAAGCACAAATTAATTTCATTGTAGGGTCTTATAAATTTTTATGGAGAAGTGATATATATTATTTCTAATGCTATTTAGGATACAAATGCTAAAATGACTAATATATAAATTAAATTATATTACAATTCTATTAAAATAAAAGTATAAATGAATTAGACGATTTTAAAAATCAATTTTTATTGATGAGTGAAATATAATATGTCTAAAGCTATTTTGGATTAAAATGCTAAAAAGACTGATATGTAATTTAATTTTTATTAAAATTCTATTAAAATAAAAGTATAAAAGAAGCAGGCGATTTTAAAATCAACGTTTATGGAGGAGTGAAATATAAAATATGCTATAATGGATAATTTTACTATAAAATGACCTCATTATTTTAAATATTTTAAAGATGGCAACAGCTGTAGTTATAAAAAGGAAAAGAATATGGCTAAACCAGAAAAATAAGTAAATTTGATAAATATTTTAAAACTTTAAAATAGGGCATCTTATGAAATATTGGGCATTTAAAGTAAATACTTGTATCATTTTAAATAGAAAAATATTTTGGAAAAGTTTAGTATCTTTTAACAAAGTGATGAGAAAGTTTCGAGTATGTTAAAATTTTAATAGTAAATTCAAGTTAATAAAGATGGGAAACATTGAAGATTAAGATAAGAATAATTCTAAGATAAAGTTTTTTTTTTTTCTTTTTTCTTTTTTATACCATGCTTTTAAATTTTAATACATAAATAATATACTAATTAAAAGGAAAATGATAAATATTCTATCATAGTTTGAAGTCAAATTTTTTTCAAATGTCTAAATAAAATATCTGATTTAAGATAATAATATGTTGCAGCGGAATAGATTTCATTTCTGTCATCCTTGGCGAAAGAAAGAATATCGCCAAATTATCTGGCGAAAATATTTAATTCCTTTCAAAAATCATGGTTATTTTAACAACTTATATTAAAAGAGTAATGAATAATATGAAACAATATTTCGTACAATATATATTACATGTCATACATACGTACAATGAATAATACATATTACATTTCGTACAATGCATACACCTGGCATGTATATATTCGTGTTACGATTTTGATCGCAAAAAAAAAAAAAAAAAAAAACACAAAGGACGACAGAGTTTTGAAATTTAAAATTAAAATTTTGTTCTTTTGACAGCAAAATAACTCAATCTAACGCACGCGATAACTAATACATATCTTTACCCAAATATAAGGATTAAAATCGGGAAATAAATTTCCTCGAATTTAATATATATATATACATATATTTTTTTTTTTCAAAAAATCCAATGGGCGATTAACATAGGAAATCTTTTCCTTGGCTGCACAGACGGTCAATGAGTCACACGTCGCTTGCGAATACAACTCCTAGATATAATATAGTATATATAGAGTGCTCATTGGGGAGAAAAAAGTGATTCTTTTTCACTTGGGAAAAGGCGACGTTTTTACCAAAATATGGCTGTCTTTCTCCGAGTGAATACACACGGGAATACATACGAATATTTAGCAAATAAAATTTACGAATAATTTATTTAGTAAAGGTGAATGAGAAACTCCAGATACAGTTTCAAATTCATATTTATTTTCTTTTCTTCTTCTTCTTATTTTTTTTTTTTTTGCATCAAAAATCTTTGTACGATAACCTGGGGATGATAGATCTATATATATTACTATATCTATGATAGAACTACATTAGCACTTTATCAATGTGTATAAAATCTTTAAATTGATTATGACGTCAATTTTCGTGAGATGCATAATTTAACTTTTTATAATTTTTTTAACGTTCACGTTTGATTAAATGCGTTTATTTTTATGTCGAAAGAAAATGAACTCGTTTTTTTTTTTTTTTTTTTTTTTTTTTGGCAACAATTAAACTTATGGAACTCAGAGATATTTTGGAGCAACTGTAACAAAGGTTTATAATCAACAAATAATTGAAATAAAAAAATATTGTGACAATAAGTTGAGATAAAAACTATCCTATCTCTCAAGTTGGACCAAACTGCACACAGTGTGCAAAATTCCATTAAAATCGGTTCCTTAGTTTAGGAGTTCATCGCGGACAAACATCGTGACAGGTAATTTATATATATATACAGATACATATTTATTTATTCAACTTTTTTTTTTTTTTTTTTTTTTTTTTTTTAATTACACCATATGCAGAGTTTTTAACAAAAATCATCGTCACTTAATTAAAATTTAAACATCTAACTAACTAAAAAAAAATAAAATAAAAAAAAATAAAAACCTTTTGAAAGAATGTATTTTAATTAGAATACAAATTATTAAATGTTTCATGAAATATGCTTTAATTGCGCATGTTCTAACGATAATAAATACATAAATAAGCTTTTTTTTTTTTTTTTTTTCATAATTAATAGTTAAATGTGTAGATTGCTCAGAAAACCTTAAGTAAACTTTAAATTGTTTATTTATTTAATTTTATTTCGGGATATCAAAATATATATGCTAATTTCTCATAATATGATTTTTTTTTTTTTTTTTTTTTTTTGTATGTTATTTTTTGTATTTAATATTTGAGGCTTCTGCTTAAAAAAAAAATAAAAAATAAAAAGAATTTTCAATTTTGCAATACTATTGCTTAGCTGTGTAGGAAAAATCAACATTTTGTGTTCTTTTTAGATTTCACCATTTTTCCTCTCTTTTTATTCATACAGGAATTTTGTGAAATCAGAATACAGTAACATGCTAAACCAGTCATGCTAAAACAATTATCAAATTAGATTAACTTTATTTCTACTTCACTAACAAATTTTTGTTTCGTCGTAATTTTTTCATAAATTGACATTCATTTAGGGCTATAGTTCACGTGACTCATTCAGCACTTATTAAGATATCCCATTCTTCTCCCCACCTTTATTACAGAAATTTACACTGTAAATGAGCTGCAAAATTACCTTGAATTTAAGGAATGGCACGAGGAAATATTCTTTTGAAAAACAAGCTCGATCAATAAATCACTGTTAATTACAGAGGAAATTATCGATATCGACTAATCCAATTGAGGAACACAATCAAAAGCAATTGTATCAAGTGATAACGAAGTAGTGCTGCCACTGCCAGCTCAAATTTTGCTATGTTCCTACAGATAGCTCAAAATGTCCCTACACTTGTGATAAAAATCCCCACTTTAATGAAAAATCATGAGAAATGTATAAAACCCATGCAAAAATCCTATAAAATGTCCTTCAAAAGTACCCCGAAAAGTCCCTATAAATTCAAAAGAAAATCCTGAAGAAAACTGCTAAAAATCCCTACGCGTAGGAAAAATTCTTACAGCTGTCAACTCTGCGACGAAGCAATGAACGAAAAAAGAAAAAAAAAAAAAAAAAAGTAAAGTACATATATATTTTTTCTCTAAAGGTCGAACGTATGAGTAAGTTGAAAATGTGATTCATATTAAGAAATTTTCCCTTCCATTTACAGCAGTTTTTGTATTAAGTAGAAACCTATTCTTTTAGCAAAAACTTCAAATTTCATTTCCACAATAAAATAGGCTTATATTTTATATTAGGACATGATCACTTCCCATTCTTTCTCTTTAAAATGAATAAACAAATAAATAATGCATGCAAATGTTGTAAACGAAGCACCCCTCTCCGTTATCTATTCGTATCATGTACGCTTACACTTAAAAGGAATTTATCAGAAATAGATCAGTACGAGATAATTTATTTAACACTGTGCTAAACACATTAAATTAAAAAAAATAATTAAAAAATATATTTAATAATTTTAGTAAAAATTTCTCTTTTATCAGATATGCTTTCTAATCTCTTCCACATTCCGTTGATTTTACTTTTCTTATATTCGACACTAAACAGAGATGAAAGAGTTTGCCACCGGTAAGTCTATGCAGAAATTTTTATAATGTTTTTCCAGTGTTTTTTTGTGATTTTACAGGTTAGAAATTTTTGTAGGAAAATACTGGTGGCAAAAAAAAAAAAAAAAATGAACTCTTTCATCCCTGACTAAACTAATCACACTTAATCTACAATTAATCTAATTACTTTTGCTAATTCTCAATCAAAAGATTTATGCTTGTAGACAGAATGTATACTAAATATGAAATGTCAAATTTATATGTTATCTAAGCCTTCAATAAATTTTGCATCTTCAATAGACTGGACACTCAGATAGCTTTTTCTAGTCGAGCAACTAAAAACTTATGTCATGCTACTTATTGTCGTTGTATTTGATTCCTGTTCCTGACCCTTTTTCTGTTTTAATTAAACACCGGTGGCAAAAAAAAAAAAAAAAAAAAAAAACGTAATAACGGCAAATTAGTTTTAGCTTTATTTGTGTGAATGTTGCACCAACCTGCTGTAAGCAGATTTTATCAGAATTTTGCATTCAGGATTATGAGGACAGGTGCGTACGTTCTCGTATTTTAAATTGGAAAATTTGTACGTATATACATGCACGCAGATACGTCATGGTATTTAAGAGGTTAATTAAACATTTTTTTTTCTTTTTTGTCAAACAATCAGACGTATTGCAGTTTGAATTTTATTTTTATCGAAAACATTCGATTCAGTTACTTTTATTTTGTGTATTTCAATTTTGTGTTATTGTTTATTGTAGTTTTTTGTGCAAGGTGCACATAATTCTGTCTTCTCCAATCTCAATACTTTTGGAGTGAAATTCAAAATGGTGCTAGTGGTGCAAGTTTTCGTTCTTTTAACACATTAAAGAAACCGAAAATTCCTTTTAATGATTAAATTTATAATTTGAATCCGTTTGCATTTCACTTCATTCTTTTGAAAAACTTCGAAGGTGTCCAGTATTGGCGGTTTTTTAAGCTCTCTGGGATATATATATTTTTTTTTTCGAGTATAAATATGCTTTAATTAGCATTTTTCGCAACAGAGTCATGTACAGAACGTGAATTAACATAGGATACACTGTTTATAATTACAGCCTCTAAAATTAAGAACAGTACACCAAAAATAACCAAGCTCTTAAAATGTCTATTACTGGCACAATTACCTTAATATTTTATATGACATGATCATGCCAAATTGCTTCAAAATATCATAATAATTTAAAATGATATAAAAGCATGTGAGATAGGTAGCCAAATGTGACATAATCATATCAACACAAACTTTTACTTCCACTTCTTTTCTTTGCGATAAAAGCAAAAGCACTCAGGTGCTAAAACGGTTTTTGACATGGTTTCAAAAAAATGTGCCACAGCGTTTCGAAAGAATTATTGGGCCCTGCCCTTTGTAGCACCAGCACTTGTCTCCACTAATGAAATTCTATACACCCGGTAATCGTCAAAAGTTTCATCAAACTCTGAAACTAGAACCTAGAGTATTTCTGTAAATAGTCAAACAAATATAAAAGACTGACTTCCCTTCCACGGAAGAACAGTCTGTATACAGCCAGGGGATCAAATAAACCTCCATCCAAGCATCCTGTTACAAAACGATATTTTGAAACACAAAACGACAGTCGTAACTGGGTCAAAACTCATCCAAGGCTACATGCAGTTAGCTTTTAAAAGAAAGAAAAAAAAATTATATATGTATATATACATATATATACAGTGTTCTTCATTAAAACTGAAATTGATTTATCAGCCTGGTTACAAGATTCTCTGGTAACAGTTACGAATAATGAATGGATAGAAATTCAACCTTGGGTAAAGTGAATAAGGAAGAATATATCTTTTTTTTTTTTTTTTTTTTTTGTTAGAGAAATGCTTAACATTAATCTGAACGTGAATGAAAAAGAATTAAGCTTTATTTTGTTGCTTAATAATTCTGCTTCGTAGAAATGCGCTTGGATCACAAAAAATCGTGCCTGTGTGTCATAAGGGTTACGCTGTAACAATTAAGTTTCTCCGGCAAGGCCATGTTTCCTTTGTTGCCTTATCCTGTTATTAGCACTAGCCTTTTTTTGGTTTGTTTGTTTTATCTTATTCCGGAGGGGTACCAGTGTGACAAAAATTAAGGATTATTACTTCGTGCTTACTCCGGCCAAGGTCAAAACGAAAAAAGGTTTGTGTGTTTGTTGCCTGCAGCTTCCTTTTAATATTTCATATTAGAATTGATACATTCTAACTACATCCTGTTCGTATGCCGGTGCTTGTGTACTTCTGAGTAGATGACCAAAATTTATATCTTGGAATTCATGATATTGAAAATGCTAAAAGTTCTACAGATAGGGTAGACCGGGATACAGTGGACCAATTTTAGAAATTTTAAGTGTTTACTCACAAAGTAATAATTTCTCGCTATTGAAAATACGTATGCATATTACCTATATATTGGATCTTATGTTGCACTCAGTCAAAAGCAATAATTATGTTTAATTTTTTTAATATAATTTTTTTAATAACAACTGACAAAATGGACCATTATACTCCGACCCCGGGGTACAATGGTCCATGACGCTGGGTACTATGGACCGTCAAATTTAAAAAGTATACTAATATAGTGCGTTATTTAATAGTATAAAATGTAGAATATATTATATTTATTTATTTATATCTTCTATTCATACAAATAATGTAAATTAATGAACATTAAAATTAGAAAATGATGCACCAGACGATTTTTGTATCACTGAAAGTCTGCTGTTTTCTTGTGAAGTTGTAGGGTCTGGAAGACTCATCATTACAATAGCTTGAAAATTTACAAGAGATATATCAACACTCTCAGGAAAAATGTAGAGATCTTGATTAGTTTTTCGTTGCATGAATCTCACAAAAACAGATTCTTTATCTTTATTTCTGTGGTTAAACCAACAAAATGTAAAACCGTTTTTTTCCGCAAATTTATTTGTATTATTATTTTTTAATCGCATTATTTAATTCAGTTCGTTATAGCTGTATGATATTTGTAAAACTATAAGAATACAAAAGTAACTGAATGTTTATTAAAAATAAATAAGAAGAAACCTCAAAGTAAATTGATTTCTTATACATCTTTGAAGGCATAATAGATCTAATTAAGGTTAATTATGAAATTTTTGAGTATAATTTATAACTAACACTTCAAAAAAGTAGATTTCGTAAATCAGTTTATTATGACCGAGAACTGGGGTAAATGGATCATGGTCCATTGTACCCCGGTTCTTAATGGTCATTTGTACCCCATGTGGACCTCTGACAGCAAATTAAAAAATAATAATAATAACAAATCATTTTTAAAATTATTTTAGTCAGATTAAATATAATAATAGATGACCTTATCTCTGTTTTATACTATATAACATCTTTCAGAACGCAATTCTTGAATGAAGAACAGAAAAAATCTTTATCAGAAAATATTTACTTTTGGCTACTATAAACCAACTTTCTAGAATTACATGACTAAATTGTCAGGTAGGCATGAAGTTGCTGGCTAAGTTTCATCACTGTAGGGCTGCTATCATGTACCAAAATACGAACCATAAAAAAAGAATGAAATAAATACAATTATAGGTAGTGGTCCATTGTACCCCAGTCTTCCCTATTTAATAAAATATTTAGTATTTTTTCTGGATGTGTAATAAGAACCCACTTAAAAGAATTAGGGGTGGATTTTGCAATAGATTTAAAAGGGAAAAAAATATTAAAAATAACAAAAATCTCCTTTTTTTTGGGGGGGGGGGGGATATTTACTTAAACATGCAATTTTTAATTATTTTCCCCAAAACTAATTAATAAATTTAAAAATCCATCCCTAACTCTTTTAAGTAGGTCCTATTAAACACCCAAAATATAATTAAGTCTTTTCTTTAGTATTTTGAAGATCATAAATTTCTGAAAAAATGCAAACTGGGAAAACGCAATTTAATGATTTCAAATCTGTAATATATATATATATATATATATATATATATATATATATATATAAACATAAGAATTGTTGCCTGAGTAGAGGAGACTGGGGCACAGTGGTCCACCCCTAAATCTCTTAATATTTAACTCTGCTAGTTTATACTGAGACTCATAAATAGCAGTATGGTACTACTTGTATATATCCAAAAAACCACATAAATGCTGAGGTAGCCATTTTATACAATTTTTATGTTTTGAGCTGCTCAAAGTAATTTTTCAAGATTGAAGTTTTTTTTAATTTTATTTGACTACAAGTATTGGATAGTTGTTAAGAAAAGGTAAGATGTTGTTGTTTTTAAATTTATAAAAATTATTAGCATATTTATAGTCTATATATAATTTTAATATTATTATTTGTTTTGTCTGGACATGGGGCACAGTGGACCGCCTTCCAATGTGCCTAAAAGTCCAAATTATATTTAATACCTTATTTATTTTAGTTAAATTTACATATACAAATATAATGTGACTCAAAATAATTAAAATAATAATAATAATAATCTTAATGTTATAATAAAAGAAATTTCTGAAAAGGGAAAATAGTTGAATAGTAGTATAATAATTATGAATATCTAAATTTAATAACTATTTGAATTGTTTAATGTTAAAAAAAAAAAAAAAAAAAAAATGAAATGATTATGTGATATAATAAATAGTAGGTTATATAAATTAACTTTTGTTGTTTTAAGAAATAACATGTAAAAGATGAAAGTAGAATAATTTTAGTTAAACTTATCTCACAAATATAATGTAAAGTATTAATATCTCATAATAATTAATAAAACTGTTTGAATAGTAATAGAATGTTTAATTATATATTTCGTAATTTTTATAACTATATAACATTAATAAACAAATTAAAAATATATCTTATTGATTTTAGTGATGGCACGCAAAAGACAAAGGAAATCTGATATAGGATTCTTCCTCTAATTTGATTTCCTATTTATTTTGACTTCCTTTAAATTTTGGTAATTTTATTTCATGAAAATGTTCGAATTATGTTATTTAGACTAGAATTGCTTAAGAAACTAATTTTAGAAAAAAAAATGAGTAATTTATATTAATTGAACATGAACAACAGTGGTTGATCCACTGTACCCCGGGTTGTGGACCACTGTGCCCCGGTGATGGGGCACAGTGGTCCACTTTGTGAGTACACACAATTTATTTTTTTATTCGTAATGTATGAGAAGTATTGTTATAAAAAAATTAGGACATGTCAAGAAAGGTTTAAAAATGTTTGCTATTTTTTTTTTTTTTTTTTCAAGTATTTTTTTTATTTTTGGTGAAAAAAATAATTTAAATTAAAAGTGTAAAAGTGGTTCACTGTGCCCCGGTAATTTTGGTAATTTTATTTCATGAAAATGTACGAATTATGTTACTTAGGCTAGAATTGCATAAGAAACTAATTTTAGAAAAAAAAAAAAAAGAAGAGTTAATTTATATTAATTGAACATGAACAACAGAGGTTGGTCCACTTTGCGAGTGCACACAATTTATTTTTTTATTCGTAATGTATTAGAAATATTGTTATAAAAAATAATTAGGACATGGCAAGAAAGGTTTAAAGAATGTTTGCTAATTTTTTTAAGTACCTTGCTTTTTTATTTTTGGTGAAAAAGAAATTAACAGTGTAAAAGTGGTCCACTGTGCCCCGGTCTCCCCTATATATTTTCTGAACAAGCCTAAAAAAGTTCAATTTATTAATATTAAATGGAAATATAAGCTTTTATATGAAACCTTCAGTGTTACCAAGTCAAAGGTGCCAAATTCCCTTAAATGGTCAGGTTTGGTTTGGTTTAGTTTGTTGCTCTGAAAACATTTTTGGTTCATATTAAGGCTAATTAGGTCTAAACCTATATCCTAACGAATACTCCGAACCACTACAAGCAAATATACCAAAATCGTAAGTCGAACTCGGAATTATGTAACCGAATGCAAGAGCATCAACTATTCGGTCACCAGAAGGGCTTAAATGGACCAAAAATCGAGTTTTAGATTTCTTACATTATTAGAAAGGTTATTTATTTATTTATTTATGTTGTTTCATTTTTTCATTTATTTATTTATTTTGATAAACTCATACAAATATCTTAATATGCGTTAAATACTTATTGAATCATCAGTGAAAATATTAGTAGAATTCTTTACTTTCTGATTTAAATGCGAAACATTAAATGGCGTTTAAAAAAATAATTTTTATTCTTGAGTGCATGACACCTTAAAAATCATTTGAAATATAAATTCAAAATTTCCCTAGCTATATGTGCATTTAATTATAAGAACGAATAAGTATGATGTAGTTCTGTTGAATTCGAAAAGCGTTAGATAAAAATGCATGTTATAATTATGCATGTAGATAAAAATGTACGATATTTATAATTTTTTTTAATTAAAGACTAATTAAAATAACATAAAAGATTTAAATTTAAAATAGAGTCCAGATTGTACGATGTTGAATGTAAGGTAAAATTTATGAGAAATCATATAAAATTTGCGTGAGGAATTTTGTTAACTGTGAAAAGTTATTCGACGTGATTTTTTGCAAATATCACTGGGAATCCTGCCCCTTACACTTCTTTTTGTAATATTTATTGACAATTTGACACTTTTTATATCAATAAAAATACTATAATATGGTTATAGTTCTGAAACTTTTACAAATTTTAACCCATTATCTGTAGCCAGTACTTTAAAGTATCAATATTTTAAAAAGCTTATCAAATCAAATTAATGTAAGATATGCCAAAGATATAAGAATAGAAAGCATGTATCTCACTTTAATCTCACTACAAAGCACTAGATGCTACATGTAGCCATTTTTGTTCCAGAAAGGATTTTATAGAGTGCTCTCGCTGTTTTTGCTACATGTAGCCATTTTTGTTCCAGAAAGGATTTTATAGAGTGCTCGCGCTGTTTTTGCTACATGTAGCCGTTTTTGTTCCAGAAAGGACTTTATAGAATGCTCTCGCTGTTTTTGCTTCGCATTTTCCAGGATCTTCACGTGTGTCAAGATGATGAAGATTTTTGAAGTTGAGGATTTGTAGATGGCCGTTGGTTATAGAAGTTTACTTTATAAAAACAATTTCAGAATTCTTGCGAAGTGACCAGTCAATAACACAGTGCTTGTTAATCCAAATAACAGGCATTTTCTTGTAGATATTATGATGAATTTGATTATATACGAATTGTTGACAAATTTAACAGGATTATAGGTGACCAGATAAGCATTTTACTATAAAATGGTAGGTAGAATTAAGGCAATTGAATAACTTGGAGTGGGAGCCCAAAAACGACGACTTTCCTGGTGAAGTCATGGTGATGAAGAGAGGCTCCTATTTCTTCATTAATTTCGCCAGAGCTCTAGTCGAAGCCAAATTCAAATTAGTAGAGAAAAAATGGTTGTAATTGTGTTACGTATAAACACATACAATTTTTGAAAAGGTTAGGTTACCACATAATTACAATTCAAACGGTCCTCACTAATCGCCAAAAAATCGCCATGAGAACCCGGAACTTTTGAGCAAAAATTAACGTACCATGTTATAAAAATAGGAATGCACCCATGGGGACAAAACTGCACTTGTTTGTAAGATGAAAAGAAACCCAATTAGGAAAAGTAATAACAAGCTATTGTAGATCGGCATTAACGTTAAAGAACGAATAATACATGAACAAAGGTTTCGAAAGAGTTGCAATTAGCAAAAGATACATATGTGGGAAGAGGGAGAATGTAAAAATTTAAAGAACATACTGCATGAGAATTTAAGTTGCAATTTAGAGGTTATGAATATGTGTTCGTTACATATTTTATTTTATTTTTATTTATTATTATTATTTATAAATGAAAATCTATTTTTCTAGAATATGTGATAATCGATATCACATTGTAATTAATTCCTACGTTATACTTCAAGAATCTCCCACCAATTTTAGAAAAAATATATGGTATATAAAAAGTAAATACCTTTTTACTCTTTTTTAATGTTCAAATATCTTTATCGACCACTATGTACTAGTGTACTACCTCACAAAATCCTCATTACATACTATGATGATGTGATAGGCATAATTTTTATGGCAAATATCCTATTTATAAATTACTGTCAAGTAATTAAAAAAAGTATGTTTCAAATACATTTCTTGTCGGTTTCATAATGCGGCAGATAAAGGATTTTAAAAGAGAATAATAATTACAAGATTAAAAAAAAAAAACATTTTATGTATCACGTTTTTAAATTTTCTGTTGAATCATATAAACTTGACACTTCTATGTATTAATAAATACTTAAAAAAAATTTTTTTTTGATGAATTATCTCATCAACTTGAAAGAAAATGATCAAATGCGTAATAAAGAGAGCAATTATAAGAAATTTTTCAAACATTTATTACTCGAATAAAAGTATTAAAAGAATGCATTGTCATCGTGTTCTGAGCTATTCTAAAAATTTTAAAAGTCTAGCTAGTTGGGAAGCTAGTTAAAAATCGAAAGATTTGTACCGGACAAACAAACAAACAAACAAAAAGGCGAGTTAATAAAAATGTGGTAAAAAAATAATTAATCATTCCAGGTTTCATATTTTTTGTATTTTCTGCAACTATTAAAAGAATGTCCTAAAAGAACCTTTAGAGTGCAATATAAAACAGTTTTCTTTAAAAATTTAAAAATATATAATTTTTACATCAAAATTGTTAAATTTAAGTAACTGAAATTTTATTTAAAAAACTGACTAGCATTATATTTGATATAATTGCTCCATTGAAATTTTCTAATGTATCGGTGAAGAATTTCAGTAAATTAATACATGTTTAGAAATTTCATAAATGAAATTTGTGCTTGAAATATGATTATTTGACCCCATAACTGCCCCCGGACGTATATATACGTTTTTCTGAAATACAATCCTTTGTATTGTACTGCTACTAGTGAAATTACTGGCATGGCTTGAGAATGCAATAAAATAAACTTGAAAGTGATCTTGTCAATACTTTCAAAAGATTTTTGCATTTCAGAGTCGAAAGAGAACCTTGGTAGTTGGAAGAGAATCTCATAAATTTTCATCAGCAAGTAAGGGGTTAAAAGCTAGACACAAAGTTACTTGCAAGTAAAGATGTGAGCGGGGGAAAAAACCCGGGTTTAAACCAGGGAATAAACCCGGTTTTATGAGAAGGGAATTTTGATAGTTTCCAAAACAAGGGAACTTCAAAAGTTTTCACAAGTTGCGAATTTTTCTTTTTTCTTTTTTTTTTTTTTTTTTTTTTTCTTAGATTAGAGATGTTCTAAGGCATTTCAAAATGTTATCTCACATTCAGATATTTTTTATGATCTTTCAATTTTTAAATAGTGCTTTTAACGTCTATAAATTTAAAAAGTACAAGTTTCAAATTTTATTAATTGACAGACTTTTTTCTGTTATTGCGTATATTTATATTTTAGTTCTGACTGTATACACACTGAGTTCAATATAACACTTTTTTTAAAAATCGCAATCCCATGTTTTAGTTGTATATCTTTAACATTTTATTTCAAAAATAAAACAAAAACGCTTCAAAATAGTCTGCATTTACTAAAACAGTCAATAATGTTACACTGGGAAATATTATTTCAATGAAAATTTCAACAATATTAATATGCAAAAAATAAATGAAGAAAGAAATAACAGCCAAATTATTAATTATTAGCTATTGAATATTTTTTGTATTGATTTAATGCATTAAAAATTATTGCTTGAATTCTTAATAACCGAAGAGCTCGTGTTCGATTTTATTCCCCGTGTTCTTTGAGTGATTATAACAAACTTTCATCAACTAATGTGAAATTTTGTTCGATGAAGTATAATAAAATTTAATAATTTTAAAGTATTCTTACCATAATTTAATTTCATTCTATGATTTTTTATAACATATTTTATTATGGTATTCATTAAAAAAGATAAAAAAAAATAAAAAAGTTATTTAAATAGGCAGATAAAACTTCATCATTTATTATTGTCGTTTTTAAACGACATTTTTATTGTCGTTATTAAACGTTTATTTTTTTTACAATTTTCTGTAAAATAATCACATAATTGTTGATATCACTTTTATTTAAGCAATCAGAATAAAAATGATATTGAAACAAGTTGTTTGGAAAACTTAAAAGAAGTGAAATTAAATCTAAATACTGAATATTAGTTTCTTCCCATCAAAGTTTCCAAAGTTCCCAAAATTCCCATGTTTATTCCCCAGAAGCAAAATTCCCGGGTTTTTTACATCTCTACTTGCAAGTGATTGTCATGGGATGAATCTGTTGTAAATTTATTATAAAGATTCATTTACTGATGTTATATAGTGACTAAACCTAAATCAAGTTATACTTATTTATTTAATCGAGTACTTAACCGTCCATCTTTCTATCAGTAAAAATGACCTCACGCCTGAATAAATGCATTTATTTTTCTTTTTTAACGCATTGTTAACAGGTCATGGGTTAACTCGTTTCATAAAAAGTCTAGACACTCGTTTTGGCTTTCTAATAAAACAATACATTATTGCTTTATCTTACTCATATAGAAAAAATATTGTTTTGGGATCGAATTTTCGAAATTAAATTTTGTTTTATTTACACGTTTTGTGGTCCCCTGTATCTGAAAAACATGTTTTTAGCGGTTGATCTGTGTGTTTGTTATCAGCATATCTTCAGAACAAAATCTGCATCCTATAGGGATGCTACAATAAACATTCCATTGATATCAAGAAAACGGTTCGCGTACAGGGACATCCATGAGAATTCAAATACATTAAGTTTATGGGCGAAATTGCAGGTAGGGTAGGTGCTCCAGTGATTGGCATGCTCCAGTAATTGACATCTATCCCGAAACAATTAATAAATAAGAAAAATAAGAAAATAATATATTTTACGTATAAGAATTTTAACATTTTATGTCAAACACTGGAACACAGGGTGCTAATAACTGGTAAAATGAATAACTAGCAGTGTCAAACACTGGAACATAGGGTGCCAATTACTGATAAAATGAAAAAATGGCAGTGTCAATTACTGGAATACTGAGTGGGTGTCAAATAAAATTCACAAAAAAAAAGTTATTAAATGTATATATTTTAACATATATGTGGTTCTGAATTTCTTTCATACCATATGTACTAACTTAAGATTTCTAAAAATATTTTCTGATGACTAGAACATTAAAAACATCATAGATTCCTCTAAAAGTGTGAATCACTGGTGCACTTACCTTAAGTACATTTTAACACTGATAGGCTGCACTAAACTAAATGAAACGAAAAAATGTTTTTTTTTTTTTTTTTAATGCTTAAAAGCATGTTTTGTATAGAATAGGGTATGGGAATCATTCACCAATTAAAATTAAAAAGTAATAAAAAAATAAATTCCAAAATTTACCAATAGAGAAACATGTGATGCTATTCTTCTAGTAAAGCTGTCCTCGCGGAGAAATTAGCGCAGTATTTTTTCAATTTCTAAATAATAAATGGGACAAAAGCATTGCTAAAACCACTTATTTATTTATTCATTTATTTACTAGCAAACCCGTGCGAAATTGTCGCACTTTATTTCTTTTCTTATTTACCTTTAAAATTTGAAACTCATACATGTTATACCAATTTCACCACCTAATTAAAATTCTAATTTACCAGAAGCCAAACTATTATTAAAACCAAATTAATATTGCACAATAGTGAAACCAAAATCATTCAAAGAAAGGTTTCCTAATAAAATTCATGGTTCACGACCCAATTATCATAGTTCCACAGGCAGTACAGTTTTAATATAGTACACCCATGACGCCTTTTAAATTTTTGTCGTCATGTTGGCGATGACTTTTTATTAATTTTGATAATATATATATATATATATATATATATATATATATATACATTAATATAAAAAATAAAATAAAATAAAATAATTCTTATTCTGATTATATTTTTTATGATTGTGTTTTTTAGTCAATTTAAGACACAAAAGTTCATATTCTGTATATATCTTTAAAATATTGCTAGGTTTAAAATGACGCTTGCTAGGACTGGGCTTTATATCGATGTAAAATAAAATATCGATTTAACGCTAATATCGTTTATCCGATTTAAAAATTTCATCTTCCGTAAAATATCGATGCAGAAACATCAAAACACGCGAAAATCTGATTCCAGTCTAAACCGATTCAATGCTGGAATAGTGCCAGATAGATATTCATATTCATTCAACGGGATAACGGTTTAGTCAAGCATGCGCACTCATAGACAATTAAATCATGAAAATCTTGACTAAATGAAACCGCAAAAAATCAAGAGAATAATATTTATTCGAAATGCCGTTTCGATTTAGTGTTACGCAAGCGCACTGGGAAAAAGATAATATCGGTTTAAAAGACTCATTCTTTCGAGCCATGATTGCGGTTTTAACGCATGTGCAGAAGCAAAATGAAAACCGATTCTGATTTCTGATACAAGCAAATGGGATTATTCATTCATTCAAAATTCGTTTGATTACAAGAGATTTATTTTATCAATTAGTATTTTCATCTGCTATTTTTTGTTATATTTTTTGCCAGTTCCTATAATTTATAAATAAGAAATTCCAGTTTCTTTCTATTAGATAAGTGAATTAACTATTCTTTATTAATATTTTATGTAATTAATAATATTTCTTTATTAAATTCATTAATATTAGTTCAGAATACGGCATTCTCATATTGTTAAAAATAAATTAATTCAAACAAAGGCGTTATTTTAGATATGATTATTTTAATATTTTACTATCTATTTTTTATTTATTTAGAAGGTATGGGTATTTAAAGGGTATGGATACTCGAAGGTATGGGTATTTCGAACTGTATAAGTATTTAAAAATAATTTTAAATACTGTGAGAATTGATTTTTTTTTCTTTCAAATGCACCAAATTCTTCTTTTTATCTATTTCATTTCCCTACACTGAGTTAGTTATTTAAGTCTTTTTGTCTTTTGTAATATTTGATGTAATTTAATCTAAAATAAGTAAAAATTTTAAAACTTCATTAAAAAAAATAAATCTCGTAAACTTAAAAAAAAAATTATATTTTAGAAAATATTAATTAAGAATTATATTTATTAGGAGATTCAAGGCACTATAGAAATTTAATAACATGTGTGAAGCGCTTCTCTTAATTAGCAATTTTCTGCTGATACTAGCCATTTTGCAATTTATTCGCATGTAAGTGAAGAATATAAATATTTTAATGCATTACAAAAGAAATAATAAAATTCTGAATTTATCAATTAATTAAAATAATAATAATAATAATAAATTCGGGTGTTTTAAATAGATAAAACCCTAAAAAATTTAATCTCTTTTATAAAAATGAACGAAATATAATAAGTGGGCAAGAAAGCGTGGCATAGTGTCAGAGTGTTTGACTTGAGACAAGAAGATCTTCAGTTCAATCCCCGTCTCGGTTATTTTATTATTTTTTTTTCCATAATACTAATATTTGGTTAATCTAAAATTAACAAATCATGGTAAAAAGTTAAACCATCAGATGGTTGCAGCTACTTCAGAACCAAGTTTTGGTTCAAACTAACACCAAATTTTAATATTGTAACGCTGTACTACTGTGACGTTAAACCCAACCAACTAACTTTAAAAACCGTCTCTACATCCTAAAGAAAACTGCTAAAGTCCTTACGTGTTGGGATTATACCCTACAATTAGTGCCGCTGCATTAAATCGATATATCCTTATATCGGTATTTTAGACGAACGATATATCGATTTAAGAAATGTCAACATCGCCCAGCACTAGCTTGCAAAGATTCTGAAGAAACAAACTGTTAAAAATGCATTTTTTCGTAAAATAATCTCATCAGACGAATGTCGTCATTTTTTCTTATTAGTCCATTTAGCTAAGTCCGCGTGCTTAAATATTGTCCATGTATAAATATTATTTTTTTATCCTCGCGTATCGTATCGTTTCGACAAAAAGTAATTGAAACTGGTCCACGTTAGGAAAATATTATATAGATTGCGGAATCCATTCCACGTTTTGTTTTTAATCTTTCTACAAACTTTGATGCCGTTCTTGCAAATGGATTGCGCTACAGAATACTGCAAATGTTTAATTATAATGAACTTTTAATTTCAATAATAGCTTTGAATTCTATTAAATTGTAAATACAATATTCAAAGGGTGGTTGAGAAGCTGTAGTCCCCCCCTCCCCCACATAGAATTATTTGTCAAATAAAAATGTTCCAAAACCTAGTTTGAATTGTTTTTAACGTAGGTTTGTATACAGTGCTTGTTATCTTACCCCTTAATTTGAAATTTGTCTTTAAAGTATTGAAATGCAGAGTAAGGAAAAGTCGTAATGATTTTGCGCATTTATTTTAAGTTCATTGAGTGCTATCGGTGTAATATTCTTTTTTGCCAATTTATGCATCGATTGTTGAGGATAAAATGTAAGTGATTTAAATAAGAATATGAAAAATACTTTTTGCTAAATAATCAAAAGTTTTGAAGAAACGTGAAAGGGCGGGGCTTACAAATGAAAATAGGAAAATATACAGGCATCAAAGTGTTAAGATTGAAAAAAAAAAAATAGCCGAATTGCTTCTTTAAAATTTTGTATACATGTAGTTTTTTTTTATAGAAATTAACACAGATAGATAGCTTAAGATCTCATTTGGTTTTCAATAACGTTTTTTATAGGAATTAACACAGATAAATAGCTTAAGATCTCATTTGGTTTTCAATAAAATTTTTTATTGGAATTAACATGATAGATAGCTTAAGATCTCATTTGGTTTTCAATAACGTTTTTTGTAGGAATTAACACAGATAAATAGCTTAAGATCTCATTTGGTTTTCAATAAAGTATTTTATAAGAATTAGCACAGATAAATAGCTTAAGATCTCATTTGGTTTTCAATAAATTTGTTATAGGAATTAACACAGATAGATAGCTCAAGATCTCATTTGGTTTTCAATAATTTTTTTTATTTCATTGTATAAAAACATAATTAATTAACATCTTTTGCATAAAATTGGTTTATGTGATGTAAAAAGTACATTTCTGAGAACTGAGTTATGTACAAATTCAAGAAAGCTCATGAAAGTTAAAAGAATTCATAATGGTGGAGGGGCAGCATAATTCAAAATTTATTTAACTCTTTATTACGCGGATTTTTCTTCTACTGACAAATGCAAAATTGTTTATGTTTGCAAAATAAAGAATACTATAAAAACTGAAAACAATAATTTTTAAAATATGGTACATAATATTTAATTTAATTTTTAAATAGATGTACTTAAACTGAAATAACAATTGGTAGCAAAAAAGAAAACTTAAATATGCAGTATGTTTTCCATACCACTGTGCTCTAAAGAGATAAGGAGTACGATTTAATAATTTCATCAACGAAATTTCGTAGATATAAAAGATATTATCTTCGCTTTTTTTTTTTTTTTTTTTTTACTTTATAAAACACAAGGTAATTATGTTCATTGAACCTTCAAGCAGGTGCGCGTGTGTGAGAGATATACTAGAGGTGAATTTCATTGTATATCTTAAAGCCAGAGAGCATTTGGAACACCTAACCTTGGCTATTCTCTCACTACATAATTTATAAATAGATACAATTCACTGATAAATTGAATCATTGATTGTCAAGCTAAGACTAATCCCTTTTAGGAATTGCCTAGTTTTAAATATCGTCTGGAACAATGTTGCATAAATAAATACAGTATTTAATTGCCTTATAAATAGATTTTTTCCTCGTATGCGTTATAAAAAAGTAGATATGTATATATATAATTCACCAAAAACTTCGGTTCTGCGCTCAAAGCTGGCAGACGTGAGGGGCCGGGTTCGATTCCAGATCGCGCTCATAGGCCTAGTCGTACGGCGTTTATCGTGGTTTTCTCAAAAACTTGCGTATACACGGGCTAGGACCCCCTTAGAAAGACCTCCACGAAAGGTACTCCTCCTCAGATCTAGGACCCTAGGACAGTCAATCGACTTTATTCTCGAACACCAACACTAGCACTAACACAAAAACTTTTATTCTAATTAAAAAAAAAGATATTTCAAATTAAATAATAATTTTAATTTTTGGCAACTTATTGAAAATCGAACATATTTTAGTAATGAACATTCAGAAAGCTATTTATATATAGTATAATTGTATTACACATACTTTTTCAAATCTTCTAAATTATTAAGACGATCATTCATCTAATTAAAATTTTCATTTTTAAAATGTTCTCGGTATTATTTCGTGAATGTTATGTAAGAGCATTGACTTTATACGTAAACAGGCTGTAAGATAATCTTTTCATTCCGTTATCGATTTAATATTTATTTTCTTGATGACAGTAATATTTTTGCTATGAATAATTTATGCGTAATATGTTTTATCAGACATTTGAGAAACGAATTTTGTAAACAACCAAATATGACATTTATTTGGCAACTATTTCTGAATAATTGATGATGAATAGTTAAGATTCTTACATAATAGCATATAAATTATGTTGCAATATACAAATGAAATTTCTATGATATTTCATATGCATGTTATTATTCTAAATTATTGTTGTGATTATTTTTGGTATCATTTTTAAATTTTCTTAAAGTGAAATCATTCTAATTCTAACATTACTCATTCGTTCATGATGTAATATGTAATACCAATTTCTGTATTAGCAAAAAAAAAAAAAAAAAAAAAGAAAGAAAGAAAGAAAAATTATTTTTGAATAAGTTTGCATAGAAAATAATAACGGATTAATGCATTAGCGCTACTTTTTATTTAAAATGAATAACAGGATATTTATGAAATGTTTATTTTTGCTTTCTTCTATATTCAACCGAAAAAAATATTGGATTGTAAAAAAATTTTTTACTTCTAGTTCTTAATGGTTGTAAGAACCTATAAACACATATTGCCCATGTTTAGAAAATGTCCGTGTGTATGTGATATATATTTTTTTTATTTAAGAAGTTTCTCTTTCTTCCTGTGTATCCATCTGTTTGCTAGTGTGTGTAAGACAAACATTTTGTGGTAGCTCTAGATCAAGAACTAGCACACAGAACTAAAGTATATATATATATATATATATATATATATATATATATACATTTAAGATATCATTATCAAATCTAGCATTTAATAGATACATGATAATACCAACAGCTCAAACATAAAAATGATTGTAACACAGTATAAAAGCTAGCACAAAAATTTTACGATTCATTTTTAGTTCCAATTAAAAGACAAAACCAATTAAATTACTTACGTCTACATGAGTAAAAAGGACCATAAAACTTTGAATGAGAAAAATTGATGAAGGCTCTCAATAAATTTATTAAAAATATATCAGGAAATAAGAATATTTTATATATATATACATATTTAGTTTCACTCTGGCGTAAGTTGGTATCTATCTTTTTATTTTTTGTGTGCATATCATTGTGAGTGTGTGTTAGTGTTTTTTTTTTTTTTTTTTTTCTTGTGTGTGTGTGTGCCATATACATGGCTCTTTTATACTGCAATTTTTCAGATTTACTGGATGACTATATCTGAAATTCTGCAATGTATAATGCACAAAACTTGATAAGTGAGATGACCACTATGAAAAATTTTGCTGAAACAATTTGAGTGCATATCGCATTAATTTGCGTCCATGATTAAAATTTGTGTAGTTATAAATGCTTGTATTTTTTCAGATATTTAATATTTTCATATTGTGATTGCAGTATAATATGCCTAATGTTATGTGTTAATTTTTTTTAGTTCCCCATCATACTATAGGCGTGGGGAACTATAGGTAATCGTGAAAATTTTCGACCACGGTTTTTTTACTTTTTTCTGTAGGGTGTCTGTTAGTTTGTTAGTCCGTTAGTCCGTTAGTTTGTTAGTCTGTGTACACGATATCTCACGAACAAATGATCGCAGAGAATCGGACGCAGTTTTAAAATATTATTTATGACACTGGCAAGAACGAAAAAACCTGTTCCTTTCTAGCATTCTAATTAAAAATCTTCAGAAGTTATTCGAATTTCTTAACATTTCTTTACGATTTTTTTTTTTAATATGCGAGAATAGGGCAAAATTTCACTTAGACGTGCATGAAAAGAAATATTTTTATCGTAAAGATTTAAGAATAGCTTTTAAATATCAGTTTTGATGCTGGGATGAACATCATTAACTATAAACATGCTACTTTGAAAATTTCGCAAATTATTCGAAATTCACGAATTTCTTAACATGGCAGAATACGGCAAAATTTCGCTTAAACGTCCTTTTTGAGGGATTTTTTCATCGTAAAGTTGTCAGACTACTTTTAAAATTTTATATAAGATACTGGTATAAACATCTTTGACGATGAATTTTCCAATTTAAAAAATTTCGTAAGTCATTGGAAATTTACGATTTACTTAATATGGCAGATTAGGGCAAAATTTCACATAAACGTCCATTTTTAGAAATATTTCCATCGTAAAGCTGTCAGAACACTTTTAAAATATCATTTAGGATACTGACATGAATATGCCTATGAATTTTTTAATTTAAAAATTGCATAAGTTATTTGGAATTTTCGATTTACTTAACATGGCAGAATAGGGCAAAACTGAGCATAAACGTCCATATTGAGGATCATGAATATACTGTTGAACCTCGTTAACGTGAATCTCAAGGGGGATAAAAAATTTGTTCATGTTATCAGTAGTTCATGCTATTAATAACTTATCTTTATAAAATTAAACTAATCTTCATTTTGCCGATGATTGTGAAAACAGTTCATGTTAAAAGTAGTTCACGTTAACAGTGTTTATGTTAACGAGGTTCAACTGTATCACACAACTTCAAAATAATATTTATGTTACCTATTTGAACATGATTGACTACAAATATTCTAGCAGGAAAATTTCGTAAGTTATTCGTTATTTAAGATTTTGTCAATATAGCAAAATTGAGTGATATTCCACATAAATATGCATTTTGACGATTGTTGCATTGGAAATAGTAGCACGAAAACTAAACTACGAAATTGACCCTAATAAAATAAATTAATAGATTAGAATAAGATAAATATGTCGAATTGAATGGTTCGTAGCCTATCAGGCAGGGATTTCATTCTGTCACTGAGTCCAACGTTTGGTCAAATTAATTTCTCTTAACATGATTATAATAATTCTTGCACTTGAAATTTATGAGAACATATATATGATGGGGAAGTGAGCAGAGTCCACCCATCCCAACTAGTTTTAAAAATGAAATTTCGTTAAAACCCCGCAAAATTTTATGGTAAGTCGGTCAAATTTTTCAAAGTTTTCAAAAGTAACTTTTAAATCCTCATTCTCAATTTAATACTGATCCACATTTTGCGTCGAGACAAAACATTCACTGAAATATTTGTCGCATATCATAACCTTTTTGCACTCCTAAACTTTCAGGAGAATTTGTCAATTATTTTTCGAAATATTTGGCAAAACGTCTTAAATCGAAAGTGTCCAGTCAATAGGTGAAATATTACAGAAAAACTGCTTCTTCTTCTTCTTCTTCTTTTTTTAGTGCTAGAGGCCTATTTCAGTCGGTACAGCGTTGTCGAATTTTTATACGTCACTCTTAATAGTGCTAAGGGCCTATTTCAGTCGGTTTATTGAATGGGGATTTATTGAATGAAGTCCCCGCAAGGCCCAACTTTGACATGAGTCCCCCCTCCCCAGGCCCAACTTTGACATGAGTCCCCCCCAAAGGTACAATTTTGACGTGAGTCCCCCCCCCAAGGTACAACTTTGACATGAGTCCCCCCAAGGCCCAAATTTGACATGAGTCCCCCCAAGGTACAACTTTGACATGAGTCCCCCCCCCCAAGGCACACCTTTGACATGAGTCCCCCCCCCCAAGGCACACCTCCCCCTCATTGGGAAAAAAGAGAAAAAACGTTGTTTTGCGGCTATAAGACAGTTTGGACTTCCAACGTTATTTGTTACAGTATCTGCAGCTGAAACACATTGGTTTGATTTAATGAAAACTTTATCATGGAATTTAGATCGTCACGAATTAACTAAAGAAGAATTTGTCGATATTAACAAGTTTAGCAGTAGGCCTCTGGCACTAAATTAAAATCTGTCAATGTCAGATTTTCATTTTTATTTATTTATTTATTTTTTTTGTTTGTTTGTTTTCTTTTTAGTATTAAGCCAGTTTGCTGAGTTATTCATTATTAACTAATTTAGAATATGTAATTTATATTTTATAAACTTAAAATTATGTCTAAAGAGTACACTCGAGCTCTTCTTATCAGTTACTTAGCTGATCTAATTAGTACAATGCTTTTATCTGTGTAATGATTGATTAATAAAATTGGAACAAACTAAGTACATTCTTAGAAATTTCTTAGAGCAGAATTTTGTTGCAAGAATGTTCCAAGAATTTAATCAATTCTTAGAATAGAGATGATTAAATTCTTTTCCAATCCACGCGTTTCTAGAAAATATGTATAAATATTCCTTTTGATGCAATGCTGTTAAAAAAATAATTGCATTATCGGAAACATTGTTTATTTCAGGTTATTGATTCTGAGGGGATATTTAGAAGTAAGCCCCCTTCTTATATCACTGTAAACAATAGTAGAAAAATGAATTTGACAGAGAAAATAATGTTAGGCCTTTTAAAATTTTCTCCGGATTAAGATATATAGGTACTAAATCAATTCAATTTTTTTTTTTTTTTTTTTTTTTTTTTTTTTTATTAAATTAATGTTTCTCCATTTTGAAAATGAACTTCAATTTATTTATTACGCACTTAAGACTAGAATATAAACTATTTTAATAAATATGAAGGGTTCTCTCATAAGTGAAAGGCAGTTCATATATTGAAAAATGAACTACCGTTGTAGTAAGAAAAAGAATTTATAAGGTATTATGAAAGTTTCTTAAGAATAACTTAAACGCTATCGTAAAAGGAAAAAAAAAAACACCTTTGTCTGCGTATTTAGGCAGCATTAAAGAATCATCAAATGCAGTAACGATTTTCATAGATTGTCTCATAAAGTTTTCAAGTATTAATTTTTTTACTACTATCCCATGCTTGATCGTCGAGAAAAAATACATAAATAAATAACTGTTTTTGAATTTTCTAGTTTAAAATTTCTTTTGCTCTCTTTACTGTTCGATTACTATATTTATTTTTTCCAGTTTATATCCATTAAAAAGAAGTAGAATTAATCTTCAAAGCTTGAATACGAAAATACTTTATGTAAGAACTAGAATAAAGAACAGGAAAGTACCATGATGTCCAAATGCTGGTTGTGTTACATTTTTCACGCCTTTACAGTACAATGAAACAGAAGTGTATGGTTAATTTTTAGCCAACTCAAGTGCAGAGTTACATTTTTATTATGCATTTACTTTTTTCGTACAACAGCATATAAAAATTAAAAAATGAACAGTTAGAAGATATGTTGCCCTTTATCCCGTTCGTGATTTTGAATAGTTTCAAAAGAAATACCACATTACAGTAACCAGAAAATTTAGCCATGAGGGGGGAAAAAAAGGAAAGAAAAGAAAATAGATGCTTTCAAAAAGTTTAACCAAAGGAATTACAATTCAACGGACGGATAAATAGTTGAATAATAATTTTTTACGGACAAAATAATTCTTAAAATTTCATGAGATTTTTATGCACGCTGGGTTATTTTAATTACACGATTAAAAACACTTTACAGAAGATGGAATTTGATTTTGGAAAACTAGAAAAAGTCCACCTGAGGATTTTTGAAGACAATCTCATGCGATGTTTTGTTTGGAATGGGATTGTTTTTTTTTATTGATTATGCCAGAGCATATAACGGTTTTAAATTATTAAATGGAATACATGAGTAAATTTTTTCTTAAAACATTAAAATAGATTTAAACTAAAATATATATGTGATTAAGACATCACATATTTCTCCCTTTCAACAAGAAAAATTTTAAAGAGAGAATAGGTATAAATCTTGCGGTTTGAGAAGACCGTTCTGAGCTATTCCCACAATTAAAAAATAATTTGTCAAAAAAGGTGTTTTATTTGTTCATTCTCTTATTGCTTGTTTAAATCTTTTGTTTTGGGTTTCATGTAGTTTTGACGCACAGGCAACATCATTTAAATAGAAACTATCTAGGAATAATACTAAACTACTAACTAAATAATACTAATACTAATAATAATACTAAATCCCTTTTCGGCAAGCTTAAAGGCAAAGGTAGATTCCTTTACGTTAATGTTACAATTGTCAAGAAATTTTACATATGCATTAATACCTAGCCAATGGCTTTGTTCCCACACATTGCATTATTTACGTCGCTATTCTGTTTTCAAGAAATTTAATTTTCAACTACAAAAATTTTCGGCTAAATTTATTGGTTTGTAAATGTTTCAATTTTTAAAAAATTCAAGCTCATAATCATTCAACAAATAAAAGCCTTAAAGATATACAATCCCAGCTATGGTGAATCCCGTAGGGGGCTATTAGGCTACACCCTCCTCCCCCACCCCCCAAGCTTAATCAAAATTATATTTTTTATTTAAAATCCATATGTTGTTCAATATCTTTCTATTAAAAGAAAAAAGTAATGGAAACGCGAAAATGCACTTGTGATCTTACTAGTTCTGGTAAGCCTGGCGTTGCTATGGTCAAGTCAAAAACAGATAAGTGGTAACGGTTTTTAGATAGTTGTAATTTTCATTGAATTATTGAAAGTTTTGTGTTGTGTTTTTGTGATTCTTATTGTCAGATGAGTAAAAATTGTAACGTGAAACTCTTTTGGTTCACATAAACTGGAACATTAACATTAGTTAACATTTGACCATTTGGCACCGCTGAATTTCAATGTTAAGTATTATGAATTTAGTAAATTGTATGATTTGGCGAGATTTTGGTGACAAAACTTGCGACTTGGCAATGAAATTTGTGATTTGGCGGCAAAAGTTGATAGTAGATGACGAAATTTTTGACTTGGCGACAAAATTTGGCGAGCTTGGATATGGAGAAAGGCAGCTTTGGCGTCATTATATTTTCTTTCCACGCGAAAACCTCATATCTCTTCACAGACCAATATCTTGTTTCGACAAGATAAAAAGTCAAAGGAAGCTGTAACGTATTACTCTCAATCATAAATTTTAAATTCTTGCCTAAACTGACATTCTAAACTATTCACCACAAAAGATATTTGTAATGCCGGCGAGTCCCACACCCATATGGTAGCCCCTATGGAGGGGGAATATATGTCATAGCAACCCTAAAAGGGGTCAAGAGGGATGCTGAAAAAAGCATCAGAGAAGATGTGTGTGAGCTGGTTGGAAGGGACGGAGGAAGTGAGCCTGCCGTTCTCTTAGATCAGACTTAGTTGTCCTGTTTATGCATTATGTTGGAGAAAAGAATATTATTCTTAATGTAGATATACCTGTAAATAATCTTCTCAAGTAATATTAAAAGTGCCATGCTTCCTGCGAAAAGAAAGTACTGATCGTTATTTATCTGCACAACATCATTTTCCCCATTTACCTCAACGAACCAAACATCGAGATCCTACACTGGCGCAGTCGACAGGATCGAGGTAAGAAGATTCTTATCTTGTTTATGTTTTGGGGGAAAATAGAATAAGCATGAAAAGTGACTGTTGCTGAAAGATACTAAGAAAACTGTTTAAAATCTGCTGATTGCGAAAGATAAATTTTAAAGAATTTGCCAACATGGCCGAAATTTTTAACGTGAAGGGTCTAAAGAAAGAAGATTTAATTACGGTTGCGGAAGAAATAGGTGTTAGCACCACGTTAGACATGAAAATAAAAGATTTGAAAGAGAAAATTTTGAAGTCAGACGAATTTAAAACGTCACCTGATTTTGTTGCAGAATTTCTGATCACCACCGTAGAAGACCGTAAACAAAAGGACGAGCATGCCAGAGCATTGGAGCTTGCTAGAGCTCAAGGCTCAAGCCCTAGGCCGGAACCTGTCCAGCGTAGTGATAGGGATAATTTGGATCAGATAATTAGAACGATAAGGTCCCTAACAATTCCTTGTCCGTCAAAACCAGAGTTGTGGTATTTGTTCTTCACAACTCTGGAACGCGCCTTTAAAACGAAAAATGTAGACGAGGGTATGCGAGCCGAAATTTTGTTAAATTTATTGGGCGAGAAAGCTGCCAATATTTTAGTCTACATTAACGATGAAGAGATCCAAGATTATGAGAAATTAAAAACGCTCGTGTTACGAGAATTTGAGCCGACAGCGCCAAACTGTTTGGAACATTTTAAGACGGCTAAAAGGCAGGTGGACGAGACGCACATGCAGTTCGCGTCTCGTCTTAAAACGACGTTCAACTATTACCTCCGGTTAAGAAAATGCGAGGATTTTGATACTTTACGTGACTTGATAGTAGCGGATAAGCTATTTTCTACGTTAGATCAAGAAACGCAGACGCACATAGGTATACGGCAAGGTGAAAACTGGTTTAGGCCGACAGAAATGGGCAAGGAATGTGATAATTTTTATACATCGAGAGGCAAGTCGTTGCATAAGCAACACTTTTCAGAGACAGCAAAACAACGCGACATTGTGGAATCTCCAGGTAAGCCTAGAGAGCAAAAATATGTACCCCCGCATTTGCGTGCGCCTAAAAACGACTCGCTGAGTTATAAATCTAAAATAAGATCGTGTTTTTCCTGCGGATCGAATTCCCATTTACAGCGTGACTGCGACAAGAAAAAGCACAATTCTAACAACGGGAAATTTAAATCAGAACAAAGTAAGAGTGAAGTATTTACTGCCAAGGTGGGAACTGAATTTTTCAACCCCCAACTTACAATCGAGCCACTAGAATACATCAAATTATTAGTCAAAGGGCGCGAAATTGAAGCAATTGTAGATTCTGGTTGTCAATTGCCGATTTTTAACCCTTCAGCTCTGCCAGAGTTAGAACTTAAAGGGCAGGGAAGAGTAATTCTGACATCAGCTTTTGGTGAACAGATCGAAGCCAAATTATGTAGGCTCCCTGTCTCTCTTAAATTGAACGCGAGCTTCATCAATGAGCCCTTAGAAATTCTCATAGCGATAACGGAAAACTGTGCGTGTCGTGTTTGCTTCCTCCCAGCATTTGGGAAGCGTTAAGAGAGCAGTCGGAAGATAGTAGTGGAAGGGAAAGAGGCAGCCGAAGGAGTGACCGGGGGGAGGGAAAGGAAGGCCGTTCCCCAACGACGGGAGGAGAAGAAGTTTCGGTTTGCGCAATAGAGGTAGAAGAAATGAGCGGAGAGGAGAAAACCCCGAGTGAAGAGGAAATCGACACGGATACGGATCGGTCCGAATATCTGAAATTTAAGACGGAGCAGCGAGAATGTAGAGAGTTGGAGGGAATCAGACGAGAAACGCGAATGAAGAAAGGCAATTTTTGCGTTATAGAGGGACTGATCTATCACAAGGATAAAGTTTTAGGTGAGACGGTAATGCAGTTAGTGCTGCCGAAATGTAGACGGGAAAAAGTATTAAAACTAGCACACGAAGCGGTCTATGGTGGTCACATGGGGGAGAGAAAAACTAAACAAAGGATTCGGTATAATTTCTTTTGGCCAGGGATGAGACAAGATATCGCAGAATTTTGCAAAACTTGTCAGCCATGCCAACTTAGAAAGGTAAGTAGGATATCGGATAGGGCACCTATCACGGCAGTGCCCAGACCGGAGTTGCCGTTTGAAATTGTAAACATTGATATTATCGGGAAAATAGAGCCACCCTCAGGTCGGGGACATCATTATATATTATGTTTAATGGATCAACATACGCGCTGGCCGGAAGCGGTCCCGTTAAGATCTTTATCGGCAAAGGCAACGTGCAACGCATTGCTCGATATTTTTATGCGTACAGGAATTCCAAATGTAATCGCTAGTGATTGTGGGAGGAATTTCGTGGCTGGACTTACGCGAGAATTTGCACAAAGAATAGGTAGTGCCCCACGGTTTTCAACGCCCGGATACCCTTGCGCTAATGGATTAATTGAGAGATTTAACCGAGTGTTGAAAGATATGCTCCATCATGTGGTAAGAGAAGACCCATCTAATTGGGATAAGCAATTGCCGTTTTTATTATGGGCTTACAGGGAAGTACCGAATTGCACAACGGGCGTATCCCCTTTTCGATTAATGTATGGAAGAGAAGCCAAAGGACCACTCGCTATTCTAAAATCAACTTGGGCTGGCGAAGTGCATCTTCCTATAAATATAACTGAAACCGCAGTAGACTATTTACAGAGACTTAAAGTAAACTTAGAAATCGCGGCAGAAAAGGCGGCCTTGGTCTCAGCGGACCGACAAAAATCGTATGAAGAACATTTTAATAGACGTTCATCTTGTAGAAATTTTAAGGTCGGCGATCAGGTGATTTTGTTGATACCTGATTCTACTAACAAATTATACGCTCGTTGGACAGGTCCTGGTGAAGTGGTGCAGCAATGCTCTCAGCATTCGTATAAAGTAAAGTTAACAGATGGCAGTGTCAAACATATTCATGTTAATAAAATGAAGAAATTTTATCCGAGAACTCAGACCGTCGGTGTAATTTTCGACGAGGATGATGAGTTCGGTGAAATTTATGCGACACCGGTACAGAAACTTGAAGCTCCGACATTTACCAATGACCTTAATGTTGATCATTTGGACGAAACAAAAAGAGCGGAACTGATAAATTTGTTGTCCCAACATAAAGGAATGTTTTCAGGTAAAATGAGGACCGCAAGAGTGGGTAAGCACAAGATTCGACTTATTGATGGTGTTACGAGGAAAAAACCTCACATATATCGAATTCCGGAGACAATGAAACCTAAGGTTGATGAGCAAATAAAAGAATTGCTTAGCTTGAATTTAATTGAACCAAGTGAAGCTGAAATTGCTTACCCTGTGGTCTGCGTAAATAAAAGGGATGGGACAGTAAGATTATGCATAGATTTTAGGGCTCTTAATGAAGTCACAGCAAAAGATGATTTTCCCATGGAAAATGTAACAGATTTAATAAATACTATAGGTAAAGGAAATATAATTTCATCACTAGATATCTTGAAGGGTTACTGGGAAATTCCTCTAGATGAAAACAGTCGGGATTTCACGTCTTTTAAAACCCATAGGGCACAATACCGATGGAAAGTCATGCCATTCGGTTTAAAAAACGCGAGTGCTACTTTTCAAAGAACGATGAACGCTGCGTTGACAGATCATCAGGAATATTGCAAAACTTACATAGATGACATCGCAGTATATTCCAGTGATTGGAACACTCACTTAAAACATTTAAGCACAGTATTAAAGAAACTGGAAGAGCTTAATTTTGCTGTTAATGTCAAGAAGTGTAATTTTGCGAGAAAGAACATTAAGTATTTGGGACACATAATCGGTTCCGGAAAACACGAGCCTGATCCAGAAAAACTCCAAGCCATAGAGAATTTAAGCTCACCTAAAAACAAAACCGAACTTCGGAGTTTAATCGGACTGTGTAATTACTATCGTGGATATGTGGATCATTTTGCGGAAATTATACGCCCATTAACAGAGCTAACCAAGAAACGAGTCCCCGAAATTGTGCCCTGGTCCCAAGAACACGAGAGCGCCTTTATTGCTCTTAAGCGTGCGTTGTGCCGCGCGCCTCAGTTGTACACCCCGGCACTAAATAAACCTTATACAATACAGTCTGATGCCTCGGCGTACGCCATCGGTGCTTGTCTTTCCCAGCGTGACTCGAATGGTGATCTTCGTCCCATTAGTTTTGCGAGTCATAAATTCAGTAAAAGTCAGCAAGCTTGGCCTACAATTGAGAGGGAAGCCTTTGCCGTCATCTGGAGTCTACAAAGATTTGAAACGTGGATATTTGGAGCCCCGATCGAGTTAATCACGGACCATAATCCCCTCGTTTTCATCACGAAGGGGGCTCCCCAATCGTCGAAACTCCAAAGGTGGGCGTTGGCACTTCAACGCTATGATATTACTATCTCGCATTGCGCTGGAAAGAAGTTAGCCAATGCGGATGCTTTGTCAAGACTGTGTGTTACGCAAATTTCTCAAATTTAGACTGTTAGTGTACGGACTCTGATTAGAATGTTAATAAGAGACTTTCTTTTTTTTTTTTAGAACTTTGATTGAACAATTTATTGAACTTTACTCTAATTCTAGAGAGACAATCTTGAATTAAAAAACTTTCTGTTTGTGATTTTACAACTATTTTATTTGTTTCAGAGAATGAACGTTGAAAAGGAATTTATTCAATCCAGTCTGTATAACATTTTTTTTTATATATAAGGTTCTTATAATTTTATTCTATTATTTTAATTGCTATAATTGTGGTTTTGTTATCAATATTAATTTATGTACTGTTATTTAGTAGTGTGTGATGTAAATAATATTGTGGAGTGAGAGTCTCCGGCATCCTTTCATTTCTCAGATAGTGTCGTCAGACGGCCGCTGAGACACGATCTTGGGGGGGAGGTGTAATGCCGGCGAGTCCCACACCCATATGGTAGCCCCTATGGAGGGGGAATATATGTCATAGCAACCCTAAAAGGGGTCAAGAGGGATGCTGAAAAAAGCATCAGAGAAGATGTGTGTGAGCTGGTTGGAAGGGACGGAGGAAGTGAGCCTGCCGTTCTCTTAGATCAGACTTAGTTGTCCTGTTTATGCATTATGTTGGAGAAAAGAATATTATTCTTAATGTAGATATACCTGTAAATAATCTTCTCAAGTAATATTAAAAGTGCCATGCTTCCTGCGAAAAGAAAGTACTGATCGTTATTTATCTGCACAACATCATTTTCCCCATTTACCTCAACGAACCAAACATCGAGATCCTACAATATTTGTATTAAGATTGACGTATTATTTTAATTTTATATTTTTAAATGATTAATTAAAGCGTTTAACAAGGTTTTTAATTAACACACTTCTATTAACTTGATAATGATGCAACTATTAATGTATGTAACGGAATTTTGCAATTCAATTTTCGGCAACTTCTTGTCGTCCAAAGGACCTAAAATTTTGCACACAACTTCATAATCAATGAAAATACTAGACACAAGTATTTCCAGGCTCTTTTCCCATCAGGGGCAGGTTCCAAGGGCAAACAAAAAATCTATACTTATACAAAACTATCGTATGTGACACAGGATTTGGATGTATTTGTATAATGTCGAGTGGCAACAATTAATATTTTTTTAATAAAGAGTTAAAAGTATGTAATGGTTTTCTAAAACCTTTATTAGTTCATTTTTCAATAAAAGAGTGTTCTTTATTTTTTTTAAAATGGTATAATTTTATTTATCAAAAAAAAAAAATATATATATATACAGACACGACATTATTTCATTATTTAAAACATGAAAATCTGACATTGACAGATTTTAATTTAGTGCCAGGGGCCTATTGCTAAACTTGTTAATATCGACAAATTCTTCTTTAGTTAATTCGTGACGAACTAAATTCCATGATAAAGTTTTCATTAAATCAAACCAATGTGTTTCAGCTGCAGATACTGTAACAAATAACGTTGGAAGTCCAAACTGCCTTATAGCCGCAAAACAACATTTTTTGCTCTTTTTCCCAATGAGGGGGAGGTGTGCCTTGGAGGGGACTCATGTCAAAGGTGTGCCTTGGGGGGGGGACTCATGTCAAAGTTGTGCCTGGGGGGGACTCATGTCAAAGTTGTGCCTTGGGGGGGACTCATGTCAAAGTTGTACCTTGGGGGTGACTCATGTCAAAGTTGGGCCTTGGGGGGGGGACTCATGTCAAAGTTGGGCCTGGGGGGGACTTATGTCAAAGTTGTGCCTTGGGGGGGACTCATGTCAAAGTTGTACCTTGGGGGGGGACTCATTTCAAAGTTGTGCCTGGGGGGGACTCATGTCAAAGTTGTGCCTTGGGGGGACTTCATTCAATAAATCCCCATTCAATAAACAGACTGAAATAGGCCCTTAGCACTATTAAGAGTGTATTATAAAAATTCGACAACGCTGTACCAACTGAAATAGGGGGACCTTGGGGGGGGACTCATGTCAAAGTTGGGCCTGGGGGAGGACTCATGTCAAAGTTGGGCCTTGGGGGGACTTCATTCAATAAATCCCCATTCAATAAACCAACTGAAATAGGCCCTTAGCACTAATTAAGAGTGACGTATAAAAGTTCGACAACTGTACCGACTGAAATAAGCCTCTACTAATAAGGAAATAATAATACTTTAATTTAAATTTAAATTTTCATGAAAATAAACTTCAACGGAAAATTCATTAAAATCGCCCCTAGCTCATTTGTTAAAGGGATACCTAAATGTCTCCAAATTTATTACCTTTTCTACCATGTCAGTTTAATTCGTTTAGGATCGATTTACAAGATTTTTTTTTTTTTTTTTTTTTTTTTTTTAACGATGACATTTATCTTTTACATTATAGTATCTATGTCATAAAGCTAAGTCTAAATCTGCTTAGCCCTAAGATATATTGATTTTATTTACTTATTTTTTTATTAACTTTTATTTTATTTGTTTAAAATCACGGATAAAATTTTATTTCATTTTTCTAAGTACATTGTTATAATTGTGACGTCATATTTTCTGTTCAATTAATTTTTTTTTTTTAATCAGATTATTATATTGTTTAAAAACATGATTAAAATTTTATTATATTTTCAGTGATCTTTTTTATTATCATTTGCACGTGACATAAGCATCAGATTATAAATTTTTGCAATGAAAGCTATAGAAAATGTCGGCTTCATCACAAGAAAAATCACTTTTAAACTTGTAACTTTTAAGCAATTGAAGTTATCGAAAAAGTTTAAATACAAAAGTTGTTCTTTAGGGTAAGGCGGTAATTTGCCTGATTTGAAGTATTTTCCTTTTTTCAATATTAAAGAAATTATGGGCAAATGAAAATTTCCACCCCCCACCATTTCCACCCCCTTTGAGCAGGATACCCCATCTACGAACTCGACCGAGATTTTTACTGTCCTGACAACATATCCCGAGCTGGTTTAATTTAAATAAAAATTACTCCTGTTATCGTGTTCACAACTTAACATGGGAAAAAGCGTTATACATATATATATATATATATATACCTATATATATATATATATATATATAAACTTTTGAACGGAGGGTGGTTTCGGGTTCTAGGGGTCATGATCGGTGAAGATATGAAGAAATTTTCCAAAAGTCGTGTCATGAGAACCATTGCAATAGGTAGATCTCCTATAAGGAATCTACCTAAAAAGATTTTTCAAATTAAATAATAATTTTAACTTTTGGCAACTTATTGAAAATCGAACATATTTTAGTAATGAACATTCAGAAAGCTATTTATATATAGTATAATTGTATAACACATACTTTTTCAAATCTTCTAAATTATTAAGACGATAATTTATCTAATTAAAATTTTCCTTTTCAAAATGTTCTCGGTATTATTTAATGAATATTATGTAAGAGTATTGAGTTTATACGTAAACAGGCTGTAAGATAATCTTTTCATTCCGTTATCGATTTAATATTTATTTTCTTGATGACAGTAATATTTTTGCTATGAATAATTTATGCGTAATATGTTTTATCAGACATTTGAGAAACGAATTTTGTAAACAACCAAATATGACATTTATTTGGCAACTATTTCTGAATAATTGATGATGAATAGTTAAGATTCTTACATAATAGCATATAAATTATGTTGCAATATACAAATGAAATTTCTATGATATTTCATATGCATGTTATTATTTTAAATTATTGTTGTGATTATTTTTGGTATCATTTTTAAATTTTCTTAAAGTGAAATCATTCTAATTCTAACATTACTCATTCGTTCATGATGTAATATGTAATACCAATTTCTGTATTAGCAAAAAAAAAAAAAAAAAAAAAGAAAGAAAGAAAAATTATTTTTGAATAAGTTTGCATAGAAAATAATAACGGATTAATGCATTAGCGCTACTTTTTATTTAAAATGAATAACAGGATATTTATGAAATGTTTATTTTTACTTTCTTCTATATTCAACCGAAAAAAATATTGGATTGTAAAAAAATTTTTTACTTCTAGTTCTTAATGGTTGTAAGAACCTATAAACACATATTGCCCATGTTTAGAAAATGTCCGTGTGTATGTGATATATATTTTTTTTATTTAAGAAGTTTCTCTTTCTTCCTGTGTATCCATCTGTTTGCTAGTGTGTGTAAGACAAACATTTTGTGGTAGCTCTAGATCAGGAACTAGCACACAGAACTAAAGTATATATATATATATATATATACATTTAAGATATCATTATCAAATCTAGCATTTAATAGATACATGATAATACCAACAGCTCAAACATAAAAATGATTGTAACACAGTATAAAAGCTAGCACAAAAATTTTACGATTCATTTTTAGTTCCAATTAAAAGACAAAACCAATTAAATTACTTACGTCTACATGAGTAAAAAGGACCATAAAACTTTGAATGAGAAAAATTGATGAAGGCTCTCAATAAATTTATTAAAAATATATCAGGAAATAAGAATATTTTATATATATATACATATTTAGTTTCACTCTGGCGTAAGTTGGTATCTATCTTTTTATTTTTTGTGTGCATATCATTGTGAGTGTGTGTAGTGTTTTTTTTTTTTGTGTGTGTGTGTGCCATATACATGGCTCTTTTATACTGCAATTTTTCAGATTTACTGGATGACTATATCTGAAATTCTGCAATGTATAATGCACAAAACTTGATAAGTGAGATGACCACTATGAAAAATTTTGCTGAAACAATTTGAGTGCATATCGCATCAATTTGCGTCCATGATTAAAATTTGTGTAGTTATAAATGCTTGTATTTTTTCAGATATTTAATATTTTCATATTGTGATTGCAGTATAATATGCCTAATGTTATGTGTTAATTTTTTTAGTTCCCCGTCATACTATAGGCGTGGGGAACTATAGGTAATCGTGAAAATTTTCGACCACGGTTTTTTTACTTTTTTCTGTAGGGTGTCTGTTAGTTTGTTAGTCCGTTAGTCCGTTAGTTTGTTAGTCTGTGCACACGATATCTCACGAACAAATGATCGCAGAGAGGTCGGACGCAGTTTTAAAATATTATTTATGACACTGGCAAGAACGAAAAAACCTGTTCCTTTCTAGCAATCTAATTAAAAATCTTCAGAAGTTATTCGAATTTCTTAACATTTCTTTACGATTTTTTTTTAATATGCGAGAATAGGGCAAAATTTCACTTAGACGTGCATGAAAAGAAATATTTTTATCGTAAAGATTTAAGAATAGCTTTTAAATATCAGTTTTGATGCTGGGATGAACATCATTAACTATAAACATGCTACTTTGAAAATTTCGCAAATTATTCGAAATTCACGAATTTCTTAACATGGCAGAATACGGCAAAATTTCGCATAAACGTCCTTTTTGAGGGATTTTTTCATCGTAAAGTTGTCAGACTACTTTTAAAATTTTATATAAGATACTGGTATAAACATCTTTGACGATGAATTTTCCAATTTAAAAATTTCGTAAGTCATTGGAAATTTACGATTTACTTAATATGGCAGAATAGGGCAAAATTTCACATAAACGTCCATTTTTAGAAATATTTCCATCGTAAAGCTGTCAGAACACTTTTAAAATATCATTTAGGATACTGACATGAATATGCCTATGATTTTTTTAATTTAAAAATTGCATAAGTTATTTGGAATTTTCGATTTACTTAACATGGCAGAATAGGGCAAAACTGAGCATTGAGGATCATGAATATACTGTTGAACCTCGTTAACGTGAATCTCAAGGGGGATAAAAAATTTGTTCATGTTATCAGTAGTTCATGCTATTAATAACTTATCTTTATAAAATTAAACTAATCTTCATTTTGCCGATGATTGTGAAAACAGTTCATGTTAAAAGTAGTTCACGTTAACAGTGTTTATGTTAACGAGGTTCAACTGTATCACACAACTTCAAAATAATATTTATGTTACCTATTTGAACATGATTGACTACAAATATTCTAGCAGGAAAATTTCGTAAGTTATTCGTTATTTAAGATTTTGTCAATATAGCAAAATTGAGTGATATTCCACATAAATATGCATTTTGACGATTGTTGCATTGGAAATAGTAGCACGAAAACTAAACTACGAAATTGACCCTAATAAAATAAATTAATAGATTAGAATAAGATAAATATGTCGAATTGAATGGTTCGTAGCCTATCAGGCAGGGATTTCATTCTGTCACTGTGTCCAACGTTTGGTCAAATTAATTTCTCTTAACATGATTATAATAATTCTTGCACTTGAAATTTATGAGAACATATATATGATGGGGAAGTGAGCAGAGTCCACCCATCCCAACTAGTTTTAAAAATGAAATTTCGTTGTTTGGAAAACCCCGCAAAATTTTATGGTAAGTCGTTCAAATTTTTCAAAGTTTTCAAAAGTAACTTTTAAATCCTCATTCTCAATTTAATACTGATCCACATTTTGCGTCGAGACAAAACATTCACTGAAATATTTGTCGCATATCATAACCTTTTTGCACTCCTGAACTTTCAGGAGAATTTGTCAATTATTTTTCGAAATATTTGGCAAAACGTCTTAAATCGAAAGTGTCCAGTCAATAGGTGAAATATTACAGAAAAACTGCTTCTTCTTCTTCTTCTTCTTTTTTTAGTGCTAGAGGCCTATTTCAGTCGCTACAGCGTTGTCGAATTTTTATACGTCACTCTTAATAGTGCTAAGGGCCTATTTCAGTCGGTTTATTGAATGGGGATTTATTGAATGAAGTCCCCGCAAGGCCCAACTTTGACATGAGTCCCCCCCCCCAGGCCCAACTTTGACATGAGTCCCCCCCCAGGCCCAACTTTGACATGAGTCCCCCCCCAAGGTACAACTTTGACATGAGTCCCCCCCAAGGTACAACTTTGACATGAGTCCCCCCAAGGCCCAAATTTGACATGAGTCCCCCCAAGGTACAACTTTGACATGAGTCCCCCCCAAGGCACACCTTTGACATGAGTCCCCCCACCCAAGGCACACCTCCCCCTCATTGGGAAAAAAGAGAAAAAACGTTGTTTTGCGGCTATAAGACAGTTTGGACTTCCAACGTTATTTGTTACAGTATCTGCAGCTGAAACACATTGGTTTGATTTAATGAAAACTTTATCATGGAATTTAGATCGTCACGAATTAACTAAAGAAGAATTTGTCGATATTAACAAGTTTAGCAGTAGGCCTCTGGCACTAAATTAAAATCTGTCAATGTCAGATTTTCATGTTTATTTATTTATTTATTTATTTTGTTTGTTTGTTTTCTTTTTAGTATTAAGCCAGTTTGCTGAGTTATTCATTATTAACTAATTTAGAATATGTAATTTATATTTTATAAACTTAAAATAATGTCTAAAGAGTACACTCGAGCTCTTCCTATCAGTTACTTAGCTGATCTAATTAGTACAATGCTTTTATCTGTGTAATGATTGATTGATAAAATTGGAACAAACTAAGTACATTCTTAGAAATTTCTTAGAGCAGAATTTTGTTGCAAGAATGTTCCAAGAATTTAATCAATTCTTAGAATAGAGATGATTAAATTCTTTTCCAATCCACGCGTTTCTAGAAAATATGTATAAATATTCCTTTTGATGCAATGCTGTTAAAAAAATAATTGCATTATCGGAAACATTGTTTATTTCAGGTTATTGATTCTGAGGGGATATTTAGAAGTAAGCCCCCTTCTTATATCACTGTAAACAATAGTAGAAAAATGAATTTGACAGAGAAAATAATGTTAGGCCTTTTAAAATTTTCTCCGGATTAAGATGTATAGGTACTAAATCAATTCGATTTTTTTTTTTTTTTATTAATGTTTCTCCATTTTGAAAATGAACTTCAATTTATTTATTACGCACTTAAGACTAGAATATAAACTATTTTAATAAATATGAAGGGTTCTCTCATAAGTGAAAGGCAGTTCATATATTGAAAAATGAATTACCGTTGTAGTAAGGAAAAGAATTTATAAGGTATTATGAAAGTTTCTTAAGAATAACTTAAACGCTATCGTAAAAGGAAAAAAAAAAACACCTTTGTCTGCGTATTTAGGCTGCATCAAATGCAGTAACGATTTTCATAGATTGTCTCATAAAGTTTTCAAGTATTAATTTTTTTACTACTATCCCATGCTTGATCGTCGAGAAAAAATACATAAATAAATAACTGTTTTTGAATTTTCTAGTTTAAAATTTCTTTTGCTCTCTTTACTGTTCGATTACTATATTTATTTTTTCCAGTTTATATCCATTAAAAAGAAGTAGAATTAATCTTCAAAGCTTGAATACGAAAATACTTTATGTAAGAACTAGAATAAAGAACAGGAAAGTACCATGATGTCCAAATGCTGGTTGTGTTACATTTTTCACGCCTTTACAGTACAATGAAACAGAAGTGTATGGTTAATTTTTAGCCAACTCAAGTGCAGAGTTACATTTTTATTATGCATTTACTTTTTTCGTACAACAGCATATAAAAATTAAAAAATGAACAGTTAGAAGATATGTTGCCCTTTATCCCGTTCGTGATTTTGAATAGTTTCAAAAGAAATACCACATTACAGTAACCAGAAAATTTAGCCATGAGGGAGGAAAAAAAGGAAAGAAAAGAAAATAGATGCTTTCAAAAAGTTTAACCAAAGGAATTACAATTCAACGGACGGATAAATAGCTGAATAATAATTTTTTACGGACAAAATAATTCTTAAAATTTCATGAGATTTTTATGCACGCTGGGTTATTTTAATTACACGATTAAAAACACTTTACAGAAGATGGAATTTGATTTTGGAAAACTAGAAAAAGTCCACCTGAGGATTTTTGAAGACAATCTCATGCGATGTTTTGTTTGGAATGGGATTGTTTTTTTTATTGATTAAGCCAGAGCATATAACGGTTTTAAATTATTAAATGGAATACATGAGTAAATTTTTTCTTAAAACATTAAAATAGATTTAAACTAAAATATATATGTGATTAAGACATCACATATTTCTCCCTTTCAACAAGAAAAATTTTAAAGAGAGAATAGGTATAAATCTTGCGGTTTGGGAAGACCGTTCTGAGCTATTCCCACAATTACAAAATAATTTGTCAAAAAAGGTGTTTTATTTGTTCATTCTCTTATTGCTTGTTTAAATCTTTTGTTTTGGGTTTCATGTAGTTTTGACGCACAGGCAACATCATTTAAATAGAAACTATCTAGGAATAATACTAAGGTAATTTTGAAGTTAAATTAAATAAAAAAAAATTAATAAGTAAAATTTATTGTTTCAAAAATAAAAAAGTAAAATTAATTGTTTCAATGATTAACAATCAGTTTACACAGGCAATTATAATATAATGAAATTTTATTCTTATTGGTCTATGTGGTTTCAGTGGTCTTAAATCTGTTGCTCGGCTTTTACTATGTATTAAAAACAATTATTAATATATATATCTATATACGCTCTTACAAAGTTCTTATACTTTATCATTCAGTGTTAGTTTTACGGTGTTATTTACAACTTTATTATTATTAATATTATTATTATTTTCTGAATAAATATTCTAAAATAAAATAAGAATATTTTGTCAAATTTTATGGTTACTATTGAAAAGTTAAAATTGCGTCTAAAACTTATTTATGTATACCGAGGTTATCCAACCCAAAAGGCATCGAGGACCGTATTGGAAGTGTATTTCACCACGGCGAGCCTCGTTTTGTTTATATATATATTATTTAATATCAATCGCACATGATATCACATTTTCCATATTATTACTTGCCTTATTGGATTACCTAACTAATAGGATTTAGTTTTGCTAGTGAGTGACTAAATCTTTAATTTTTCCTGTGATATGGTTTGAAAAAGTCTTCATATATCTACATCTGTATCCATATTCCATATGTACCTATCAGTCTATCTATCTATGTGTATGTATATATAAACATATATATGTTGTAAACCCAATCTATAACAAGCCCAAACAATAATTTTTTTTAATAAAAAGTTGTTTTTTATGTAATATACTGATCAAACATATACATATAGTTGTTTAATTTTAATTTATTAATTAGTAAATTTATATTTAGGAACTAAAGGTCTTAATGTTACAGCTTCCACGCATCTGTTGCTAGCTTCTATTGATAGCTACCATGGCCGTATGTTGTTTTTAGTGGGAAAAGTCAGAAGAAATCGTTAAATTTTTGCTGTGTTAAGTGAAGATATCATTCAATTTATAAATTCCGAAAATTTTGCCGCGGAAAATAAATTTTTACTGGGTCGCTTTTATCTACCCCTGTTATATATCATCGAAGGAATTATACGTAATAAATAAATATCATTTATTTATTCATTTCAATTATTTACAAGAGATAAATAAAATATTTTTCCATGTTAACACCATAATTTGCACAAACTCGCAATAGTTATTTCGAATCAAAATAATTAAGCATGACCTGTCATTAGTCTAAAAAATCAAAAACCTGACAATATGTCAGTTTGTTGTACTCAAATTTATATTTTTTTCAATGATGAAGGTGGTGCATTTATTTATTATTATTTTTTTAAATCTTATCCAAAAGTAAATACCATTAAAGGTACAGTAAAGGATGGTCATGCAGAGTTTTGTTTATTTAAAACTAGAATATTTGAAATTGTATTTTTTTAAAGTGGGAAAATAAATGTAGCATTTAACACTCAGGAAGTCCAAGAAGAGATTTTAAATAAACTCTTCACTTCGATTCATTTCTTCCTGAACTTTAAATTCTTCATAGTTTATATATTATCCCTGCTTGGACTTTCTGAGTATTAAATCTTATACATATAATTTCCCACGTAAAAAAAATCTTTAATATCATAGAAGCTAGCTTAAAAATGGATTTATAAGACCAGATATTTAATTGTTTATATCAATCTATCTGTACTTTCTGATTCATTAATAAAAAGTTTATTTATCATCCCTGCTTGGACTTCCTGAGAACCTGGGCCCGATTAAGCTTTGAAGCTAGGGGAAGCTCAGCATCATTTCGGGGCCCCCTTTCATTTCAGAAAATCTTGTTTTCCTGTTACATATTGTAATATAAAAATGCTATAGACCAAAAAAAATAGTGTGTGTTTATTATTATTTTTATTTTCATACATCTGGGTGGTTTCTACAAAGAACATTAAAATCATGCAACTTTTTAAATAAGACATTCAGATTTTTGAGTTTAAATAATAGATTTTTCCCGAAATAGTGAGTGTTTTGTCTTGTTTTAGGTAACCTCTCTCAGAAAAAATTCAATCTCAGTGTGAAAATATGAAACAGAAAATTCAAGACCATGTTTTTAATCCTTATGGGACCCCTCTTAAATTTTAGAGGGGAAGCTTGTGCTTCCTGAGCCTTTTGGATAATCAGGACCTGCTGAGAACTAAATGTTAGATTTATTTTCCCACGTAAAAAATATCGTTAAGATCACAAAAACTAGCTTAAAAATAGATTTATAAGACCAAGTATTTACTTGTGTATATCAATCTCTTTGTACTTTCTGATTCATTAGTGCAAAAGTTTAAGTCTCAACACCATTTTTTCCTTTCTGTTCTTGTTTCTCTTATCAGTCAGTCTTTCGAAGGATGCAACAATAAACAGAGTTCAAAGAGCTGGGGCTCAGCAATGGAATTCTCTAAGAAACATGCTCCCCACGCTGAAGGTTGGCATAAATCTCCAGGATAACAACATCCCAGAGACTCTTTGGCATCCTTGAGCTGTTTGTTTATAACTAAGAGAAGAAGATTTACAAGAAGAAGAGAACAAACATCCTAAGATGCAAACATCTTTTCTTCTCCTCATCCGTGAGATTTGAAAAAATTCTTGGCAAGTGTTGATGTGAAAATACCCTAATGTTGAATTCAGACGTCTTCTCTTGGGAGGGATTGTTGCTGCTTTTCTCAGAAATTCAAGAAAGAAGTTGTAGATGAAGGGGAAAAATTTTCGGCTCTGATCCACTAGTAATAAAAAAAAAAACTCGAAAACCTAAAAAAGCCACTTTCATGTTGATAGTGGAGAATATATATATTCTCTAACCAAATATAAAAAACTTAATAATACCATTTTTGACTTTCTTTATCGATCAAGGAACTTTCTTCACTGATCAAAGGTTTAAAAAAATATTTATTTATTTATTTATTTATTGAGAAATTTTATTTATCAGATAAAATTTCAAATCCAGTAACCAATAGTGTGTGTATATATATATATATATATTACATTTTTTATCAATCAAATGCATATATGTTTTTACTAGAGATAGAAATACTATATTCTTTTGACTGATCACGAAAATAACATAGATTTTTCTTAACAAAATTAACATTATTAAAACTTTTCAATTTCATTCAACATAAATAAAGACAGATATTTTATTTTATTTTATTTTTTAATCAAAAACGCCCATTTTCTGATACAGAAAATAATATTAACACTCTTTAAAAAGAGAAAGCAAACATATATACTTTTTCTGCAAGAAAAAATTATCTTAGTATCATAACATTTATCATAAAAACTGAAGTTCTTTTTCCCTTAAAAATGTATAGGAGAATAAATAGACACATAATCTTCATTGCAAGAGAAGAATTTCACAAATTAATTCGTGTCTAATCTACGCTCTTAATAAATTTGCTTAAAAATGCGATATGACTTTAAAAATCATTTCATGTGGAAACTCATACTTTTTGTTTTTATTTTAGTTGATAAATTAAACTATTTAGCAATACAATTTTTAAATATTATTATTATTATTATTGTGTCCACTCTATCCCCGTGTCACACGGCTAATGGGGACAAGCTGAATTTTTGATTGTACGATGTAATATATTTTATAAAAATGTATATAAAATTATGACAAAAATAAAATCTAACTTAAATAAAATAGTCCCTTTGTATGAAAACAGTCCCTACCTATGATAAGACTTAAATATCTAGTAAAAAGTAAGATTGATCTTGTTCTCTAAAAAAGATGCTTTATTCACATTTTTCCCCCCTTAGGAATTGTACATTAATGTTTGTAGTAGATTCATATATTGCTTCAATTCTGTCAACATAGTACACAATTCTGCCCCCACCCCCTCCCACTTTTTTTTAAAACTTCACCAAAGGCGTTCATGCCATGTGTCCACACCAGCCCTTGCAATTCTTTGTACATTTATACATTATATTTATTTTTAAAAAACACGAAGGCTAAAAGTAACTGTCAAAATACACATTGATTATAATCATTTATAAAAACCTGTAGTTTATTATTTGAAAAATAGAAGATTTTGTAGTTTTTTTTTCTGCAAAGTTAAATACATAATGTTAATGAATCTGAACTTTTAATACTCAAACCACAAAAACAGAAGTGAAAATATAGAAATATATATAATAGGATTTTTTTTTCACTTATTTACGGACTACAATACAGAGTTTTTTTCTTTTTTAAACCTGTTGTATGCATGTGTGCGTAACTCCATTAATGAAACCGATTATCCTAATTCTTCTGTTATATTTACCTGCTTTTAAGACAGCTGAGAGACTTTTTTTTTTTTTTTTTTAGATTTTTGTATAAATGCTTAAATTAAAAATAAATAAATATGCTGATAATGCTCTTAAAATTATAAATAAACCTAACAAAATATTTTCGTAGAATATTTCCCATTTTATACTCTTTTCTATTGAATTTTTATGTTATATCAAATAAGTTTAGCCTTGAAATAACAATATCTTATCAAACAATCTCTTGAATGTATTTGCAAGGAATTGAAGTAAATTTGTTGCAATGACGAGCAAAGGTTTTTCGCGTACGTGACGATCAGCCATTGCGTCTAGCAACAGCAGAATGAAATGATAAGTTAAAAGGTTATCAGTCCATCGTCTTATATGTCGCGTTGACGTCATATCTCTTTGCACACGGCATCTTTAGACCTCATTCGTCAGAGATTTATCGCTTCTTGACTTCTACTTTAACCTTCCACTTCAATATTTCTAAAAGGCCAGGGTCGGTGAAACTGTTCTCTAAAACATGTAAACAGACGGAATAATCAAAAATATGAATATACAAATATACATCAAGAGAGATTCTAGATGTCAAAGCTGGGTGCTAGATGAAGTTATCACGCTGTAGAGTCGTGCAAGTGACATCATGATATCCTAGAGGGAGTAACTTCATCTGTTATTTATTGTAAGAAGTAACGCACACATGGAAGACAGGAAAGAGAAAAGAATTGCAAATATTGTATCCCTATGATCATATTTGATTTAAAATTGATCGGTATCTAGAGCGAAATACAAATGATTACGAAAAAATTGCATTCTTGCGCGAATTAATGCGTAATTATTAATATAACAAATTTCAAATGCTCACGTATTTTAATATTTTATCAACGATATTATGAAAAAAGCAAAAATTGTATTTCAAATGTATACATATTATGTATATGCAAATATATACAAATATGTATAGGGTGTCCCATAAGTATGTAGACATTTTAAAAATTCATTACTATTGAATGAATTGAAAGAATTGAACGCGGTTTGCAAAAAATTCATTCTCGTGAAGGGGGATGTTTTCTGGTAATGAAAAAAATATTTTTTGTCGACGATAGTTAGATAAATAGTTAAATTTTTCGGACGGATGTAAAAGAAAAAGATGCTAATGAAAGTCACATAAATTGCACAATTTTTGCGATTAGAAGAGTTTATTTCTTATTTTGCCTCCTACATGTGCATGCATGAAGTTTTAATTGCGATGCTGACTTGGTGGATAAAGCGTTTATGATGAAGATATTTCCCCTCAGGTTTCGAACCGCCGAGTGAAGCTACAGTAAGCAGTGTTATAACTCGTTTGCAAACTGTAATTTGTGGTGATGACGTACACATAGAATAGGATTTATATGTCTGTAACATTTGCATGCGAATAAGTACAGTTTTTCATGAAAATGCGTGATCTGATCACGCACAGCACCCTCTATCGACAAATAGCGTAGTTATTATTTTTTCTTTACAAAAAAAAAAAAAAAAAAAAAAAATATGCTTCACGAGAATGATTTTTTTCGCAAATCACGTTTGATTCTATCAATTCATTCAATAGTTATGAATTGTTAAAATGTCACAAATTTTTGGGACACGGACACCCTGAATATATCTTAATAATTTAACACGATTGTTTAAAGATATGAAGAGAAAAATTTATGCATACCACCTCATCAATCATCTTAGTAATTAATAAGGATTTAATGAAGTGGTACTTAAGTTTGCCTTTGGGACACTGAGCACAAAATAAGATTAGGACGTAGGTGAAAAAATGTAAAGAGAGAAGTATTTATCTTTTGTAATCTTTATATCTTTTATAAGATTGAAAGCAAATATTTAAGGTGATATATAAAATAACCTTTTAATATTCACTACATATTTTCTTTCGAAAACTGTTTAAATAATTTCAAAAGTAGCTATTAGACACATAGCTGATCATATAAATATATTATATATACATAATGCTTTTTTTTTCTTTTGAGAAATTTTCGGTTATAAGCATCTATATGTTAATCCGATTAAATTCCATGTTAAATCTCTAACTTAATATGATAATAATAAATTTAATAAAGAAAAATCTTAGTAAATAAATTAATAAATAAATAAACTCCTTGCAAAAAGAACTCGCAACAGTCGTTAACGTTAAAAAGTATTTCTTAAAACTGACACTGAAACAAAGCAAACTTTAACAATTTTTTATTTTGAATTTTGAAGTTCAGTTTAGCGGCAAAACACCCGTAGATCACTAATCACGCTATTATCTTAGATTTAAAAAAAAAAAAAAAAGTTTTCTGAATTTTCAGGTTTAATTTGCTACAAAACATCTTTGGATCGATCAATCTAAAGTCAATCTATTCTTAGGTTTAAACAAATATATATATGTGTGTGTGCGTGTGTGTGTATGTATGTATACATGGTGTTCCAGAAATCCCACGCCCCCTTCCTAACTCGAAAATGAGTCGGAATTTTGAAAAATGGCGAAACACATAGTTAATGAATTCGAGAAAGAACCTCTTTTGGTGAAAAAAGTTTGGGCTGGGGGGGGGGGGGGCTAGCGGTGCCTCTAAGGAGGGCAACTTTAAAATTTCAAATAGGAAGGTATGTCTTGTGATACATCCATGGAAACGTCTCTTCAAGACAATGAATTTTATATAAATAGTTTCGCCCTACGATGATTATTAAAGGAGATACATGAGTTTTTAGACTTATGAGATGTGCATTTTATACTTATGTATCCCCTTTAATAATCACTGCTGGACAAAACAATTTGTACCAAATTCATTGTTTTGAAGAGACGTTTCCCGGGATGTATCACAAGACATACCTTCCCATTAGAAATTTTAAAGTTGCACTCCCTAGCGGCACGCCTACCACCCCCTTGCCCGGGTAAAAAAAGATTTTGAACAAAGTATGTCTTATGATAAATCCCTAGGAACGTCTCTTGAAGACAATGAATTTAGTATAAATAGTTTTGTCTTGCAGTGATTATTAAAGGCATAAACATAAAATCCACATCTCAAAAGTCTAAAAACTCATGTATCTCCTTTAATAATCATCGAACGGGCGAAACTATTTTTATCAAATTCATTGTCTTGAAGAGACGTTTCCAGGGATGTATCACAAGACATAACTTCCTATTTGAAATTTTAAAGTTGCCCACCCTAGCGGACCCCCTAGCCCTCCCGGGCCCAAACTTTTTTCACAAAAAGTGGTCCCTCTCGAATTCATTAATACATGTTTCGCCATTTTTCAAAATTTCGACTCATTTTCGAGTTAGGGGGGGTTGTGGGACTTTTGGAACACCCTGTATATACATATTAAAAATTAGATTACAAAATAATAATTTAAGGCTCAGAACAATAAAAGTAACAGACGATTATATGCCACCGAAATCCAAATTAACTAATAATTTATTTAAATTCTGAATTACTTAACCAGCAAATTACATAATATTTTAATCTGAATTGAATTTATTCACAACAGACTTACCGTAATATAATTACTTGATCATTAACTGCAAAACATTGAGCAATATGATATTGAAAATGAAGTGAGACAATATGGATTTTAAATTGAAAAATTGACAGAATAAGATCTGGTGAACTTCTTTAAAACACCATATATATTTTCTGTATGTACAATCTCACAAAGAATTTCTAATCAAAATGTTTGGTGAAGTTACAAAGTTTACAGCTTAGCAAATTTTCACCCAGTTTTTAATTTATGTCTAAAATGTGTTAATATAGTATTTTTAAAAGTTTTTCAGCAAGTTGTTATAAATTGTAAATTATTTTAACAGATAGAATCTTTCTGCGTGAAAATAATTATAATAATAAATAAGTAAATAAAGTCATTATGAAAAAATAGAGATAGACCCCGAACCACCTTTTACTTACACCATGGAAAAAAAAAATACTGGAAAAAATCATGTCATGACTTTTAAATGACTTTTAGACTTAGTGGATCTGTTTTTGCTTTTGTCCAGCTCCAGATTTTATTTACAAACAGAATAATTTATTATACAGTTTTACAAAATTACCGTGTTATGTTTTACACTAAAGTAAAGAATACCATATTATATATCAAAGTAAATTAATTAATTTATTTATTAATAATAAAATTAATTAATTAACGCTGTATATATATATATATATATATAAAAATAAAATAAATAATAATAATAAAATGTCATACCCCCCCCCCCAAAAAATATATATATATATATATATATATATATATATATATATATATATATATATATATAACGATTAACGTCTGTTAAAAGTAATTTGTCGAATTTCTTATTTTGTCTGATTTCAGACACGAGGTATAATTGAGAACAGGTTCCTACAGGAGAAAAATATATAAGTTTAGTCAGTGTATAAAAAATATAAAATAAACCTATAAATTACAAATATTGAAAGATTTAAGGGGAAAAGCTTGTGCTTCTCCAATTACTTATCTTCTTAATACTTGCTATTATTACTTTTTTTTAAATTATTATTCCTTTTTACCTGCTAAAAGATTTGGAAAAAACGTCGATAAGAAATTGAAAAATGTGTTTGCTAACATAGATATGACACTTACGTATATATGTGCTGACACTTTAAAATCTCTTTTAATAGAGTCTATGAATTACTGATCTGAATCATGATATGATAGCCGGGGGAAAAATATTATCTATTTTTTCCCCTTTAAATTATTAACCATTCATTGCTATAACAAGTAAAAGCCTTGAGCATTAAAAGTAATTCTACTTCGTATTCTGCAGCAGTACTTTGATAACAGCTTCAAATGTCTTCTGAAACGACATAAAGAAATTAACTAACTAACTAAATAAAAACCACAAACTAGAATAGCCACTCAAAACTGCACCATCAAACCTGCACCATCAAAATTTCATTCTTATAATTCGATATTTTATGGCTAACTGTCATAGAAGCTTGAAGCTAATTCGTAAAACTTTTTGAAATTTTAGCCAATTTACTAAATGAAATCAGATCACGAAAAATCTGTTCTTGATTTCTCTATTTCCTTTCGAAAAAAAAAAAAAAAAAAAAAAAATATATATATATATATATATATATATTAATAATTTTTAAAACGTGGTAAAAACTGAGCAACAAATTTAAGATCACTGAAACCACATAGACTCATAGACCAATAAGAATAATATTTCATCAAATTAAAATTACCTGTAAAGACTGATTGTTAATTATTATAACAATTAATTCTACTTTTTGATTTTTGAAGCAATAAATTTTACTTATTGAATTTTTTTTATAGAATTTAACTTCAAACTTACCTTAATTTTATTCCTAGGTAGTTGCTATTTAAAAAATGTTGCCTGTGCGTTAAAACGACATGAAATCCCAAAACAAAAGATGCAAACAAGCAATGAGAGAATAAACAATTGAAACACATTTTTTTGACAGATTATTTTTTTAGCTCAGAAATTGGAAAAAACTTGTCAGGGAAGACCTTTTTCCCCGTTCAGCACCAATGTGGATTTCGTTCACTAGTGGCTATAATAGCAAATTGCAAGCGGGGTCACAATCGTACATGAAAATAATTGAAGTTAAATATTATATATATATATATATATATATATATATGTGTGTTTGTGTGTGTGTGTGTGTATAATTATAAAACAATAAAAGACAATAAAAAAGGTGGAGGTTGGGTGGGCAGATGTTTGATTACGGAGGATGGGTTATGTTGTTTGGCTGCATTGTTGGGTGGGATTGTGAAATTATTTATATATTAAAAAAAAAAGAGCAGAAGACCTATTGCATTTATTATGTGTTAAAAATATATTCCTTACTTTTTCTTAAAATGTTCAATTTCTTCGTTATTGAGTTGTCAACTATTCTTAAAATTAGTAATCAAACACTAAAACACTTCATAATCAATCAATAAATAAATATCCATGTTGCTGTACAGTATCATTATTCTTCATCTGCTATGTACAATTAAATCCTTCAATTATTTTGCTTGGTTTAATCCTTGTGATTCCAAATGCATCATCCTGTGAGTAACGTTTGTTTTTTATGGTTGTTTTCTGCTTGATTCTCTGATTTCTTGAACTAAATAGATTATTCCACTTTCTTCTTCATTTTTAACTTCAATTAATTTCTTGTACGATAGGGTGCCCGTTAGCAATGCTGTTATAGCTGCTAACGAACGAAATCGTACATTGGTGCTCAACGGTGGGAAAGGTCACCCGTGATGAGTTTTTTTCACCGTTCTGAGCTATCCCTAATTGAAAAAATATTTTCTTTAAAATACTGTCTTAATTGTTTATTTTCTCATTGCTTGTTTGTATCTTATAATTTGAGTACCATGTCGTTTTTACGCACCGGCAAAATTATTGAAATTGCAACTAACAATCTTGGGAAAAATTTATGGTTAGATTAAAGTTAAATTAAATAAAACATCAATATATCAGAAACAAATGTTTCAATAAATCACAATCAGTCTCCACAGGGTATTTAAATTTGTTGTAATTTCATTCTTATTGGTTTATGTGGTTTCCGTGATCTTATATCTGTTACTTGGCTTTTACTGCGATTAATAATTCATTTATATATATATACAGGGTGAGGGAAAAGTTTTGCAACAAATAAAAGACATTGAATAAGAAACTAGACAGAAGCAATAAGTGTAAAATAAACTTTATTTTAGACTAATGATCAAAATAAACAAAATAAACTTAAGCAATTTCAAAATGGCGACCTTTGGTTTTAATGCAGGCCCATAATCTTTTCTGGAAATCATCAACAGCAAGGCTCAACATATTTACATCTAATTTGTCCCACGCAGCTTTTAGTGATTGGTTGAGCAATATCAGTTTTGTGCAAGCTTTCCTCTTTAAAACTGACCAAATATAATAATCCATAGGGTTTTAATCTGATGAATATGGAGGCCAGTCTATGGCTGTAATAAATGAAGGAAAATGGTCTGCACAAAATTTCTGATTTGTTCGTGTCTTATGTGCTGGTGCAGAATCCTGTTGAAATGTCCAGGACTGTCCTTGGAAGAGTGCAGGAGCTCAATGATCTCGGAAAGGTTCGAGAATTTCTTTTGGTATGTCTCAGGATTCTCTTTTACATTTCGAGGCATGAAAACGAGAGGAGTCTTGCCTTGGGAAGAAATTCCTCCCCAAACCATCACAGATTGACGATTAGCTTGCTTTGGAATAATTCTTCCTCTCTCTCATTTGTAGATGGAACATCTGGGGTAAGTATTCTGTCATTTTGTTTGTTCACAACTTGCTCAATCATGAAAAGAGTTTCATCACTGAAAAGGAACGTTCTGTGAGCATTTCGTGCAACTCGAATCAGCAGCTTGCGACATCTTTTGAGTCTAGTTGCTTTCATTTTCTGAGTTAGATAATAAGCTTTTTGCAGTTTATAAGGGCGAAATCTTAGTTCATTTTTAAAAATGTGACGGATCCTTTCAGTACTAAAGTTGACCTCTGAGGCCATCTTCCTCATTGATCTTTGAGGATTCCTGGATATCTTTTTCCGGATTATAATGTAAATTTGTGGTATGTTTACGATTCTAGGTCTTCTACTACGAGGTCGATCACTGGTGGTGCCTACCTCACAGAACCGTGATATCGTTGGTGATACATTATAACGAATTATTTTAAGCTGTTTAACGATGTCTGCCTGCCTCCAGCCTGCCTTATGCAATGCTATTATCGCTTCTCTTGTATTTTCTTTAGCCACAATTAAAGACCTACGTGAAAAAAAAATATTATTAGTAAGAATATTTATTTATCGATGAATTGCTCATAATTATTTAATAATTCACAAATTCTATAAGGGAAAAAGGTGCTTTTTTATATTGTTTCAGAAATTTTCACCCACCCTGTATATATATATATATATATATATATATATATATATATATAACTGTGATGTGGAAAACCACATATTCTCTCTTAAAATTTAATTTCATTCTTTTTCCCTCTAGAAAAAAAATACTCTAGGAAAAAAAAATATTTTTTTAATATAATTAGATGTGATTTCTTTCCTTTGAGTCAAAGTGAATTGATGAGCGAAGCGAAGTTTATTAATTCCGGTTTAACAGAACCCAGAATCATAAGAGAACATAAATTTAAGCAAGGATTTAAGCTCCCCATTTCTATTCAGTAAAAAGTAATAAGCGCCTTTAAAATTAATACAGAATTACATTTAACTGCCAAAATTTCGATGTTGCTGTAGGAGATTTTTAAGAAGCATTTGGCGATATTTTATTTTTATGCTAATGAATTTTGACAAACGTCTATGGCCCTTTTAGGAAAATTTATCTCCCCGTGTCCGACTAATTTTATTGAACTATTTTTGTTGACTTTGTTTGTTATGAAACAACATATAATAATTCAATTTTCGTTTGAATTAACGTTGTATCATTATTACTAAGACTGATTTTTAAAATCATAATAAAAAAATAATAATAACAATAAAAAGACTCTAATAAATCTTTCGAAGTTGCCGAAGTGCCTGAATTATTAGTATACAGCGGGACAGCATACAGCTTTAAAACCCGAATAAACTACTACGTCAGAAACGCCAAAGAAAAATATTGGAAATACATACAGCTGTTTCGGTAGCTTTAAGCGTACCGTCTTCAGTGCCGTCTTCAGCGTACCGTCTTTTTGCACTGAAGACGGCACGCTTAAGGCTACCGAAACAGCTGTATGCCTTTCCAATATTTTTCTTTGGCGTTTCTGACGTAGTAGTTTATTCGGGTTTTAATATTCCAACGCCAAGTCTCCTGTTATTATTAGCACACAGCTTTATTTTAACGCAGAACCACAGCTTAAAATAATAATAATAATAATAATAATATGTGGATTTTTTTTTTTTTTAATGCGCAGTGAAAATCAAACTTATAAACTTTTTTGGGAAATAAGTCTAGTCTACAAATTTAGTTCGAATTAATTGAGAATTTCAAAAGTTATCGTGTTGACAAATTAAGTGGCCACCACTTGGATCAAAATGGCGAAGCAAGTTGTTCAGTGAACTAATACAAGATATTTGTAAGATAAGTTCACTGTCCAACTTTAGATAGATTAAATTCAGTATTTCAAAAGTTATCGTGATAACAATTCTCAAGTGGCGGCGTTCAAATGGCCACAACTTGTAGACAAAATTGTAGAAAAACTTTCCCACCGACTGAACAGTTGGCTAAAAGTATTTAAAAAATGTATTTTCACCGTGTTCTGATCTAGTCTGAAAGTTTGAAATGTCTAGCTAGTCGGGAAGTTAGTTAAATAAATTTTCTATTGAATCACATAAACGCTGCTGAAGGCAGCAGGTATCGGAAAGAGTTGGCTAAAAATATTTAAAAAATGCAATGTCAACGTGTTCTGAGCTTTTCTGAAAGTTTCAAATGTCTAGCTAATCGGGAAGTCAGTGAAATTGCAAGATTTGTCCAAACCGTTTTTGAGTTATTACCGTTTTTTGATACATTTTGGCCATTATGAAATTAATTTTCCAAAATATCTACAAAACGGAAAATCATACAAAGTCCAAAAAGGGAGGTGCACAACTAGATGTTATAACAAACCTATTTACCAATTTGCAACTTTCTATGTCCAACCGTTTTTGAGTTATGCGACATACACACACACACACACACACATACACACACACACATACAGACGTCACGAAAAATCGTGTAAAATCAATTATATCTCTAAAACGAGAGCTCGTGTTAAGACGACACTTGCAGGTATACAACTAGACACCATGACAGTCACACATATAAATTGGCAACATTCAGCGATCATTCGTTTTCGAGCAATGTGAAATACAAAATCCATTTCGCAAATCGGGATTACTATACTTCCTTATACTTTGTATAAGGAAGTAAAAACTTATTCTACCAAAAGAGATGGTGTAAGTGTAAAATTACTGGACTTTATACTGGCTACTGTATTGTATGTATTAACTCTGTCATTCATCTTTGATATATGAGTGTTTTGTATCCCACATGCCTGTTTGGCGAAATATTAATAAAATCTTGGTCGAGAATGCAATGGAGAATTCTTCTGTTTTTCAAAATATGTTCTTTGCGTTGAGAACATCAATTTAGTAGATTCTCCATGACGCCACCTCTACATATTGCTCACCAGATACTTCATATAAGACCAGTAAAGATATTTCATCATCTATTCATCATTGTATTGATTTTATTGAATGAAAATTTTATTTCAGCAGAATGTGGATCTCATTGGATCTCCAGTATGACTCATAATTCCTCTCCGATCATGTTCTTAGTTCTTATCAAAAATTTTCTTTTACAATGTCCCTGGTATTTATTTATTATTTACTTCACGAGGAATAAAACATTATTTACCAATTTATTCAATCTTTAAAAATATCTTTGCACACTTCCCATGAAAGATGTAAAGTTTTTTGTTAATCTTTATACAAATAAAAATCATTGTATGTACATGTCTTACAACTGTGTGGATATGTCTTACAACTCGTCTAACAAAACTTGACGCAGTTACTTCTTATTACCAGGATTTAAATACTGTGGAAGTTTGACATCTCTAACGCATGCGCAATTGAGGAGGTGAATAAAAACCCTTTCGAAAATCTCATTTTTGTATGATTTCTATAATAATAATCCAGTTAAAAACTTCACAGTTGATATTTGATATCTAGGCTATACAGGGATCAGCAACGGTCGAGTAATTCTGCGCTCAAAGCTGGTAGATGAGAAAACCGGGTTAGATTCCTAGTCGCGCTCATCGACCTAGCCGTTCTGAGCTTTCCGTGGTTTTCTCCGAAACTCGCGTAAATACAGGTTAGGACCCCTTAGAAAGACCTCCCCATGGAAGACATTCTACCTACAGGCCTAGGACCCCTGCATAATAAATCGGACTTAAAACCTACAACCAACCAATCTAGTATATACATAAAGAGAGGATTTAAAAAAAACGAAATTAAAAACGGCGAAATGGTTTTTAAAAAAAGTTCTATAAGATTACGCTTTCGTCAAAATTACATGCATGCGATTTAAGCATTTTACTGTAAGTACGTCAAAATGACGTAGTTTCTTAATATAATTAAAATCAATAGCATGTTAGAATGATGTCACTTTCAGAAACTTTCCCAAATTAAGTACTATTGTCTTTGAAATTGACGTCATTTTTAGAAGTCACTCGATGGGAAAGAGGGAAAATACATTTTCATAGAGAAAACTGCTGCGCTTTACTATAATTGTGTAAGGCTTTTATTTTCTAGCGATAGAACAAGCAATAAGAAATAGTAATCCTAACTCCACTCCAAATTATAATATAATAAAATGCTTTTGGATGTTACAGATAAACATTTTATTTGTCTGCGTAACAAAAACAAGTTCCTTTTTACGAACAACAATTTTTCTTTTTAAATATAATGTGGCATCCGCGTTTGTAATGATCGGTAGATGGCGCTTTTTCAGCTTTTGTTGTTAGTAAATATAATAGCCGCGTGTATTTATTATTGTTCTTTTTGTTATTCTATTTAATATTCGTACTATAATTTCTCCGCCATTACATCACGGAAAATTGATTGCTTTTGGAAAAAAATATTTCAGTTTATTCAAAGTTCGATCGGAAGTAGATTTTTAACTGAAGTTGAACAAATATTAGTTTCAAATCATCTGATTAATTCTTTACTTCCATTAGCCGAAGCAACTGAAATTTTAAATTTGTCATTTGGAAATAAATGGAAGCTTAATTCTGGATTTCTTGATCCTTTGGAGTTACACTGTAGCACACAACAGTATGTGTTATCTATTTTACCGGGTTAATTCATTTTTATTCAATAAATATATGTGAAACTAAACATCGGCAAGAAATGGCGGCTTGATGAAAGCCGAATTAAAGCATGTTAATTGTAATTTCACCTTAGCCCACCTGAGGGCGAGCATTTCATTACAATCGCGGATTTCAGAGTTGCGTTTTAAAAAAGAATTATTAAAAAAAATAATATGTATGTGTTCACGTTTTTTAGACTTATTAACAAATATAGAAATTTAAAAAAATGCAATTTATTATTATAAAAAGGATTCATTTAAGTATAGTGACCAGCAAAACAGACGAAGCCAGTTAGTGAACTGAGAAAAAATTACATATTCTAAAATACGTTTCATTTAAACTCTCTTGAGATATTTATACTAAAACGCTATTTGTTCTTAAAATAAAGCGGTTACAACACAGTTGTTGACTTTAGAAAAACAAAATTTATTTCTAACTTTAGTATGCGATGAAGTGAGAATGACTGAGTTTACATTACGCCTTCGAATAGAGAACCTCGTTAGGAGGATATAGCAAACTTCATTTGTTTTTTTTACTTTTTACTTTTACCTCATTTTCTCTTTACCTTTTACCTCATTTTCCCTTTCCTATTTCAACTTTTTTTTTTGTACACAATTCTACAAAATGAGTTTAACGAGTGACAAATTAAAGATTTTTTTTTTCTTTTATTTATTTATTTATTTTTTTTTTTTTTCAATCTGTCGAAAATGAGTTAGTACGTGTATATAGGAATTATAAATATTATTAATCTGTAAAAATGACAGAAAGAGATAAATCAATTGCTGAAAAACAACTTTCATGATTTTTCAGAAAATAATTAAGAAAATCTTAACAGCAATTACTTTACTGTTTTTTTTTTTTTTTTTGTCAAGTGGTAAGATAATAATGCATATTGATTTAAGATGGAAGTATACCTCTAGTCAATTAGCAGGGTTTAATCTCGCTATCAGGGAGTTTAACTTTTAATCACTGTTGCCAGTTTACACGATTTTTATATTTCATCACTAATTTTTAATTGTAATGTTTGCCTAATGGACTGCCATAGATATCAAACATCAAACTTCAAAATTAATAGTAATTATCAAGTAAAAATGTCCCTAAATGTTGACGGAACTACTTTTACTTTCTCAAAGATTGCATTGTGCAATCCATAGATATATAGCATTGCGCAGTACAAATGCGACGTTAAACACAACCAACCAACCAACCAACCATAGATATAGACATTGAATTCGCGTGATATTTTCTGTAGTTACTCTAATTGTAATCACATGATTATGTGATTATGTATAGATGTATTAATTTGCATGACCATTCAATCTATATAATATTATCAATCAATGTTTTTGAAGATTTTTTTTCAGCTTACTTTCTGTGTCATAAACCTTCTGCCAAATCCTGATTAATAATCCCCTTTTTCCTGGTTAAAAACGGAAAAGGGGAAAATAAATTAGAAATATCAGACCTTTCGTTACAAGTTTGGTACCAAATCAAAGAGGCGATTTTTCTGAATCCAGGGGTGCAAAAAGTTTTTCGACACGACAATTAGATTTTTAAAAATTAACTAAAGTATGAAATTTAGGTGGCAACAAAAAAGTTGCATTTTTATTGGGAATTTCTGACACACATAACCAATAGCCAATGTAAGATTAATTTTTCTTTTTTAAATATTTTTTAGCTTACATTCTCTGTCATAAACTTTCTGCCGAATCTGGGCTAAGAACAGAAAAAGGGGAAAATAAATTAGAAATGTCAATCCTATCGTTACAAATTCGTTACCAAATGAAAGGGGCGATTTTTCTGAATTCAGGGGAGCAAACAGTTTTTCGACACGACAATTAGATTTTTTTAAATTAACTAAAGTATGAAACTTAGCTGGCAACACTTCATTTTTATCTGTTCATTCCTTTTAGTGCTAAAAGAAAAAGTCTTTAATTTAATTTTTTTTAAAATTTTATTACATTTTGAAAAATTATACATTCACACACACACACACACACACACATATATATATATATATATATATATATATATATATATATATATAAATCTAGATTATATGTATATTTGGTAGTACATATTTTGGATTAATCATTTCATTCATGGGTAATCGAAATTGGTGCTTTATAGTAAAACTTTTGTTAATCATGGTAATGTTTTAAAATAATGATGGCTGAACTGATAAATTCGAAATGATAAAAATAAGTGGTATATAAAGAAAAAACTGGATAGAACTGTGTAACTGGTTAGAACTGTAACCACATATGAACCAAGAATAACATATTATTGAAAAAAAAAAAAAAAAAAAAAATCCTTCAAAGTCTCTTAGAGCATTTAAATCTGAAAAAAAAAAAAAAAAAAAAATTGGCTGCTAAAAATAAAATATTACATACAAAATGTTATATATAAAAACTATATATAAAATATATATTTTTATATTAATGTTCTTTATAAAATTTAATTCAAAAGTAGCACATTTAATGCTATTAAAAATGATCCACTTCTTTTAATTTAAATTACATATCACATTAAAAATTATTCTGTTCAAACAGAGACAATTCTAGTTAGAGTCACCATATGGATTATTGACGATTTAAGTAGCTTTTTCATCGTCGCGAAATTTTATAAACATGCACTCTCGCTGAACGGGACGAATTTTATTACTCAACGAATCAAAAATGGCAATTAACGGAAAGTTAATTAATAAAATTCGTTACACGAATTTTGTATTATTGTACTTCACAAGAAAATCATTAAAGGTCACTTGGCATCAGCTTATTTTCAAATGATTTATTTTAAAATACAGCAGGGGTTATGCTTAACGTATGTAATAGCTAAAAGAGATGTGTCCATAAGTGAGAGTTTGTAATAAATCATCTTGGCGGTGTTCGCAATTTTGGTAACTTTGTTTTCACAGTCTGTGTCGTAAGTACGTATTTTTGGGTATCGCCAACCATTCTCTCTTGTGATGTCGATTATCACATATTCTAGAAATATATATTTTCATTTATGAATAATAATAATAATAATAATAATAATAATAAAATAAATAAATAAATAAAATAAAATAAAATATGTAACGAACACATTTTCATAACCTCTTAATTACAACTTGAATTCTTATATAGTATGTTCTTTAAATTTTTACATTCTCCCTCTTCCCACATATGTATCTTTTGCTAATTGCAAATCTATCAAAACCTTTGATCATGTATTGTTCGTTCTTTAACGTTAATGCAGATCTACAATAGCTTGTTATGACTTTTCCTAATTCGGTTTCTTTTCATATTGCAAATAAATACAGTTTTGTCGCCATAAGTGCATTCCTTGTCTTATAACATGGTACGTTGATTTTTGCTTAAAAGTTCCGGGTTCTCATGGCGAATTTTGGCGATTAGTGAGGACCGTTTGAATTATAATTATGTGGTAACCTTTTCAAACATTGTATGTGCTTATACGTAACACAATTACAACCATTTTTTCTCTGCTAATGTGAATTTGGCTTCGACTAGAGTTCTGGCGAAATTAATGAAGAAATCGGAGGGCCTCTTCATCACCATGCAGTAATGCCAGATTGGGGATTTCGTCCACATTTTGGAGATTTTTTAGGCTTCTGGGGACAATTTTGGGGACCAAATGTTTGTGGGGATTTTTTTGGGGGAGTTCTAAAATTTTTAGGGACAAATCTGGGGAGTTCTTCAACTTTCTGTCAATGTTGGCAACGTAATGATTTATCCCTACGACTAGAGGCTTTCAATAGCTTTATTGTTATTTGGAGATTTTTTTCAAAAATTGCCTTCATTTGGGGAAAAATCTCAGCTTAAATCGTAGAAAAATCTGCTTCATTTTTTTTTTTTTTTTTTTTTTTTTTTTTCCTTTTTAGTAGAAATCAAGTTGGGGATTTTTTCGAGAAAAAAAAAAAAAAAAAACCCTGACTTGGGGAAATTTGAAGACCTGTTTGGAGAAATAATTTTCGACCATCTGGCATCACCAGGAATTGACGGGTGAAGTCGACATTTTGGGCTCCCACTCCAATGCTATTAAAATTACTCCAATTATAATTATTCAATAATAATAACTTTATAAAAAGTTGGTCACCTATATCGATGAGTAATATACCATATAAAATGTTTAATAAAATTTTTCGTGATTATCTACAAAAATGCCTGGATTCATGAACACTGAGTTATTGTCTAGTCACTTCGCAAGAATTCTGAAACTGTTTTTTATAAGGGAAACGTATAACCGACGGCCATCCCCATCTACGAGCAAATCCTCAACTTCAAAAATCTTCATCTTGACATCTCTGCTTAAAAAAGCTGCCAATTTAAAAGAATGAACCTGTGAATTTTATGAATTCTGATAAATGAAAAAAAATCAACTCTTAATAATAATTTATACATCAATTAATTAATTAATTCCTGCAAGAAACAAAAAGGTTACATTATAACGATAACAACTACATTTAGGTCTAGAGAAATATTTTGACAAAAAATAACCGTTATCATAAGCAATAACTCTAAAGCAAGAGGAATGCTCAAAATATGCTCTGAGTTTTAAGAGCATTCATAAGTATTATTATCTAATTTTACAAGTTTTACCAATGTAGGTTGAATGAGTTTTATATTTCTACCACTGCGACTGGTAGACGTAAAAAGTAAATATATGATTTTTCAAATTTATTCAATTTTTCGTACCAAGATTAATTGTATTGTATAATATTAAGCTTAAGGGCCCTCTTCACTCAGCATTTCCTTTTCTAAAAACCAATGTTATCCTATGAAAAACTTTCTTTGCACTTAAAACAGTGGCATATTAATTGATTGAGACGCGGTTTTTTTTATTGGATTACTCTCATTTCGTAAACTGACGCAGCTTTTGTAGATTTTATGAAAGAATAACAGTTGTTTTTTAAAAAAGCTGTTTTATTGCAATATTTGGGTTGATGCATTAAATGGCTTATAAAAAACTCTTTCAATTTTTTAAAACAGAATTTAAAAAGCTGCGTCAATCTCAAAGAGTTTATTTCAATGCGGAAAAAAATCCTGTATTTTAATAAAATTTTAAATCAATTAAATTTGCAAAGAAAGTCCAAAAATTTTACAAATTTGTGCCGATTTTTCTCTTTGACACACCCTTTATTCGGCTACGCCTCTCGTTCGTGGTTTCGATGGAAAGATGTTTACATTTCTGTGGTGAAGATACGTCTAGTCGTTGTGGTTTTTTATTCAGTTTTTATTTTTATTATAGATTTCACCTGTATTACGGATGTGAGTAGCATAACAATTTAGAAGACAATCGTTCAGAGACTTATTTATAGGAAATATATGATCACATTTTATTTTAAATAGTTTTTCATTGCGCGTAATACTATTATTATATGAATACTTTGTACATAAATCTGATATTTTACTGATAATGCCACGATTGACAATATACAAACATTTTTTTAACAAGTTATATAAAACTTTTTACTAAATTAAACATATTTTCAATAATAAATTTTATTTTAAAGTATATAATCTGGTGTGGCACCCACACGACTTTTTCTTACCCTACATTTAAATTTTATACAGACAGATTCAGATTGAGGAATAAAATATCAAGTACTGTATAAAATTCTATAGTAAAAAGAATTTAAGCTAGCTTTACGAATTATTTAATTTGACAAATAATTTTCTGTGGGAAGGGCGGAGGGGAGTACCACCCTTCTCAACCCACATTTGAAACTAATATCTACATTTCTATAGAATTCACGACTAATATTAAATTTAAAATTATGTTCAACAATAACTTTCAATCACATTTATTGACAACTTTAACCCGTATCACTCGTTGAAACTTATCAATATTGATCAAACTGTTGAAGTATGAATTTTATATGAACTTTAAAATATAACACTTGAGTTCCCTGCCGGTATTTAGTTTTTAAAGTTACACTGATAACAGACTCACAAAGAACAACTGTTAAAAATTTTGTTTAATTATTCACGGAACAACAAAATACGTAGTTATTAAAAAAAAAAAAAAAAAAAAAAAAGACTTCAAATTAAACTAAATATTTTATTTACTCTTTAGGTATGGAGAATTAATTTACATTCCTGAGCAAAATAAGTTGTATTAATATTGAAGTCTAGGAATTGAATGAAACAAATATTTTAAACGACATAAGCAAGTTGATTTTATAACTGAAGAAACTAGAACAATTTAAAGTTTGCAAGAAATGGGAGTCAAATGTTTATGAAATTATTTATAAACGACGAAGTCACACTATTATTTTCAAAGATTTTGCGCTCTTATTTTCGCGCCTAACATAAAAGCGCAGCTGAAATTTTAAGTATGGTACCTGAACATGAACACTGTTTCTATGCGTTCTTTTAGAATTACAGTAACTGGATATCAAGCTGTGTATCGATATTAATAAAATGAGACTTTTCTCTGTAAATTTATCAGAATTTAAAAAAAAATGCGATATCTTCACGTTCCACACACCATAAAAGTAGAAAATTACTTCAGAAAATTTTGTCTGTGTGTGTGTCATCGTGTCTGTATGTCTGTAACGCTATTATTGTCCGGGTATCACGTGAGAATGGCTGGACGGAATTCAACGGCGCTTCGCAGAAATTTAGGCTTTTACCCAACTAAAATCTGCCAACTTTTTCGAAATTCCCTCCCCATTTCTCGCCGGGATGGGGGGAACAAAAGTCAAAACATATTTGTAAGCATAACACCGCTCCAAATTACTTCACTGTAAAGAAATTGCACATATAAACAATAGTCATGAGTATAAATAAAACGTTATCTGCAATTTAGGAATTTTAGATTATTAACCCTTTCAGTCGCAGTGTTCCCGCTGATGGAACACCTTATTTTAATTCTCAAGTGCAAAAACTCATCCCGGAAACTTTTTAGCAAAAATTTACGTTTATAACATATTAGAAAAGGCCCTTTTTTTTTTACCTGAAAATTTAAAATTTCTTTTATTTAAATTTTGTTCGTAAATTCCGGTGGCGAGAAATTTCGCAATTTCCGAATTTTTTAAAGAACTCTACAAAAAATGGAACAAAGATGTTAAAAAAAGCTACGAGACTTCCTTAGAAAATTTCCAAAAACACATTCCCCCCCCCCCCCCCCTAATTTACGATATTTTTGTGAGGAGGGGTTACGAAGATTCAAAATCGAAACAACCCTTTTAGCGCTAAATTTCTCCTGAGAAATCTATGGAAGCTGCGGTCACGAATTTCGGTGCTGGGATTATATGTATCTATCTGACACCTAAAGTAATTGAATAAATAAAACATTGCGATTTAGGAAATTTCGATTTTTAAGGGGAGGGAAGAGGGAAATCAATTTTTGGCGGGAAATTGTGCAAATTCCAGATTTTTAGTAAATTTTTAACAAAAATGGAAAAAAGATGTTGAAAACAGCCATGGGTCTTCTTTAGGACATTTTCAAAACACGCTTTTTTTTGTGATTTGCCTTTCTTTTTTATTTTTAGGGGGGGGGGGATAGGTATGTGTTACAAAGGGCAAATTCGAGGCACCACTTTTAGCGCTAAATTTGTCCTGAAAAATTTATGAGAGCTGTGGTCAGGGTCAGAAAGTTTGATGCTTGGATTGCTTATATATGTATCCGACCCCTAAAGTAACGGAATATATCGAAATATCCCCCCTTTCACCCTGGGGGGTAGGAAGCAAAAAAAAAAAAAGTTTGTAAGCATAACTCGGCCCCAAATTACTTCACGCTGAAGAAATTGCGCATGAGAAAACTAGATTTGAGTATAAATAAAACATTATGTACGATTTTGGAATTCTTGACAGGAGGGAGGAAAGAAATCGTTTTTTGGGGGGAAATTTCAGAAATCCCGGATTTTTTAGTAGAGCTCTACTAAAATGGTACAAATGTATTGAAAAAAGCTATCTGTCTTATTTAGGATATTTCCAAAAACATTTTCTTTCTTTCTTTTGTGTGTGTGTGTGTGAGATTTTCGATTTTTTTTTTTTTTTTTTTGGGTGGGGGTGGGGGGCGTTACGACGGAGCTAATTCGAGACCCTCCCTTTTAGCGCTAAATTTTATTGAGAAATTCACGGGATTAATGGTCGCTAAATTTGGCGTGTAAATTTTTTATATGTATCCGACATTATTGTAACGGGATTTTACAAAATTCCACCTTTACCCTACCTCCCGAGGGGGGGGGGGGGTACAAAAAACACGTGTGAAATCTCGTTTTTCTTTTTGAATTCGCTTTAAATTATCTTGGGGGGGGAAAAAAAAACTTGTGCGAAACAACTACACGACTTCCATTACCCACAATTACACATATTATATGCATTCTTTGGAATTTTCCAGTAAGAGAAATTTGATACACGTATAAAGACATATAAAATAGAGTTTACATAGCGAGTTATGAGATAGAGTATTTAAAATGGATCAATGAAACAATTTTCCTGAAAATCGTTAGAGCCGTTTTTGAGAACCAACTTTTACCAAAACTTGATATTCTAGATTATTGACTGGAAAACAATAATTACATAAAAAAGGATATTTAAAAGCGAGTTAATATGGCGAGTTTGAAAAAAATCCGTACAGCCGTTTTTAAAGGAACGCACTTGCGAGACCTTGAATTGAGCTATTTATACATGAAGCCTATCAATTTTCCAAACCTAACCAACTATATCTGTCGAAAGAACAACTAGTAGAGTGTTTATATAGCAATTTTGAAGTAAATCGTTAGAGCTGTTTTTGAGATACGGACTTACGCTCCCATTTCCATTTTACGATGGCCCACTTCTGTTTTTAAAATTTTTACTAAAATTTATGAATTTTATCTGTACACCAGACCTGTTCCGGCTGTGAAGTTTCGTAGTTCTATCTTTATTAATTTTGGAGATATGATAGCCAGAAGATTCCACATATACATACACACTGACCAATTGCCCAGAATTACATTTTTAGACCCAGGAGGACTTAAAACGTGTAAATCAGGTGAAAACTCGATATCGAATTTTTGGACAGAATACAATACAGAATACAAATTACCTACGGTAGTAGAGTAATGGAAGTAAAAAGAGATATCCGTAAAATTTTTGCTTTGAAATATAGCTAATACAAATACTTAAAAACTAATTTCTGGAATTTTAAAAATTCAGCCGCACTGGGGGGAGGAGGGGGGTCAAAACGTAATTTCAAATAATCCTTTATATATATACAGTCGGTAACAAAAGTGTCCGAACGCTAGCAAAAATTCCTATGTAAAAAAAGAACACTTTATACAGTTTTATTAAATAAATCCTTATCGAATCATGTTCTTAGACTGACTAAGAACAGGATTCGACAAGGATTTATTTAACAAAACCGTATGAAGTGTACTTTTTTCACATAGGAATTTTTGCTAGAGTTCGGACACTTTTGTTACCGACTGTATATATATATATGAGACTTTTGCTCTAAAATATAGCTCACACAAATGCCTAAAACTAATTTCTAGAATTTTAGGAATTCGTCCTAGGTGAGCCGGGAAGAGGGGGGGGGGGGGAGGCGGAGGGACAAAAAAAAAAAAAAAAAAAAAAGGAGTTAGATTGTTCAAAATCGGTACATAGAGGTTTTTGATAATTACAAATCGATTGCGGATAGTTTCGAATTTGTAGAATTATTAGGATAGAGGGGTAAAAATATAGAAATAAGATTTAGAACGTTGAAAATTAGTATTATTAGGTTTTAAGGCCCTATAAATCGATTGCGGATATTTACAAAAGTGTAGAATTATTACGAGGGGCGGAAAGGGTGAGCGCAGGGGCAAAAATAAAGAAACTAGGTAGAATGTTGGAATTTAGTATTATTAGGTTAAAAGCCTGAGAAAACGATTGCGGATATTTTTGAAAGTGTATAGATAGATTTTAGAGGCCTGCAAGTCGAATGAGGATATTTTCGAAAGTGTAAATAAGCTATTAGGAGAGGCGGGAAGGGGGTGACGGAGTGAAAAAAATAGAGTTAGATATCGTTCAAAATTGGTACATAGAGGTTTTTGATACTTACAAGTCGATTTTCAAATCTGTAAAATTTTTAGGAGAGCCGGGAAGGGAAGGGCGAAGGGCAAAACAATAGAAATAGATTTAAACCGTATACAAAATTGGTACGTGTTGGTTTTGGGGACCTACAAATCGATTACATTTCCTGAAGAGAAGAGAAAAAGTATTAGGATAGACGGGAAGGAGGGAGGGGGTGGGGGCGAAGGAGCAAAAATATAGAAATTAGAGTTTAAACGTTCAAAAATAGTATTATTAGGTTTTAAGGTTCGATATATCGATTGCGGATATTTATGAAAGTGTAGAATTATTATGAGGGGCGGGAAGGACCAGCGCAGGGGCAAAAATAAGAAATTAGATAGAACATTGGGATTTAGTATTATTAGGTTTAAAAGCCTGATAAAACGATTGTGGATATTTTTGAAAGTGTAAAACAATTAAGAGGCTCGGGAACGGTGGGCGAATATGCGCGTTGTGTGCAGGTTTGTACGCTGTCGCAGTCAGTGGGGGCCTGGATTGATTACTCTACCGATGACAGAAGATTTTTTTTTCGTATTTTATATCTATGTTTTTCCCTTACGATAATATGGATATCTGTCACTTTGTTGAAAATAGCGGATGAAGTTCATTAATAAATTTGATTGAGACATTTTTTGGTTTATGTATACATTAAAATTCAAACAAATTCGGAATATGCTTTTTACAATTCGAATTTGAAAATTTTTTGAAAGCAGAATGTCGCTGCAACTAGGTTAAGAAACTCATCCAAGATCTTCATAAAATAAGTTAAGAAACTGTCCAAATTTGGTTCGATTTGGAGTATTATTTCGGAAGTTATCGTGATTTTAAATTTTCATGTGATGGTAGCCTGATTTCAAATGGCCCTGCTTAACTTAAGATATCCACCACTTTATTAAAAATGGCAGATAAAGTTCATTAATAAACTTCATTGAGACACTTTTATGGTCTATGTATACATCCAAATAGAAACATATTCTGAATACGCTTTTTACAATTTAAATTTGAAATTTTCAAGTGGACTTCGCTTGAAAACAAAATGACGGAGCAACTTGAACAAGTTCACACAAGTTATTTATCAGATAAGTTCGCTGTCCAAGTTTGGTTCGATTTGGAGTATTATTTAGAAGTTATCATGATTTTAAATTTTCAAGTGGTATCTTGATTTCAAGTGGCCCCGCTTAACTTAAGATACCCGCCATTTTAATAAAAAGGGCGGATAAAGTTCATTAATAAAGTTCATCGAAACCCTTATTTTATGTATATTTACATTAAAATACAAACAAATCTGGCTTTAAATACACTTTTCACAATGTGGGTTTGAAATTTTCAAGTGGCCGCCACTTGAAAACAAAATGTCAGAGCAATTTGGTTACCGTACTCATCCAAGATATTTATAAGATCAGTTAGCAATGCAAATTTGGTTCGATTTGGAGTATTATTTCGAGAGTTATCGTAATGACAAATTTCATTATAGATAGACAGATAAATATCTAGATAAACGAAGTGGTTGCAATAGGTCGATTTCTAAAAAAAATCAACCTAAAAAGTTTTTTTTTCCTAAAAAAACCCCTGGTTTTTTGCCTACCCTTCGAAAAAAAGCATTTAGATGATATTGTGATCACTCACATACATACACATACATCATCATCATCATCATCATGAAAATAGTAAAAATTAACTCATATGGGACCTCAAAACATGTAGATACGCCAACATCGCAAAGTCAGAATTTTGTCACGATTACAATGATTTCCTTATATGTATTTTCGGAAAGCAAAAAATTGCATGAAAGGTACGTGAATCATTTAATTTCATCATGCTTAATAACTAATTTTTAAAAGGTATATGTGTCTATGAGAGAGGAAATGACAATGTAGTCGTAAACAATGGAGGGAAAAAGTGGAGGATTGAAATTCAAGATATAAAATATACCTTTACATCCACCCTTAAAAAAATACAAATATTTCATTTATTAAATATTGTAAATTTTGCTTATTCCATGTCTATTTTGAAAAATTCAAATTGATTATACAAACATATTAATAAAATATCTGGTGTGAAACAACCACACGACTTCTATTACAAACTATTACACATATTATATGCATTTTTTGGAGATAATATGATCACAAGATATAAAAGTGACCTAAAGAAGTAGAAACCTAACATTTTTCTGGTAAGATAAACTTTATACACATGTAGAGACATATAAAACGAAGCTTACATAAAGCGAGGTAAAAAATTAGAAATATATATGTAGTAGAGTTATTTTTTGAAACACCAATTTTCGAGATCTACCTAAGCTTCTGACCTACCTAAACAGGGTAGCTGTTAATTTTCCTCTAATAATTACGTGATACACAAGAAAGAAATGGATTTATATAACAATTTTCAAGAAAATCGATAGAGCAGTTTTTGAGATACCAACTTTTACCAAAACTCAATCATTGACAGGAAAACAATAATTACATACAAAAGCATATTTAAAAGTGAGTTAATATGGCGAGTTTGAAAAAAAATCCGTGCAGCTGGTTTTTAAGGAACGCGCATCCGAAACCTGAAATTGAGCTATTTATACAGAACGCGTATCAATTTTTCTGAACTAACCAGCTATATCATTCGAAAGGACATCTAATAGAGTGTTTATGTAACAAATTTGAAGAAAATCGTTCGAGCCGTTTTTGAGATACGGACTTACGGTCCCACTTACGGTTTTTCAACTTTCTCCAAAATATGGAAAATTCATCTAAACACCAAACTTGTTTCAATTCTAAAGTTTCGTAGTTCTATCTTTATTAGTCTCCGATACATAATAGCCAGAAGATCCCCCCCCCACACACACACACTGACCAATTGCCAAAAACCACTTTTTTGGACTCAGAGAACCTTAAAACGTGTAAATCAGGTGAAATCTCGATATCGAATTTTCAGACCGAATACAAATACTTCCATTACATACTGTAGTAGGGTAATGGAAGTAAAAAATGTTTTTTTTTTTTTTTTTTTTTTTATAAATTGAAAGAATAAAGATAATTTTTAATTTACTACTCGCAAATAATTAATAGTGAATAAAAGTGGACGAAATGGCATTTTATCTGGGACGGTTTTAACCAGGTTTTTTCAATTATGGAAAAAAAACGAACAACCCTGTATCAACATAACTTAAATAACTTCGGGAAATTTAAATTTGGTATTTTGAAATTGGTATGTGGCTGCTACTTGTAAAGTTGATCAAGACTGGTAAGTTTCAAGACACATTAATAAGAGTCTTGTATTTTATTTATTTTTACTTCCATTACCCGACTACCATAGGTAACGGAAGTATTGTATTTGATCCAAAAATTCGATATCGAGATTTCACCTGATTTACATGTTTTAAGGTATCCTGAGTTCAAAAAAATGGTTTTTAGCAATTGGTCTGTTCGTGTATGTATGTATGTGGAGAATATTCTAGCTATTATATGTCGGAAACCAATAAAGACAGAACTACGAAACTTTAGAATTGAAACAGTTCTGGTGTACAGATAAACTTTTCAAATTTTGGTAAAAATTGGAAAATCGGAAGTGGGACATCTGAAACCGGAAGTGAGGCCATAAGTCCATATCTCAAAAAAGCTCTAACGATTTTCTTTAAAATTGCTGTATAAACACTCTATTAGATATCCTTTCGAAGGATATAGTTGGTTAGTTCAGGAAAATTGATAGGCGTCCTGTACAAATAGCTGAATTTCAGGTCCTGCAAATGCTTCCTGTCAAAACGGCTGTATTATTTTTTTTTTCAAACTTGCCATATTGACCCTCTTTTAAATATCCTTTTACATATAATTGTTGTTTTCTGGCCAACAATTAATTTTGTCAAGCTTTGGTAAAAATCGGTATCTCAAAAACGGCTCTAAGGATTTTCTTGAAAATTGTTACATAAACCCATTTTAGATATCCTTTCTCATGCTTTACTTGGTTACCACAGGAAAATTAATAGTCATCCTGATCAGACAGATCAGTTTTACATCTCGAAACTTGGTGTTTCAAATAAATAAATAAACTCTACCAAATTTTCTGCCCCTTTCTTTTTCTTTAAAAAAAAAAAAAAAAAAAAAAAAAAAATCGCTGTGCAAACTCTGTTTTATGTTTTTACACGTGTATTAATTTTCCCTTACCGGAAAATTTTTAGGTGTCTATTTCATTAGGACAATATCATGTCTTCTGATAACATTATCTTCAAAAATTGCATATAATACGTGTAATAGTGGGTAATGGAAGTCGTGTGGTTTCACACCAGATTTTTAAATAAATGTAGGCACTATAATTCAACGCTATTTATATATTATACTACTTATAAAAATTTTGACTTGTATAAAGAAACACGTATATAAATAACAACACAAGTACACTTTCTTTAGAAAACAGAGCACGAGGACTTGTGCGACCGCACCTGTCCGTGATCTTCGAAATACGATCCCGAAGGTCACGACCTGTCGCACACCCTGACCATGTCCAGCTCTGCCTTCAGTAGTCTGAGCTCCAGAGTGCAGATAACCCATCTCTATATTAGTCCAGTCAAAATAGGAAAAATAGAAGAAAAAAATCGTGTAGTTTTGAAATTTTGCATACTCATAGCCGAGGGGGTCCTGAACAACATACTAAAAGTCCCCGCCCGTGGGGGGTGAGCGGGGGGCAGGGGGGCATTTAAGGGGGGGCAATTTTCAGTTTTTATTAAATATCTTAAAAACTATCGCATTTAGAGAAAAAATGTCAATTACAAAATTAATATACGTAAAATTTCCTACAAAAATGTATATTACATTTTGTTTATACGATCATTAGTTTAGAAGATATAGGGATGAAATAACACATTTTCTTGAAAAATTCTTTTTTGCAATAGTAAAATCAACTAAAGTTTGCAATTAAAAGGGTTCTTGTCAAATATTTTCTAATGTAAAAAACAAATATATACATAGGGAATATGCAAGGATAATATAGCATGTTTTGTAAGTTTTAAATAATTTTAAGGCTAGTAGGCGCAAGTGGCGGTTTGAGTAAAAATTTAGATAACGAAGACCCAAAACCGATCAATATTTAAAAAAAAAAAAAAAAAAAAAAAAAATCGTGTAGCTTAGAAATTGAGCACAGTTATAAAGTTAAGTGCCCTGAATAACATACTAAAAGTCCCTAGCCATGAGGGGGCATTTAAAGGGGGCACATTTCAGTTTTTATTAAGTATCTTGAAAACTATCGCATTTAGAGAAAAAAAAATCTCGATTGCAAAATTAATCTACGTGAAATTTCCTAAAAAAATTGTATATTCTATTTTGTTTGTATGATCAATAGTTTAGAAGATATAGGGGAACAAAATAACACATTTTCTTGAAAAATTCTTTTTTTTTTTTTTTTTTCAATAGTAAAGTCAACTAAATTGTGGAATTAAAAGGGTTCTGATAAAATATTTTCTAATCTACAAAACAAATATATGCATAGGGAATATGTAAGGATAATACAGCATGTTTTGGTACGTTTTAAATAATTTAAAGGTTAGTAGGCGCAAGTGGTGTTTAGGTAAAAATCCAGATAACGAAGACCCAAAACCGATCAACAATTAAAAAAATCTTACAGCTTTGAGATTTTTTTTTTCTCTAAATGCGATAGTTTTCAAGATACTTAATAAAAACTGAAATGTGCCCCCCTTTAAATGCCCCTTCCCCCATGGTTAGGGATTTTTAGTATGTTATTCAGGGCACTTAACTTTATAACTGTGCTCAATTTCTAAGCTACACGATTTTTTTTTTCTATTTTTCCTATTTTGACTGGACTTATCCAGATTTTTACTCAAACCACCACTTGCGCCTACTAGCCTTAAAATTATTTAAAACTTACAAAACATGCTGTATTATCCTTGCATATTCCCTATGTATATATTTGTTTTTTACATTAGAAAATATTTGACAAGAACCCTTTTAATTGCACACTTTAGTTGATTTTACTATTGCAAAAAAGAATTTTTCAAGAAAATGTGTTATTTCATCTCCCTATATCTTCTAAACTAATGATCGTACAAACAAAATGTAATATACATTTTTGTAGGACATTTTATGTAGATTAATTTTGTAATTGACATTTTTTCTCTAAATGCGATAGCTTTTAAGATATGTAATAAAAACTGAAAATTGCCCCCCTTAAATGCCCCCCCTGCCACCCGCTCACCCAGCACGGGCGGGGACTTTTAGTATGTTGTTCAGGACCCTCTCGGCTATGAGTGTACAAAACTTCAAAACTACACGATTTTTTTTTCTATTTTTCCTATTTTGACTGGACTTATCCGATTTTTACTCAAACCGCCACTTGCGCCTACTAGCCTTAAAATTATTTAAAACTTACAAAACATGCTGTATTATCCTTGCATATTCCCTATGTATATATTTGTTTTTTTTACATTAGAAAATAGTTGACAAGAACCCTTTTAATTGCACACTTTAGTTGATTTTACTATTGCAAAAAAGAATTTTCAAGAAAATGTGTTATTTCATCTCCCTATATCTTCTAAACTAATCATCGTACAAACAAAATGTAATATACAGTTTTGTAGGAAATTTTACGTAGATTAATTTTGTAATTGACATTTTTTCTCTAAATGCGATAGTTTTTACGATATTTAATAAAAACTGAAAATTGCCCCCTTAAATGCCCCCCCCCCTGCCCCCCGCTCACCCCCCACGGGCGGGGACTTTTAGTATGTTGTTCAGGACCCTCTCGTCTATGAGTATGTAAAATTTCAAAACTACACGATTTTTTTCCTCTATTCGTCAAATTTTGGCCTTCGTTGCCTGGACTCAGGGTTCATTCTAGACGGGGTTTACGGGGCGCTCCGCCCCGTTTGCCCTTTCGATAAAAAAAATCCGCCCCGCTGCCCTTTAATCGCGATCGCGCGCCCCGCTGTCTATAAATGCGCCCCGTAAAAAAGAAGATCGAAATTTCGGGTCAAACGAACGAAAGAATCGAAGAAAACTTTCGATTCAAAAAATTAATTTTCACAAAAATCGTCTGCTAATAAGATTAATAAAAATCGTCTGTAAATTAGGAATATAATTAATATTTCTTCTTTATGGCAATATCGACATTCTCTATTTCGCGCGAAAGTAAGAAATGAAAGCGATCGTCATCGTCTGAACTGAAGAGTCAAGATTTTTGTTTGTTAACTCGATTTTTTGCGATGAATTCCTTACCATCATTTTTGAGCTTTAAAACTGCCCTCAACAGACAGAAGAAAACGCCTAAACGATCGCAAGCTTTAACATATGCCGTGAAATACTTGAAAAAAAAAAAAGGTAGGTGTGTCTTATATTTTCTGAACATTAATCATAAATTAATTTTTATCTTTTTAAGCTTCTTAATGCGTTTGTTACTTTAAACTTTATGCTTCAATAGAATTTGTTTATATATATATATAGTAAACTCTGGATTATCCGCGGTCTTTTCTTTCCCTTTTTTGCGATGATAAATTACAAGTTTCTTTAAAAAAAAAAAAAAAAAAAAACTTTTTGGTCCACAATTAAGTATTGCAGAAAAAAATAAAAAAAAGTCAAGTATTCGCATTTATTGAGAAATACTATTTCGCGGGTATTCGGATGTTTACTGTTATAATAAATTACAAGACTGAAATCTGAGTTTAAAACTATATTTCCTTTCTAGAAAAACAACGGACAGGCGATCAGCCTATTTTCTTTTTTCTATATTTATTTATCTTTAATCCGCACAATCGATTTATCACTGAAAAATGCAATCTGGAACTCCTTTTAATTATCACAGCTGTCAACTCAGTGCTGAACCGGCCTGTGACTAAGAAAATTCTTTTGCCGTGGCGGTCTTCAACGGAGAGCAAGCGAGGGGAGGGGGAATAGATTAAAGCAAATGTGATTTCTTTACTCCTTCCATCACTACTTTTTGACGTAACTGTACCTTCTTTGGAGAAATGGGTTATGGGGATTAAGGCCGATTGACTGCACCAGGCCAGGGTCCTATGCCTGGGGGGGTCTTTCTAAAGTACGGGGTGGGGAGAAAGAAAGAAATATATAGAATGAAAGTGTTGCCGCTCTGTTTGCTGCACTCGTGCTTGCTTGGTTCATCTGACGAAGAGTCGTGCTTTCTTTTGACCCGAAACAGTTGTTGCTAGTTTTTCAATTTATGGTGTTTATTCAAAGTTTTGTACTTATTGCTTTTAAAACGCCAGTTCTGCAGTGCTTTTTTATTATGCAAGTAAACTTATTAAACGGGCGTAAAATAATCCTATAAATTTTACGATAAATATTTCGTGATTAATACAAGCTAAAGAAATTACCAAATTCAAATTATGTTTGTTATCTAACTAAAGCGCTCCAAGAATCATCACATAATCCACATAAATAAACACTTTAATAGAGCGAGTTATTAATTACGTAATCAGAGATCCCAGAGAGAGGAAGATAAACGTGCTTGTTTGGTTGTTTATATTTAAGCACTGAAACTGAAAAGGGAGGGGAAAGGAGGTAAAATGAAAGGAGAAAAAAAGATCTTTTTGCAGCGTTTTTATTGTTATTAAGATTATTTCTATGTATAAAATACAACAGTTAGCAACAGAAAAAAAAAAAAAAAGAAAGAAAGAAAACGGGATTTAGAGCAATTAGCTGCTATTAAATAAATAAGGAGGAAAAAAGAGAAGTTTTATCAATTAACAGATATTATCCTTATTTTACTAATCAGCTACATTTTTTTTTTTTTTTGTTTAAGTGTTAAATTTTGAGATGGCAGGATGGAGAGTCACTTCTAAATTTCCTTAGTAAAAGTTATATTTCGATGTGATCATAAGAAGGTTATTTTATTTCTTAAAATAATTTATAACCTTATCACAAAATTCCATCAATTCCCTCTTTAAAAATGAAATAAGATTAATAAATAAAATAAAATAAAAAATAGAGTGAGAGACAGAGAAAAATTTGAGGCTGAATTTTAGTTTTAACTTAACTATTTTAATTTTAACAATCAATTAGTCTTCTAATTACCTTAATTAAATTGCTTTAAATTTGACCAGATGGCAGAGTAGTACTAGTATTGAATTTTCGTATAGTTTTTATGAGAGAAATTTGAAAAATATTTGTTATAATTTGTGTTATAGCTTTTAAAAATCTTCAATATTTGGATGAAAAGAAGACCTCCCCCCCCCCCCCTCAAAAAAAAAAAAAAAAAAAAAAAGAATTTTGATGATAATAAAAATTTGCGTTATTTTGGGGAAAACTTAGAATGTGTTTGGTGAAAATTTTAGAGGCCTCAATATTTTCTGAATATTATATTAAAATTGCATAAATTTATAAGAAAATATAAGAATCATAATTAGTATTAGCAAGAAATTTTGTATATAATGTTGTATAGCAATATCAGGGGTAGAATTAAGAAAAGTGAGTGACTGGTCCGCAGGACCGAGACTTTACTGGTTTGTACACATTTTCACAGGTCTATTCACCCATCCAATTAGATTTTTGAAAATACTTACAAATCCATAAGGCAAAATAAAGTTACATGATAAGAATGATAATTCATATATTTGTGATTATCATTATATATATATATTATTTGTCATTAATTTAAAAATATAAATGAAGTCTTATATAAAACAAAAATTTTTGATTTAATAAGTGGGTTAAATGTATATTAGGTGAAAGATTCTTAGACAAATTTTGAAAAACAGATAAAATAAAATAAATTGGAAAGCGTTCCTGGCCTGGTGGACCACTATAATTTATATTTTACTGGTCTGTTGGATATTTTTGTGGTCTGAGACCAACAGATCGCTTTTAATTTAGAGATCTGGATATACATTTCGTATTTACTATTTAACTAACAACATCTGTTTAAGAGGGAGATTGGCTTGGGCTTATTCTTGTGGCGTGTGATTTCTATAAAATGTATGTATAGGGAAATTTGTCTCTTGAGCTTTTGACGAAAACTCTTTTGAATAATTCTCTAGTGGGTCATTCATTCAATCATTATGAATCTGTTCAATAAAACTCGTCAAATAAAGAACTAGACTTTTTTTTTTTTGAACAAAATGCCCTTTTTTTGTTCAAATGTTCTTTCTTTTTTTAACAGTGCCTTTCTTTAAGAGTTAAAGTGCCCTTTTAAGCTTACAGCACCCTGCCCTTTTTTAGGTCTAGAATGAACCCTTGGACTATATATCAGTAATGTTATAATGTTATATATCTTTGTTATATTTCAGTTAAATTAATTATATCAAACTGCAAGTTTAATTATAAAGAATATTTACTTTTTTTAAATTTCATTGTTACAGAATTCGCCGATACAACTACTGAAAGCCTAAAACGGGCTGAATATAGAATAAAATACTTCGTCGGGTCGGGCTACGTTATTAAAATACATATAAATAGATAAGAATAAATGTAGAAAGTTGTTTGATGTCAGGTGAAAATAACAAAGAAAAAAAAAAAGTAACACAAAAATAAGAAAAGAAAGAAATAGTCAAAACAAAACAAAGCTTGAGCGAAACCGCAAGTAAGGAGGTAGCTGATTTTTGATTTATTCATCCAAAAAGTCAACGATTCGTCAGTGAGTCAGTCAATCTTCTCAAATTAGTTAACACCTCCTGTCAAAACCACGTGGGACACTTTTTATCTGTTTTCAGCCGACTTCGGAATTTTGTCCAAGTGAAGAGGGCCGTTAATATGTCCACGAGAGTTCAAAATCTTGCAATTTTTTATGCTCTCCGAAGAACTGTATAATCTTGGGAAAAAAATCTTCAGATTTTCAGCGTTCTTTCAACTTTTTATAAGTTTATCATTGTTCCTGAATATGATATGGCTAGACATTCTTATTTATTGTCAATTCGTAAGTTATCATTCCATTTTTAAACAGTTGCTTATTACATTCTTCTGTATCCAATAGGAGAACGCATTGGATTCATAAAAATTTTCGATTTTCAGTTTTCGACAGGTATTTAGACGTTTTGAGAGGTCTAGAACATGATTTGACCATTTTTAGAAAATGTCTGTCTGTCCGTCTTTTTGTCTGTATCTGTGTGCTTGCCTGTATCTAATTATTATTAACCCATTTTTCAGATTTAAAATTTTTTAACTTAGCGTATTATTTATTACATTATTATTATTATTATTAATTTATCAACTGTTTGACAACGAAAATTTACTTTATTTTATAAATTAAAAAAGAAAAAAAAATTCAAGAATTTTAGATGAAATATTGATTTTCATTTTATTTTTGGGTTTCAGGTCGTCAAATTTCTCTATTATGGGTTCAGGTTAATTTCGGGGGCAATGATTTTTTTTTTTTTTTTTTTTTTTTTTTTTCAGGTTCAGGATGATTTAAAACTAATGTGTCGGGGTCGAGTCGGGTAAAACTCGACCCCTGCAGGATTCTAATGCCAAGGAAAGGTCGTTAAATTCCATAGAAACATAGTCTGAGATTAATTCAAAAAATTTATAAACTACACTGAAATTTACGTCTTGTTAATTGCATTTTAGCGAAGAAATGAGTTGCATTTTATGAAAAAAAAAAAAAAATAGTAATTTACTAACCAATTTTTACGACTTGCGAAAACATACGCTAAGGAATTAATGATTTATTTGTAATTACAGATATGAAAATTTAAAATGGTTATTCAGAAAATAAATTTAATACATTTATTCTGATGAAACATATTGAAGCTATTTAATAAAAAAAACTATTAATTTTAGAAAAAGGAGAAATTAATAATGGCTACAATGGGCAAAATTGAATTTATTAATATTATAAATTTACATTTTTATCAAAACAAAGTATATGATGTATCAATATCACATTACGAAACATGTTTTCTTATATTTAGGTGACCACGTTTAGGTGAAATTCTATCTTATAGCAATATTTAAAGATCTAAATGATTATATAACCGCACATGTATTATAGGGCATGAGAGTGCATGATCTTTGCCCCTTTTATGGTGTTATATTTTAACATGCACGATACCATTTGTAAATGATTAATTTTCCTCATTAAGTAACCTTTGAAAGTTTTTCATTTACTATTATGAAAATTTACTCTCTGGAGGTTCCACAGAGAGCACGATTTCTGACGCATATTTTCAAATTGACTGTTTCTGATTCAATTATTAAAGTTATCATACTAAAGAATGAATCGTGCAGTTCTTCACTTGTTAATGTTTTGACGTAGTTAAAAGATATTATGTTAACGGAATGAATATTTTACTTGCGTCTGCAGATGTGTAGAAGAAACCGGACCAAATTTAAATGAATAATAAAAGTAGTTTCTAAAATAAACTTTTAATGACGAGTATAACCGTCTAATAATGTCGTTCAAAATGGACAAAATTTAATTCCGGTTTTGTTATTAATATCAATTGGAAATGAAAATGAATAGTAAAAATTTTAAGTTCATTTAAGAAAATAAAACAGGTTGATCTCCTTTACCACCTAGGATAAGTACTTTAAAAAAAAATGTTCACCCATAAGACGTAAGGAATTGTTTTAAACGGGGCGTATAATAACGGGATTTACCATAATTAATACGTATAATTATGGAGGAAATGCTGTATTTTAAAGTTAGGCTATTCATACGAAAATAAAAAAAGCATATATAGGAGACCTAATCTAAAGTAAAAGTATTCATCACCCCTTTGTAAAAATCAACTGATCCATTTTCTTTCCCCACCGATTTATTGTTTTGACTATGAAAAATAGATTTAAGGGGGGGGGGGGAATGAAACACGAAAATTTAACAGGCAGAGAAGCTAAAAAAGGAGATATTTCACTTAATCTTTCTTAATCATTCGTAAGTTCAGACCACTAAAATACATTTTAAATATTTCTTTATGAATTTCAAAATACTTTGCATAAAGATTATTTGTATTTAAAAATTAATTATTATAAAAAATTATCATTCACGAATATTTTTAAGTTAGCTGAATCCACAAATAATCATATTTCTTTTACACGAAAAAATAAATAAATAATAATAATAATAATAATAATAATGTTGCGATTAACTGTTGTTAGAAGCATTGGAACAAACCTTAACCAAAATTAATTCTTCCGCGTTAAGGTAAAATGTTAACATAACCTGAACTTGTGAAATTTTAATTTTGGAAGAATGTTTAAAGACTTTTTTCTTTTATTGTACAATAACACTTCACGCAAAAATGCTAAAATACAGTATAAATTCCATTTGGCATACTTTACTAACGCAATTCTACGTTTGTTTCACCATTCTTGGCCATTTAATTTGAAAAACTATTCCCTTTTCCCTAACCTTGATAAATCTGGAACCAAATCGCAGCAGTTTTTTTTTTTTTTTTCCACCAGAGGGCTTTACTGACATTTTATTGGCTAACGTCTAATGCCGAATATAGCATCCTTTAATAGCATCCGTTAATTACAAGTCACAGAATCTGATTTATCAATATAGTTAAAAATAATTGCCAGAATAATGAGAAAGGGCAAAAGTTTTAAAAAGTGAAAACAAAAACGTTCTGAATGAATTTTAGTTTTTCATTTTATCATCATTTGAAAATAAACATGCCGTCGATTAGGCCTAAGGATAATAGCACGGAGCTGAAGCAATAAGATAAGATTACTTTGCTACTACTTCGACTGGTCGACTACATACAAAAGATCACGTTGCTGTATTTATAACTAGTATCATAATATCATACGATTCAGGTGACTTGAGTGGGCTGAGGCATATTAAATTTCCATCATGAGTTGAAAGATCATAAATATTTTCTATCAATTTTTTAGAGCTGTACCTGGGTTATCACTAACACATTTCACATTTAGTAAATAAAACGAAGTTTTATCAGGCCACACCTTATCTCACTGTTTCGTGATTTATAAATATTATTCCGAAATTAATACAAAATTGATTCTCTCATCAAGTTAGATGAGCTGAAATTGAGTTTAGCATCTTGAAAAATCACTTAAATCAGTCATCGCCAGATCTTTTGAAAAGATTCCAGCGTTCCCAACACGTGCAAGTTATCGGTGGTAGATGGGTCAGAGTTATAAATAAAACAAAAAGGGTGATAAACGCAAGGAAATGTGTATTTACACTGCAGAGGTGAAAGTTCGGTCAGAACATGCTTTTAGAACTCGTTGCTAAATCCCAGTGCAAATTTTTCTGCCGCAGAACTGAGTAAATCGTAAAAGTAAGATAACTAAACAAACGCTATTATTAGGGGTTTACCTACGAGGAAAACAAAATGAAAAAAAAAAAAAAATGTGGCCAATATAGTGAGTGACCGGGCAACTGCGAATGTTGCAAAAATATGGTGTTTCCAATAATACTGGCAATCGTTTGCCCTATCGCGCAAACTAAAAACTATGATTATTTAATTTTACCAAATTAAATAGCTGGATTAATATTCCATTCGAAAATACACAGTTTTTTATTTATTGTTTTCTAATATTGTATTATTTTTAACTGATGCCTATATATTAGCCTAATAAGAAAGCACACAGAACTGGCGTTTTGAAGTAATAAGTACAAAACTTTGAATAAACACCATAAAATGCAATATACTCGCAACAATTGTTTCGGGTTGAGAAAACACACGACTCTTTGTCAGGCGAACAGAGTAGGCACGAGTTCTGATATCAAAGCATCAACTCAATCCGAAACAATTGTTGCGAGTTTATTGGATTTTATGGTGTTTATTCAAAGTTTCGTACTTATTATATATTAGCCTATTTATTTTTATTCTGTAATGATTGTATTCTTCATTATTTTGAACTTCATTCTCCATCTTTGCCAATTCATATCAACATTCTTCAGTTTAGTTTATAATGTAATGGCTGTCTTTTGTAAAATTAGAACTTTAGTGTCTGCCTAACCAAAAAAAAATAAATAAAAAAGTTAATACTTGTAGAATAAAACTGCTTACACCAGTATTGTTTGTTTCAGATGATGTACATTTCCGATCTATATCTTTCTTTGCTTATTCTTTTATTTATTTTTTTTTTCTAAAAAGATTATAAACATGTTTTTTATTGTCATAATTTTAATTTTTTTATTTCACATTACAAATATTCATTGTTATCCACAACTGAGATACCTGCTTCACAATACAAAACTTCTCATTTAAATATAGGATACGAGCTATTTATAAGACTTCTTATAACGATCTTTGCTATTTGTTTGAGATATATGATAATATTTCAGGCATTTACAATTAATTCAAAGGTGTACTATTTCCAATTCGGAAGCCGTAAAAAAACAATATATATTCTTTAAAAATAACCAACCCTACTGGTTCGTGCAAATCCAGTAAAATTTCGTCTTAAAAATGGTTCGAATTCAAATCACGCTCATCAACTTGGCCGTTTCATGGTTTTCTCCGAAACTCGCATAAATGCGGGCTAGGACATCTTAGAAAGCCCCCATCCCTCCCTACCATTGTTGGATGTGGATCTTCCTATGGTGACAAACAGAAGAAGTATCCATTTTGGAAACATAAGCAAGTCGCTTTCAAAAAACATTTGCAATATTTTCGGTAAATACTAATCTAGCTCGTATCGTGACATCATCTTTGTTGCCTTTTTATTAATTAACGGTAGAGCATAAACCTAAATTTGCAAATGTAACACAATTATATAAGAAAACAGAAATTTTGATCATTTTTCTGTACACATAGTAGGTCACAAGTGATAACTGTACGCAAAATACCCCACCACTTTTTATGAAATCAAAATACAGTTGTTCTATGTAATAAATACAAAGCTTTGTATAAATGTCATGAATTAAAAAAATATATATATATTCGAAACAACTGTTTTATGTCGAAATAAACCCCCTTCCTCAGGTGAATAAAATATCCCCTCCTTTTATTCTTATCCTTCTTATTATTATTATTTCATTTCATTTATTTATTTATTTATTTTTTAAACAGACCTTGTTGTTATTTTTATATATGATAACCCTGAGCAACACCCTTTTTTTTTCAGACGAAGGGGAGAAATATGTGATATCGAAAATCACATATTTGTTAAAGCTACTTAAGAAAATCACCGTTTTCTTCTGCTTTCTAAAAACTAGTGTTATCTACGGACGCCAGTAAATGAAATATTCACACTTTTATCTTCAAAGCGGCTACTCAATTGAATAACACGTACTGCGTTTCTTCTTAAAATTCAAATATCAGTAAAAAAAGAACACAGCTACGTTGAATATTATTTACAAAAAGAAATCATTTAAAAAATACAAAAAACTTTATTCCCAATGGAAAAAACCTACTGCTCTAAAACAGTAAATTACTTATTCTAAAAGATTTAATACACACGAGCTCTCGATTAAACGAGACCAAGTATCATTTTTTTTTAAACTAACGTTGCCATCTAATAATAATAATATTCATAAAATAAATAATAGACATAATAATACATTTTCAACATCCTCCCACCTTTTGATTATAAATAATAATCAAAACATAAAAACTATCATTCAAAACAACTCTGATACAAAGATGGCAACATTACATTTAAAAAATATAAAAAGTAAAATAAATAGTAGAATGATCAACAATATCTAATATAATCTACAAGTTCAGTCTTTCCGGCACCTTAATTCTTCTGCCAACTCTACTAAACTTCATTTGCTCACTAGTAGTACTGTCTGAAACTTTGGAGATGCTATCTGATTCTTTAACTTTACTGAGAGTCATCGGTATGGGAAGATCTTCAGAAGATGTTATCTCTATGGGATAAACTCTTTGAATCGGGCGTAAGAGCTCCTTTTGGGAAGTTTGCACTTTAACAAGTCGTACTTGTCCGTCTTTACCTGGTATAACCTCAGTGATACGACCTAAAGGCCAGTAGATTCTCTTTTTATTATCGGCTCCCACCATAACAATTTCGCCAACAGTAACGGTATGTTTGTCTGACTTTTTGCTTTTACTTTTACGTAGAATAAGAGCACCAAGATATTCAGATCTAAAACGGCTTCGTAAATTTTTGAGAATGGTTTGTCTGTATTTGAGCCTTTTACACAAAAAATTTTGCTCAACAGCATCCAAATCAGGAAGACTGCATTCATGCATATCTTGGATGAACATCGATGGCGAAATAGGTTTTACAGCATCCTCTTCACAGATGTAAGTAAGAGGTCTTGAGTTGATTACCTTCTCACACTCAGCTAAAACCGTCATCATTTCTTCGTAATCGAGACGTGCAAGCCCTAATACTCTTTTCAAGAGATCTTTTAGAATTCGAATTAATCTCTCCCACCAACCGCCCCACCAAGCAGCAGTTGGAGGATTGAACTTCCAATCAATAGAGTTGACAGCTCCATGTTTTCGTATGCGTTCCCAGTCTAGTTTCTTGAAATAGTTGGCTGCTCCTACAAAATTTGAACCATTGTCACAGTATACAGTAGAGCATCTTCCTCTGCGAGCTGTAAATCTTCTAAAGGCCATTAAGAACGCATCTGTTGAAGCAGAAGTAACAAGCTCCAAATGGACTGCTCTGTATACTGCGCAAGTAAAAATTAAAACCCAGCTTTTCTTGTTATCCTTGAGAAATAATGGCCCAGCCATATCAACACCAATTATCTGAAAAACTGCAGCATCTTTAACTCTGTTTTCAGGAAGTGGAGGACTGATTACTTCCAAGTTCTTTGACCGAAATCTTTTACATGCAGTGCAGCTGGCTACAGCATTTTTGACCGCCTTTCTGCCGTTTAGGATCCAATACTTTTCTCGAAGTATATTTAATAGTATCTGGACACCAGCATGGCAGTTCTCAACATGTGCTTTATAAATTAGCCGTTTTACTACTTCATGTTTTGATGGAAGAACAATAGGTTTAAGAAAATCTTCACTATCCTTTCGATAAATAATTTTCGTCTTCAGCCTAATGACACCAAGCTCGTCTTTAAACGTTTGCAAAGTTTTCAATCTCTTTTCGTCTTCTTGAGGAAAAGACTCATTCTGAATTAGAAGTAAAACCTTCATTTCTGCTTCATGAATTTCTGGGGCTGTCAATTCACCATGCTTCCTCCAATTTAAATTCTTGCAGTTGTGCTTGAAACGAAGGATCCATGCAACAAGACGAATAATTCTATCATAACTAGAAAAGTATCTATAGTACCAGTCTTCATCAACAATAGCTTCAGTATTTGTCAGTATACAAGTTTTTCTAGGTTTTTCCTTTTCAATTTCTTCCTCATTCCAATCGCGATTGGAGAAATCCATCATTGTTCGAAATTCAGAACCATCTTTCATCCATTGTGGACCCTCCCACCATTTTGATGAGACTAGATGCTTTGCTTTGCATCCTCTGGAGGGCAAGTCTGCAGCATTCTTCTCCCCCGTTATATGTCTCCATGATGAAGGATCACTCAGTTTTCTGATCTCCTGCACTCTATTTCTTACAAAAACGGACCAATTTTCTTCTCGCTGTATCCATGCTAGAGCCGTTGTAGAATCACTCCAATAATGAGACATAACATTTCTCCAACCAAGAGCTTCAATAACCGAATTCGTCAGTCTCGCTCCAATTACAGCAGCTAGAAGTTCCATTCTAGGAATAGTTACACCTCTTAACGGAGCCACTCGAGACTTTGCTGCAAGCAAAAATAAATTAATTTGATTACCATCCTCTACTCTAAGGAATGTAACTGCACCATAGGCATCTTTGCTTCCGTCAACAAACGTGTGAATAGTGCAGTTGCTTAAATCTTCGGAAGATACTCGAATAAACCTAGGTATCTGTATATCAGTCAAATACTTCAGTTCTTGAAACCACTGCATAAACTCTTTATGAAGCTCACCAGTTATCTCTTCATCCCAACTCATTCCTAGTTTCCATGCTTTTTGTAACATTATTTTTGGATAAAGCATGACTGGTGAGGTGAAGCCAAAAGGATCAAAAACTTTGTGGACGACAGACAACATAGTTCTTTTTGTTAATTTTTCCATATTAATGTTGTCTAACCATTTCATGTTAATCTTCAATGTATCAAGCTCTTTATTCCAAATAAGACCTAATACTTGAGTCTCTTTCTTAGAACTAGTCTCATTACAGTCGCCAGACCATTCCCATTCTCTAAGATCAAAACAACCTTTGGCCATTAAAGCTTTAGAATTAACGATAAACTTATCTAACTCTTCTTTGTTATTAACGCTGGTAACGACATTATCTACATAGAAGCTCTCTAAAAGCCTTTTCTTTAAAGATTCTTCAAATCCGTTACAACGCCGAATATGATACTCAATTACCGCAGCCAAAAGGAAAGGACTGCATTTAACACCAAAAACAACTCTTGTATGGCGAAATACTTTTAGTTTCTTACCTTCTAAGTTTTCCCACCATAAAAAACGCAGGAAATCTCTGTCGTCTTTACGAATGCTTATTTGCAGAAAAGCTTTTCTAATGTCGGCGATAACGCCAAATTCTTTTTCCCTGAATCGAAGTAAAATATCTGGGATAAGTTCCATTTGATTAGGACCACATTCCAAGCATTGGTTTAAAGAAGGATAATTTGCTAATCTAGCTGAAGCATCAAACACTGGGCGAATTGGAGTAGTGCTGCTACTAGGCTTTATTACAGCATGATGAGGTAAGTAATTGCCATAAGAGTTTACTTCGTTCTTGTGAACTTCCTCAATTATGCCTTCATTAATCCAGCTCAGAAACACATCTTCATATTTTTCATACATGTTCATCGCTATAAGCTTTGCTGTTGTGTATTCGAGCCGTTTCTTCGCCAAACTCAAGTTGTCGGGTAAAGGCGACTTATCATCAGCCCATGGCAAACAAACTTCATAGCGGCCCTCTCTATTAACTGCCACTGTTTCTAAAAAATGCTCTTTAGTCTGAATATCAGTCTCGTGTTTGGACTTCTTCTCAATAGGATCATAGATTCCAATTAAATCCAACTTCCATAGATTTGAGATTTCAGCTTCATTTACACAGAAATAATTAATTTTAGTAACTGTCTAACGTATACTTCGACTAAGAGGTCCTCTCTTCCAAAGCGAGATTTCAGGCTTTCAATCGCTTTTTCATAATTGGCGCCAGTTGGCGGAAAACTTTCAACTACTTCTCTTGCACGGGAACCAGCAACCGTGGCTTGCACTAAATACTGAAATTTATCTTCCGGTGCGATATCTTCATCTTTATGCACCTGCTCAAATTGACTCCAAAAAGGAAGCCAATCTTTTAAGTCATCGCCAAATTGTCTAAATTCCAATTTTGGCAACGTAAACTTCCTCTTTGAATTGCTTAAATCAGGTAAATAATTTAGTGGAACAGATTCACCTCGACTTTGAGCTTGAATTCTAGCGAGCTCGATTTCTTTTTCAGCTTCAACTTTCATTTTTTCAAATTCAAATTCTTTATCTTGCTTTATTTTTTCGAATTCTTTATCTTGCTTCATTCTTTCCTTTTTATCTTCTCTTTCTTTTTCTTTTTCTTCTTCCTCTTGCAATTTTCGCTCGGCAACAGCATTTCCTAATAGTACTTGAACAAATTCAGGATCTTTCTTGAATTCTTCACTGTTCAATATAATATTTTTTAAACCTGAAATAGTAACATTGGCTGGTACTTCTTCGCCAATTTCAGACGCCACATATATCAGATCATCTTTCTTAAATCCTTTTATTGCTTGAAACATGTTGCTACATCCTGTCGCGGACGCCACAAATGTTAAAGCTACTTAAGAAAATCACCGTTTTCTTCTGCTTTCTAAAAACTAGTGTTATCTACGGACGCCAGTAAATGAAATATTCACACTTTTATCTTCAAAGCGGCTACTCAATTGAATAACACGTACTGCGTTTCTTCTTAAAATTCAAATATCAGTAAAAAAAGAACACAGCTACGTTGAATATTATTTACAAAAAGAAATCATTTAAAAAATACAAAAAACTTTATTCCCAATGGAAAAAACCTACTGCTCTAAAACAGTAAATTACTTATTCTAAAAGATTTAATACACACGAGCTCTCGATTAAACGAGACCAAGTATCATTTTTTTTTAACTAACGTTGCCATCTAATAATAATAACATTCATAAAATAAATAATAGACATAATAATACATTTTCAACAATATTCTAAATTATGTAGTACATTTCAAAATTTAATTATTTTCCCAATTCATTTTCTATCTTTATAAAAAGCGAGTTAATTTATGCGGTTTCGCTTATTCCAAAAGAGCAAGCCATTATATCTCTATTTCTTTCACTAATAATAATAATAATAAAAAAATAAAGTAAGAGATGTGGTTTCAATCGCATAATTCTGTGGAGGACAAATCTTTTCATCTCAGAAAAATAAAATAGAATAAAATATTGCCTGGTGTGTCACTTTTGAACGCAGATCATTTACATTCGCTCTACAAATAGATATTATGTACTTTTTCGGCTAAAGGATGAGAATAGCTTATAACCATAAAATTTTGTGGTTAAGATTTAACGTTAGGTTGCCAGTCTTCTCACGAATTGATAACGGTTTTTTGGCTAAGAAATGAATCGCCAATATTTTTTTTAAAAATGTACTAATTTAGCCGTAACTGAAAAAATTGGGTGTTGTTCTTGGCGACATAGCTTGTGGTTTTGTGTTAAGTTAACCAGCCAAAATTTTATCACTTCTGCCTCTGCTTTTGTACTAAAAGGACGGTCTTTTTGGTTGCTTTTCTTCCCGTGTCCATCCCGTTCCATTTGTGCATTCATCTATTTTATTAGGAAAGGAATATTTTATCTTGATGTTTTCAAAAGGATTTTTCTGCTGTAACTCTATAGTGTTGAATTAATTAATCACGAACTTTGTTGTCACTAATTTGAAGATAAATAAAGCATTTTAATGTCAGCATCGGATTATGGGTGAATTGTATTCACAGTGCCAGTGTCTATGGCCAGCAGTTTCAATGTGCTTGATCATTTTTCACTATTTTATCAATACATTGCTTCATGAAAATATTAGAAATTTTAGCATCGACAGAAAAGTGCATCTATCACAAATCCTTTCAACAAAATAAGTGCAACAAACTTCATAACAGTTCTGCTTTTAAATTTATTCTGAGTAATCAATATTTGACGATTAACTCAATTTCGTTTTAACATCTTAAGAAAGATATACTCTTGAAATAACAAATTTTTAACACACATATCGATTATCTAAAGGCAGAATCAATCGTAAAAGTTAAATTCTTCTATATAAAACGAAAATAGGCCGATTCCTAAAGAAATCAATCTATGAGAGAAGGAGAGGAAGAGAGAGAGAGAGGGGGAAATTCGTGCTTCATCGTATAAATTATAAGAATATTAGATAACAAAATCAAAACATTTAATTTTTTTTTCTTGTATCCAAATTTGTTTTTCGAAGAATCAGCTATTGTATATCCGTCTCATATTTCTAATTATATAATAAAAATAAAATGATCTGACTGTTTTTTGATGAAATTAGGATATGCGTAGTAATTTTCTTTTCTTTCCTGTTTGCTCAATTTTTATATGAACCTATGTGGTCGGGATCGAACTCATTGACCGAACATGTGTGGTCTATAAAAATTTGTCTCCGCTGCTTTGAATATTCAGGTTAGCAGTACCTACGTCAATAAAAAAAAAAAAAAACAAAAAAAAAAAAAAAAAAAACTCATCTTTCCTAAGGCGATTCAGTCCCCAGTGATTCTGGTATGACAACATTTTTAACATAAACTACTACAACCACGCACTGACGTTAAACGAGTAACAAGAAAATAAAATAAATCTCCAAAGTGATTCATTAACGTTCATCAACATCCCTGAACTTTCTCCTAAATATCTCTCTTTCTGCCATACTTTTTTTTTTTTTACTTCTTCGCTTAGCATTTAATATTCATGACATCTAATCCTTTACAACCTGTTATTCATCAGCTATGTTGACATGTTACACTGCCTCCTAACGCACACACACACACAACACGTGCTGCTGTTGGTTATATGGCAGATGCGTACATGACATTTGCGTACAAGCTGAAATTAGTGACACTTGCGTACAAGTCCAGGTGTTCCAAATGTTACAGATCTGTTTTCGAAAAATCAACTGGCATTTCCGTACAAAATTTGTTTCGCTGTATTTTTCGTTTGTAACACAAAGGGGTTGTATCCATATGTTAAACTTGAAGATAAATACTCTTATATAAATACGTGAATTTTCTCTTATGCATGTAGTCTTACGACTGACAAAGTTATGAGCTTAAGCAGGGCCCGAAATTTCAACTTAGATTACACTCGCTGAAAAAAAAAGGTACTCGCCACAAAATATGATTAACTGATATGATATGATAATTTTTTACGTGTAAGGTGACCAGAAATTACACAATGTCTTTTATTTTATAAAAAAACAGAAGGCATTAAATTTTGAAAAAGAGGTCATTTTAGAGGACACAAAATTGAATGAAAATGATTATAAAAACCAATTCAAAAGCTACTTTACACAAGTGGCGGAAACATTTTTATTTCTAATTATGAATTTGGATCAGTACACCTTAATTTAAATTAATAATGTATAGATACGAGAGAAAAAATCCCTAATTTTTATAGGTGTCACTGGACAATATGTATATATATATATATATATATATATATATATTAAATATTAATTTTTGCTATAGGAAAAACTTTTTTTTTGTGTGTGTGTGGTACTTTCATGCACGAATCCAGCGCCTTACGTATACCAACTTCGAAGACAGAATCTCTCGGTCACTGGTGGGCCTATTTTTATGAGGATTATTATTCACGCAAAAGTGAGAACACACGTCAACCCACCGCATATCAACCGGGGCACCACCTTCTTAATGATTTCATGACAATTTCAATAGTGATTCCGTGTTCTGGATCAAAGAACCGAACAAATATAGGGAATACTTTTATTTTTTTTGAGATTCGAAGAATCTGAATAGACATAAATCATTATACTTTTGCAAGTTTATTAGAAAGTTGTTCTTTTGCGAAACTAACGCAGAAAAAAGTTATTGTTCACTGTTCAATACAGCCAACAGCCGATTGAGCTTCCAAGTTTTGCGAAATTTTTTAAATTAAGGACTAAATCCTTTTCATTTGAAAAAGGGGACAGAGGACGAAGAACATTAAAAGAGGATTTTTTAGTCCTACAATGTTTGTTTTTTCGTTTAAGAGGGCAGAGCGTTGTAAAAGAAGACTGTCCTCTTTAAAAGAGGATGCCTGGTTACCTTACCTAAGATTAGCATGATTTTACGTTTCAAAGTCGATGTTTTTTTTTTTTTTTTTTGGGAGCACTGTGTACTATAAGAATTCCATCTACATTTAGACCGAAATTTTACTCGCCATAGTAAAATTTCCACTCGCCAATGGCGAGCTGGCGAGCGGAAATTTCGCGCCCTGGCTTAAGGCATATAAAAGTTACAAGCTATAATAGCCGTAGTTATTTTTTGAAAGGACATTCAATTATTTATTCACTGAGTCAAGATCAATAAAGGTCCTTAGAAATGCTATTAAGGTCTTTAAAAACATTTTTATTTCTTAAATACTTTTTACTTTTTAACAAGTATGAATTTTTTTGCCTAAAATAAAGAAAAAAAAAGTTACAAAAAAGATCTCTCTTCTTTATCAATAACGAATTGAATCATAGTCCAATTCCTGAAATTATTTGTCGTTCACCTATATGCCTCTCTTTCACCCCCCCTCCTACCCCCCCTCCCCCCTAAAAAAAAAAAAAAAAAAAATGTGTGTTTAAAAATGAAAAAAAATCGATAACTTTATTTTAAATTATCGCAGATCGATGGTTCAACCATTCGTTTAAAAGGTATTGGTGAGTTCTTTTGAAAGATACCCATCATGAAAATTTACTCCCCTCGAGGGTGGACTCCCCCCCCCCCAGGGGGTGAGGCGGGGCTCCTACGTACACATTTTTTTTTTTTTTTTTTTTTTTTCAGTTGACTATCTCTGTATAACAAAAAACATATATTCGTTTCATTTGGTTTAGTGCAGTCCAACGGAAAGCTTACTGTAACATTCCTACATGATATACATTTAGAATACCGAGTTTGGGATTTCTGCTACTATTTGTTCTTGAGATATGCTGATAACACAGACAGATCAGACACACAGACCATTTGCTAAAAACATGATTTTCGTATTCAAGGAACCTCAGAACATGTAGATACAACAAAAACGCACGTTCAAAAATTTGACCCTAAAACAATACTTTCTCGACCCTATGGGTAAGAGAAAGTAAAAAGAAAAGAAAAAGAAAGAAAGAATAGAAAGAAAGAAAAAGATCATATGGATACAACCCCTTCATGCAATGATCCTCAAATAAAGCGAAAGAAATGTTGTACGCAAGTGCCACTAGATTTTTTGAAAACACACCTGTAATATTTAAACCACCTGGACATGTACGCAAGTGCCACTGTTTTCAGCTTGTACGCAAATGTCATGTACGCATCTGTCACAACACCCTGCTGTTGGGCCTTTTTTGCAAAAATGTTGCGCAACTGTTGGAGCGATTAGGTTAAATGGACAAGGATACCCCAAAAAAGTCGTAATAAACGGATAGTCTTATGTTGCAAGGATAAAGCTGTTATAAAATAAAACAGACTGATAGATAAATTACATGAATTGGCTTTGGTCGTAAAATAGTAATTGCATTCATAAAGATATTCAAATGGAAATAAGTTTATTTTGGGATAAAGAACGTTACATTAAAGCTACGTTTAATTCTATCAGAGAATCTAACATTATTATTTATATTGCTCTTTTGCTTTCTCTTACCCTTATATACGGTAAAGAAAGTATTGTTTTCGGATCCAGTTTTCGAAATTGAGTTTTTATTATATTTATGCGTTTTGAGGTTCACTGAATACGAAAATCACGTTTTTAGCGGTTGGTCTGTGTGTGTGTGTGTGTGTGTGTTATTAGCATACATCAAGAAGAATGGCAGCAAGAAGTTCAAACTCAGTATTCTAAATCTATTCTATATAGGGATGCTATACTAAACTTTTCGCTGCGATCAAGGAAATGGTTACTATACAGGGCCATACAAGATGATTCAAACATATTACGTCTCTGGACAAAATTTTTGGTTGACACAGTTTAACATCTATGAGCTCTACTAAACCAAATGAAATAAATATAATGTTTTTTATATGCATAAAAGTATGTTTTTTTAGAATATGGTTTGGAATCATCGATCATTCGTTTACAGGGTCATTAAAAAAAATGGAATATAGTGGGACTATGTTTGGAAATTGTTAGAAATGCATTTCAGGTTGTGAATTGTGTTATTAATAAATGATTATACTTAAAAACAAATAATTACAGGCAATTCAAACTTTGTATTTTAAAGTCATATTAGTCTGGTATTTGAAAAGTTTGAAGAAGATTTATGAGTTTCCAGGAGTAGGGCAGTTGGAAATTGTCTGAATAATTTGAAATAAACTTTTATGTTTAATAGCAGACAGAGTCTGATTTCCTACAGAGCAAATGGGGAAAGCACCCGGGCCCCCATCTGTAAGAAGGCGGCCAAGTCAGTAATCATTTAAAATTAAAAGCATTTTATGTGTACACAAAATTCACTTTGTGACTTTTATGATAGAAGGCGCTCCCAATTAATAATTTTGCCCTGGGCCCCCACTTCTGTAAGTCAGTCCCTGACAGCAGTCTTAGATTCCATATAATTGTAGATGTTATATTCAAACGGGGAGTAAGGGAAGCGGTAGCCCGTTCATATGTTATTATGTGTGTCAAATATAACTGTTCCAATACCTAATTTGAACTCTTTTCAACGTAGATTTATATACAGTACTTGTTATCTTACCCTTTAATATCGCACAATACCTAATCTTACCAACAGTCGTGGTTCATGTTATTCCATGGAAAAATCAGTTTCTATAACACAGACATGCAAAATATTTTATAATTCTTATAATAATCTTAAACAAATCTTAATTTTTACGATAAGAAATTCAAACTCTTGGTAATAAAACTCATGTAGTTGTAGAAAAAGTTGATTGCAATTTGATTATCAATTTTTGAAAAATAGCAAGAAATAGTTATGAAATGCCAATACATTATTTTCAGACATCCATACATGAAGATGCAATTTTAACTAAAGCTTATAGATTCGCATACACACTGTTTATAACATGTATATTTTTCAACTGAGTTTAAAGACCATTTTTTAATAAAGATTGTTACGCTTGTAAAAGTGTTTCTTTTAAAATTTAATCTAATCAAAACGTGATTTTTTTACAACTTTCTGTCGTAGAGGAGGAAAAGTTTTGATGTCATACCTTTATTTGTGCATAAGCATAGAGTACTATGTGCTACACATAAAAAAAAAAAATAAATAAAAAAAATAAAATAAAAATATCTAGAAGTAGCCGCTTTCTGAGAAACGTCTAATGCTGATTAGACAGGAATTGCACAAGAGTTGATCCATGCGTGTCTCTCAGTAGATAATTCAAAATACTTTGCAAAGAAAAAACGTAATTTTCATGTAAGGTATGCCTGAAAAATATCATGCGTATAATAGCTGCTAACTGATTTTCCGAAATTCTGTGTACCACAGTTTTGTAGGAAACTTTCGAATGTACACTAAATCGTAAAAAGTTAACAGGAGATATTTCTATTTAAAAAAAAAAGGGCATTCATAAATTAGACTTGGAAAATAATCCTCCACTCACTGCTTACCATGTGGCGACAGAACAAAATAATATAGTGACTTAAAAGGTTAAACAAATAGCAATTTCTTTGCTCTCAAGACATCATAAATTCAAATTTCATTAATTAAACATGAATAAATTGCGTATTTCTGCTATTAAATGCAAGTTAAACTTAATTTTAAATAAAATAAAATAAAATAAAATAAAAAGAAATTATTCCTACGGTAGATATTACTTCTGTAAAATTCAAAAATTCAAACTATATAACAAAATGCAACCAACATCGTTGCTTTCTTTATTCTATTCTATTTCTTAAAACAATTTTTATAGATGCCACACGCACCACATAAACTTTAAATTTTACATCTACCTTTTAAGATAGCACGCGATCATGTTTTATATAAAAATTAAATCATTAAATTCATTTCTTTACTTATTTTTATTTCATTTTGCAAGCGCACTTTTTATTTCCTAGTTAAATATTATTAAAAAAAAAAACTTTTTCCATAGTGTTTGTTTCGATACTGATTATTATTAATTTTCTTTTCTTTTCTTTTTCTTTCAAAAAAAAAAGAAAACAAAAATTATTTTGATGAAATTCTGGCAAAAGCAGAATTTAGCTTATGACGGAGGATTATTATAATTTTTTTTTTTTTTTTAATTATAACATCGCTTTTAAAATTATATTTTCGATAAATGTCCAACTATCGAAACATGACACCGCAAAAATCCGAGATTGAGATTAATAGCTCTCAGTTCTAATAGTTAAATAAAAACACATTCAAAAACTGTAGAATGTGCGGTTCAATATTTAAACCCATATATTAAAAATAAAATTATTAAAGTATTTTGGGAATTGTATTATTATTATTATTATTGTTGTTGTAACAATTTTATGAAAACAGTGTAAAATTCACAAATAATCAGAAAACTGCTAATTTATATTTTTAAAAGTCATAAAATTTTAAGTAAACATGTTTATGTATGTTTTTCTTTCTTCCTTTTTTTTTTTTTTTTTTTTTTTTTTTTTAGTCATTAATATCATAGGTCACAAAATTTTAAGTAAACATCTTAAACTATATGTTTCTATTTTTCTTTCTCTCATTTTTTAAAAAGTTGTTATGATCATATTTTCATCTTTGCTATCACGTACAAAATCTATTTATGTTGTTTTTCACATGAAAAAAGATAATCGTATCTTAAAAAAAAAAAAAAAAAAAAAAAAAAAATCGGGTGAATAAAATATTTATTGCAAAAATCTTGCATTTATCTCGACATTCAGAAATTATCTTCCAGTGCTACAGAAAGATAAAATGTCTAAACATAGTTAGTTCTCAAATATTTGCTATCAAATGTGTCCTCTGATATTATATCTTTATTTACAGATCTCTGACTTGAGAAGTTGCCGTCAGCAGAGCTCATGTGCGTCCCTCAGAAGCTCATAAACTCGAAGTTTTAGAGTGTTTTCAAGGTAACCAGGTCAAAATACCTAGAGAAATGATAGCTACTATAGAGATGTTTACACAGAATATCTATTTTGGCTAAATGTTTACATTCAAACCTTGAATGAAGATTCTAAAAAATAAGTAAAATTTACGAAATTCCCGATTGATGTTTTTTTTATTATTATTTATTTATTTATTTATTTATTTATTTTTATTGTTTTCGTATGTCAATAAAATGAATTGTATAGTTTGTTTTACTTCTCCCTTACTTTTAAATATTTATGAAAATACTTCCGGAAAAACATACTTTAACAACCAGTTTGCGAAGTTCATTTATTCTAACTGACTGAAATTTTTATCATACGCCATCCCATTATAAAACATTTTTTCAGTTTTAGTAAAATTTAATATATTTGATGTTAAAGCTTGAAAAAATATATTCAAAACCCAAAATCTAATGGCTAGGAATCAAACTTGGAACCTATGAATGAAACCTAGGCGAATCACACGATTTTTCTTTTTTATTTTTCATTTATGAATTCTAGTAATACAGTCGGCAGCAAAATTATTCGTGCGCTAGCAACAATTCCTCTGTAAAAAAAAAAAAAAAAAAAAAAAAAAAAAAACACTTAATACTGTTTTGTTAAATAAATCCTAGTCGGATCATGTTCTTAGTCAGTCTAAGAACATGATTCGACAAGGATTTATTTAACAAAACAGTATTAAGTGTACTTTTTTAATATAGGAATTATTGCTAGCGCTCGAATAACTTTGCTGCTGACTGTAGTGGAAAAAGCTGATTTCTGTATAAAGTAAAATTAAATATTTAACAAATCAATGTGCAAAATGAAACAGAAAATGTATTTTATATAGGAATCTAGGTATATTTGACTATACTAATAAATTTTGAAGTTGATAGTTGGATAATTTTATTCAAAGAGGAAATGAAACGTGTAGGCAGAAAAACAAGAAATGTTGAGGAAATAAAAAAAAATCATTGCTTACATAATATTACAGTAAGTGTTCAATTGTGTACAATATTAGTACTAATATAATCAGTGCTTTAAATATGTCGATTAGAAACAGCATTATTGCTATGTATATCTTTTTATGTAATCATTTGCACGAAAAAAAAAAAAAAAAAAAAAAAAAAAAGGTTTGTAAAAAAATTACCATTGAAAAGCCACGCCCACATCCGCCCACATCTTAAAAAAAAAAAAAAAAAAAAAAAAAAAAAAAACACCCGGTTTCTTAAAGGATTAAATTGACATTTGTAGTCATGAGTTCCTATGCAATTCTGAATCAACATGATGTGTCCTATGTCTTCTTTCACTGAATTTAGTGACATCCTGTATATACATGAAAAGAAAATTACGATATTTAATTATGAAATTTTAAACAAAGTGGCATAATTTTTCTAAAATATTTATCTACTGTTTGTCGTTTTTCCCAGTGTAATTTTTTATGAAACCAGTTTATTCCTGTAAAGATTCTATATCAAATTAATCATACCAAAGAGTAGAAAATTAGACAGCATGGATGCATTTGATATTCAGCACTACACTTTAATGTTTGTTTGGGTTCGTGCTTCTCTTTTATGTATTTCGAAAACAGACCGTTCTTATTAAATAAAATAAATTGTCCTATGAATTTCTGATACCTGATACTTCATAATATCATGTTATATGTTTTCCTAGCTTGACCTTAATTTGCTTTACAGTTAAATACTTTTACCCTGTTGTGTCCCATAAACTTAATTCTAGACATTAATCACCCAGAATTTTTTTCTGTATTACTGATCTTATTATTATTATTCTCCTTTCTTTCTTTTTTCTTCCTCTCTCTCAACGTGAAGATTTCGTTACTCATCAGCAAGTCTTGTCATTTCTTATTTCTGAGCTCCTCCCTTCGTAATCTCTTTTTTCACTGCTTGCACAACTTGTCTTCTACGAGAGGAATTTGAGAAAAATACAATCCACCTACCCCTGAATAAATGTAAGCTGCGCTGCAGCCCAAGGGCCAAAGTTGACCTGAAAGAAAAAAAGGGGAAAAAATTAAAACAATAAGAAAATAATTTTTATTCCATTGTTTGTTAATGTGTAGGTCTTCAGGCATCATGTCATAATTAATAAAAATAATAATAAAAGGTTAAAATGGAATCAATATTAATTAATAAATTAAAATATATATATATGAGAGAGAGTTAGAGTCTACTCGCTGTTATAAAATCTTAGGTCGATAGGGTTATCATTTCCTGATTTAAATTCCATAGGCACCTAAGACTCTGTCGTAGGTAGATTATCCGTTTAAAGCCCATTCAAAACGAGAGTAAATTTGACATGCACTAATTTACCTGTTATTTTCACACTTCTATTTTTTGAAAAAAATGGCGTTCATAATACGAAATCATTCATAGAAATTAAGATTTTATAAGATGATTTGATTTCAACTATTTCTCCTTTTTTATTTTTTTTTATTTTTATTTATTTTCCTTATTAATTATGACATGAAATAAATAATTGAATGTGTAATTTTAAAATACATGTATATGTAAGTTTACCAAATTTCTTGTGTGCATGTTAATTTGTTTTTTCATGTTGATTGGTAGGTGGCGCTGTCATATATAGAAGAAAATGTTGTGAGGGTGAGAGCAGACGAGTTTTTTTAATAAAAATTAAAGAAAAATTATAGTTTTTGTTCTTATGTATGTCTTTTAACAGCCATTCAGTGAAAATTTTACTGGCATTTATTTAACCCATTATTTGACAAAATGTGTGTATCTAATTTTAACTTAATTATTGAAATTTATAAGTTTTGCTAAAGAATGTTAAAGAATTATAATAAATTTCAAGTAATTAAGTGCACTACTATAGGGTAGTACCACGGCAGAATGCTCTGTCTGAAATACACTCTATAACAGAAGAAAAAAAAAAAGAAAAAAAAAAAAAACGACGCACCAAGAAGAAGTGGGGACAAAAATTGGTAGATGGGGTGGAATGGGTGGTAGGTATGATATACATGTGGAGAAAAACAATTGATTACAGTTTCAGAAAATTTGAATGATTTAATCAAGAGAAAGGGCATCACAAAGTAAACACGTCAATAACGCGTTGGTCCACTTCTGGCCCTTATGTACGCAGTTATTCGGCTTGGTATTAATTGATAGAGTTGGCAGATGTGCTCCTGTGAAGTATCGTGCCAAATTCTGTCCGATTGTTGCGTTAGATTGGTAAAATCCCGAGCTGGTTGTAGGACCCTTTACATGACGCTCCAAACGTCCTCAGTGGAACAGAGATCCGAGGACTGAGCTCAACCCCACTGAGCCGCCTATTAAAGGTATTTGAAATCACTGAAGTACCAGTTGCACTTAGGATCGAGGATAATGATGAATTGGTGCTTGATTTCATCAAAACCTGTATGTATGTCAATTTGTGTCCAGTTTGCATTACTCCTTCTTGGTGCGCCACTTTTTTTTTTGTTATAGAGTATATTTTCTAAAACAAAAAAAAAGTAACGTCCTAAAACGGGGAGAGTGATAAATAGTGGGTTAAATTAAACTTCTTATTGAGTTACTACATTTCACTTTCCAATTTATGAGGCTTCTCTGTTGATAATATCTTAATGTGTCCAGAAAATCTATTATTCCTGTGGCAAATATTATTACCAACATGCTATAAAAGTATACTTTATTGTACGTGACTTGACTCGGGTGGTAGCCTCACCACGGGAGCAATTTGTTTTAAAAATTACCCCCTATTATTTGTTTTAAAAATTGTTCATTAGCTAATGCATTTCATTTTAATTAGATTTTCACGTTTAAAAAATTCACAGTAGTTAAATCGATTCACGTTTTCTAAAAATTGACATATATATTTTTTTTTTTTAATATTTCGTTTTAAAGAAATAAAATACAAAATATTGGTCTCAGTTAAATTTTCGCACTTTTAGAGCTTTAAAATGAAAGATTGAAAATTAAAAAAAATAATTTTAGATAAACGAGAATGGATCTACTGGTTGTAAATTTTCTAAATATGGAAACGGAATTTTAAAAAATACATTGAGTAATGAGTAATTTAAAAAGCAAATTTCTCCATAGAATAACATGGGGTTTGGCTGCCGTCCACATTGGGGGAAGTATCCTGTTAACTTCAAGTTGAATTAGTTTTTAAACATTCTATCCCTAGTAACTGATTTTTTTTTATGCTTCTATTTTGAAAGCTATAACCTGTATAAATAAAAAAAAAAAAAAAAAAAAAAAAAAGGGGGGGGGGTTAAATAAAGAAATTGTACCTTTTTAATGACTTGAACACTGAAATATCGTAACTTAATTCAAAACTTTAAAATTTTACTACATTCCAAGGCCACAGCTTAATCGACCATTATGTTAATCTGGCCCTAAATTTAAGTACCGTGAATTGCTAAATTGCAGTTCGAAACAAACTCGTGAAAATTAGCTTCATCTTCTCGCAACGCTGCTAAAAATAATCTGCAATGTTTCACCAAAGAATTCGTACAGTTAAACAGAGTAATTATTTAATAAATATTTTACCATATTTTGTACTATTTTCATATATTCAAAATGAAATAATTAATAAATCAAAATAATGACTAAATTAATTGCAGTCATTTTTAATCTAACTGCAAGTATATTCAAACGAGTTTATGTGTAGACAAATGCAATGCGAAAATAAAATAAAACGGTGAAATAAAGCATTGAAATTTATCTAAATATACATTAAAATTATTTTCAACAAAGGAGAAAAATATTTCATAAAATTTGTTTTGGAAAAAGGAAATCCTTTTTTCTGTTAAACACGTGAAAATTAGCAAAAATTAATTTCTTAAAATAAGAATGAAATCTTATTTTAACAATTGAATTTAATCATGAACGGATTAAAAATGACTTATCAAAAAGTAGTAGTCACTCATTTAGCATAATGATTTAGTCTAAAAAAAGGAAGGTACATTGCTTATGAAAAATGAGTGAAAATAAATTATCAAAAAGGAGTGAAAAATTTAATCAAGAACGGATTGAAAAATGACTTATCAAAAAGGAGTAGTCACTCATGAAACATAATGATTTAGTCCAAAAAAAGAAGTGCAAATTACTTATGAAAAATGAGTGAAAATGAATTATCCAAAAGGTGTGAAAAATTTAATCAAGAACGGATTAAAAAATGATTTATCAAAAAGAAGTAGTCACTCATTTAGCATAATGATTTAGTCCAAAAAAAGGAGTGCAAATTGCTTATGAAAAAGGAGTGAAAATAATCACCCCACAAGACAGATGAAATTCACTCCTGTAGGATAAGTGCATTTAAATTAACTGGAAAGGAGTGGAAATTAGCTCAATCTGAGCTAAAATTCATGGATTTTTTAAAGAGAGAAGTTATTAGCCTTCTGACGGCCGCGAAGAAATTGTTGGTCTGTTCACTGAAATGTTGTTTTTCCTGTAATACATTACAATTCAAAATTACACAATTGTAATTTTAAAGCTTGTATTTAAACATGAAAGTAGTGCGCTACAGTTGTAAGGCTTATGCATAGTTATATATTCAAATACATAGTTATATATTTAATCTCAAGATGATATAATCTTCATTTTAGTACAATTTAAAATTTTATAGTGAAAACAGCATTACAATTTTGCGCTTTGTTCCGATTTAGTCAGATGGATAAAGAACTTTGAATTCATTAAATTTTCAGTAAATTGTTGAAACTTTAAAAAAAAAAAAACTTGACCGATATCCAAATATGTTACATCAAAACTGAAAGTGAAATAACAATGTAAATAAGATATTTAAACACTATATAGCAATACAGGTCACACTTCTAATGTAAATTTTTTTTTTATAAAGTAAAAAGAATGTACAGTCATTACGAAAAACCGAAAAATAGAGAGAGAGAGTGAAAACCTGCAGTACTTGGAAAACGTGAAAATACCATTTTATTAAAAATAGTATCGTCTATAGATTTATACTTAAAAAGAAGGTCATCATAATTTTTTTTTTCTATATCTTTGTATACAAATTGACGCAGCAAGTTACACTAAGGGACGACGGAAAAAAAAAAAAAAAAAAAAAACGAATTTCGATGATTTTTTTTTCTTTGAAAAATGGCCAATTTAATTATTTAAATGTAAGGATGAAACAAATACAGTAGAACTTGGATAATTCGAAGATGAAGGGACCAGAGAAAAATTCGAAATATCCAAAAATTCGAATTACATATACTATTTTGTTAAAAAGATATAAATTGAAAAATTGAAACTCTACGATCAAAGATTTAACACAAAAACTTTATATCTAAGAATACTGCTGCATCCCCCCCCCCCCTCCCCAATTAAAATATTTTTTACGAGCTTCATTATTCAACACTTTTTAAAAAACAGTCAGATATTTTTGATTGCTTCTTGAAGTACAATCTTTGTGTCATAGCATATGACTTCAACCTATCAATTGATACAAAAATAGAATCGTCTACATTAGACATGACTTTCAATTAAAAAAAAAAATACTCGAAGTTCATGTATATGAACCATATCATCCTTTTGTTTAAAAAAATAATGCATTTTAGCTGAGAAAAATTTCGAGAACAAATTTTACTGTAATATTTTAAAGGTAATTGTATGAAAAATTCGAATTATCCAAAATAGAACTCGAATTATCCATGATTTTTTAACATTATTTTAATACAAAATTCAAGAGACCGAGAAAAAATTCGAATTATCCAGAATTTCGAATTAAACAAGTTCGAATTATTCAAGTTTCACTGTAATGATTTTTTCCGGATATTCATTTCCGTATCGAGTAGGTAACTCCAAGTATTCGTATACTCCAAATTCCAAACATTCGGTATCTGGCAAAATCACTATCTGTTACATCCTTACATTTAAATGTTAAAATTCATGATTTTTTAAGGGAAGAAATGAAAGTATTTAAGTGCGGCTTTTTTTTTTTTTTTTTTTTTTTTTTTTGTCTTTTGGTGTATTTATTAAAAGTATTATTTGTAAAAATTATTTTCCATTGTAAGTGCAGACAATGTTCAACTCAGAAAGTCAGTTTTGAGCCTTATAAACAATATATATTAAAAAAAAAGAAAAAAAAAAAAAAAAAAAAGTGGTGAATTTGTTTTAAATTATGAGAGATACATGGTTTAAGCTTTCTTTTTAAATGTATTCATAAGCTCGTTTGAAAAATACTCATGTTAGAAAAATGTACCCTCGGGAAAGAAGAAACGCATTTACCTACATTTATTCTGTTTAACTCTTACTATAATTCTTTTTTTTTTTTTTTTTTTTTTTTTTAATGATTGGTTGAAAACAATGAATTTATGTGCAATTTTGTCGTATTAAAATGAGCACATCAAAATAAACGCGCCACCTGTTGAGCGATATTCACTAAAAGTTGATAAGAACAATTTATGTCAAGGTGCAACTAAATATAACTTGCTATGAAAGTATGCCCATAATTCTCGAAATAGAGTCAGTAAGAAATTTCGTGACACACAGAGTGACAGGTAGGCATTTTTTTAAAAATCGTCAAATAGTATTCCTAGAATATCTAAATAAGAGCAAATTCATCAGAAACAAGAAGTCGTAAATTTTTACGAATGTAAAACTTTCTTCTATCCAATATAGATTAAAGTAAAAATTGGTAGATTGTCTTTATATTTACCAATAAAGAAAATTTATTATAACTTGATACCGGAGTGTAGGTCTACACTTTCAAATGAGCGTACACGAAGCGAGTTCAACAGTCGAATTCATAACATTCTGAACTGATACAAATCTGCAATAGATATGATGAATATATCAAGTTTTTCACAAGATGAAAACATAACGTATCATATTTTGGAATATCACAGCTCCGAGTGAATGACTGAAGGTGGAAAAACATCTTTTACCTGATTTTACAGTCATAAGATGCAAGGAGAGGGGGGGGGGAGCGTTGACAAGGTGTTTTCTTTTTAGGATCGAACAAAGAAAACAACGGAGAGATCGAATAAATGAGAAACATTAACCCGAAATGAGAAATGGTAGCAGGTTAATATTTTGCTAGTTTTCATATTAATTTTCGTCTTCATTTCAATTACCATGCATCAGTGACAAAAACCTTGTTTTGGTGGAAAGGTTAGAAAAATTCTAAACTCGAGATGCTTCGGATTGTCTTGCTTGTGACAGGATTTTTAACACTAGCAGTAGTCAATTGAATCATGTTTAGTAGAAGGGGGAAAGGATGTCAAACAAGGAAAGAAGAGAAATGCGAGTTTTGCTTGAATGGATTTGTTCACTGCATCGCAATTCCAGATAGGAATTATAGTGTTAAAAAAGAAAATAATAATAATTAACTAGAATGTTGTGGTCACCGTAAAACTTTCTTCTGGGGTTGGGGACAAAATCACTCGGGGACAATATCGCGAGGACAAAATATCGCCGACGTAAATGAATACGAAGTAAAATGAGTTGGTAATTATTAGTAATGTTGTATAAAATTTCATGACAACACATACCTTAGTCAGAGCACTGACATTCTGACAAACCTACAACAAAATTTTTTATAAATTTTAGTTAAAATACTTTAAAGACTATATTTATTAACTTTTTTCAAAATTAGTCATAATGAATTCAAACACGATTTTTAAAATGTATTTTGAATAGTGAAAAGTGAAAGATAAAATAACTTAAAAATAATCATCACTAAAATAATAAAATTCAGCTCTACGATTTAATTAATTAATTAATTTATTTATTTATTTATTTAATTAATTAATATTTATAAGGCCCTGTGGCCCCCTTTAGATATCACGCGTGACACAAAATCAAATTTTGAAATAGATCATACTATTTTTTTGGCGCGATATTTTGTCCGGCGAGATTTTGTCCCGCGATATTATGTCCGGATCCCTTTCTTCTATATTATTTGATAGAAATTCCCGCAGTACAAACTGTTTGTTAAAATTATTATGTAATAAAATTATTTCCATAATGAATGCACACGATTTTCATAGCAAAAAAGCATATAACACTAAATGTCGAAAGAAAGGGAGCCAACATCTGAGCAAAGTTTTTTTTTTTTTTTTTTTTTTTTTTTTTCTTTCAATTAAAAAAAAAAAAAAAAAAAAAAAAAAAATCAAGTATTTATAAGTTTTTTTTTTATTTTTTTATTTTTTTAAAGATACCCATATTGAAAATTTGCAAATTTCTTTTCTTAGTTGACTATTATTAAGATAAATATTCTTTTTTCTTTTTCTTTTTTTTTTTTTTTTTTTTTTCTCATTGATAAATTAAAAATAATTTTCATGTTGTACATGTATGCGAAATGATTTCTTATACATGTTAAAAAATCTGAAAAAATGGAATGATAACGCCACCTGTTAAGCGATTATTTCCTTGATGTAATCAGCAGGTGGCGCGGCTATGCAGCTATTTTTGCAATTTAAAGGAAGGCTCTGGTTCTACTTCTTATGATCGACCAAAACTTGATAGGTAAGAAAGCCATGATTAGACATTATGATGATTCAATTTGGGTTTATATTAGCCGATAGGTGGCACTTCTATCTTGCAATTTTCTCGAGAACGAAAAATCTATATCTCAGATTTTATTAGGTATAATTTTACAAAACTTGATATGTGAGATAAGTATTATGAAAATGAATGCTAATTTAACTTAGGTGTATATCGGCCGATAGGTAGAGCTGCTATTGGGATATTTCACATAGTTACGTCTCAGCATTTTTAATTACAACTACACAAAACTTCTTATTTAAAACTTTTATCGTGAGACGCTATGGTTAAACTTATGCATACGTGTTAAACAGTAAGTGGCACTGTTTATATAGAACGAAGTTTTGTGATGATGACAACACACTAGTTAAATACTGTTTTGACATTTAGAAAATTCATAACGTTAAAAATGATTTTCTTTTAGCAAAAATTTATTTTTTACTTTTAGTTTTTAATGTACGATATTGAAGTTATAAAGTGTAATTTGGTTAATTTTTTGCATTTTCGACCTTTAAGGGCCCTCTTCACTCAGCATTTCCTTTTCTAAAATCCAATGTTATCCTATGTAAAACTTTCTTTGCACTTAAAACAGTGACATATTAATTGATTGAGATGCGGTTTTTTTTATTGGATTACTCTCATTTCGTAAACTGACGCAGCTTTTGTAGATTTTATGAAAAAATAACAGTTGTTTTTTAAGAAAGCTGTTTTATTGCAATATTTGGGTTGATGCATTAAATGGCTTATAAAAAACTCTTTCAATTTTTTAAAACAGAATTTAAAAAGCTGCGTCAATCTCAAAGAGTTTATTTCAATGCGGAAAAAAATCCTGTATTTTAATAAAATTTTAAATCAATTAAATTTGCAAAGAAAGTCCAAAAATTTTACAAATTTGTGCCGATTTTCCTCTTTGACACACCCTTTATCTGGCTACGCCTCTCGTTCGTGGTTTCGAAGAAAAGATGTTTACATTTCTGTGGTGAAGATACGTCTAGGCGTTGTGGTTTTTTATTCAGTTATTTTTTTTTTTTAATATTATTATTATTATTATAGATTTCACCTGTATTACGGATGTGAGTAACATAACAATTTAGAAGACAATCGTTCAGAGACTTATTTATAGGACATATATGATCACATTTTATTTTAAATAGTTTTTCATTGCGTGTAATACATACTAATATTATATGAATACTTTGTACATAAATCTGATATTTTACTGATAATGCCACGATTGACAATATACAAAAAAATTTTTTTTAACAAGTTATATAAAACTTTTTACTAAATTAAGCAGATTTTCAATAATAAATTTTATTTTAAAGTATATAATCTGGTGTGGCACCCACACGACTTTTTATTACCCTACATTTAAATTTTATAAAGAGAAATTCAGATTGAGGAATAAAATATCAAGTACTGTATAAAATTCTATAGTAAAAAGAATTTAAGCTAGCTTTACGAATAATTTAATTTGACAAATAATTTTCTGTGGGAAAGGCGGAGGGGAGTACCACCCTTCTCAACCCACATTTGAAACTAATATCTACATTTCTATAGAATTCACGACTAATATTAAATTTAAAATTATGTTCAACAATAACTTTCAATCACATTTATTGACAACTTTAATCCGTATCACTCGTTGAAACTTATCAATATTGATCAAACTGTTCAAGTATGAATTTCATATGAACTTTAAAATATAACGCTTGAGTTCCCTGCCGGTATTTAGTTTTTAAAGTTACACTGATAACAGACTCACAAAGAACAACTGTTAAAAACTTTGTTTAATTATTCACGGAATCTCAAAATACGTAGTTATTTAAAATAATCTGGTGTGTCACTCACACGACTTTCTCTTACCCTGAAATTTAATACTATAAATACAGGTTGCAGATTAATAGGTAAGATAACGAGTACTGTTATGTAAACCTATGTTAAACAATTCATCTTAAGCTTCTGAAGAGTTTTATATGATAATTAGCTCTGTGTGAGAGGGGCGGTAGCCCCCCTCAACCCCCCGTTTCATTAATGAACCTACATTTATATAGAATTTTATTTGGTTATTAAAAAATAATTTATTAAAATTATTATTTAAAAAAATTGTCTTTTATGATAAGGCAGACGATTTCCATATTAGAGAAGTAGTATAACACCAAATATCCAAAAAAGTCCATTTTATTCTCAATAAAAAAAAAAAAAAAAAAAAAAAGCTTTTTTTTTTCGTTAAAAGTAAAAAAATCGATAACTTTGTTTTAAATTATCGCAGATCGATGGTTCAACCATTGGTTTTAAAGGTATTGGCGAGCTCTTTTGAAAGATACCCATCATGAAAATTTACTCCCCTCGAGGGGGGACTCCCCCCCCCAGGGGGGGGAGGCTCCTACATACACAATTTTTTTCCCCAGTTAACTGTCTCTATTATAAAATATATATATTTGTTTCATTTGGTTTAGTGCAGTCTATAGACGTTAAACTCTATTTTCCTGCAATTTCCCCCATAGACGTAATGTATTAGAATTATCTTGATTGTCCCTGTACACGAACCATTTGCTTGATATTAACGAAAAGCTTAGTGTAGCATCCCTATATGATACACATTTAGAATAACAAGTTTGAACTTTCTGCCATAATTTGTTTTTGAGATATGCTGATAACAGACAGACACACAGACCATTTGCTAAAAACATGATTTTCGTATTCAGGGGACCTCAAAACGTGTAAATATAACAAAATCTCGCGTTCGAAAATTTGACCCAAAAACAATACTTTCTCTACCTTATGGGTAAGAGAAAGTAAAAAAAAAAAAAAAAAAAAAACAAGACTTCAAATTAAACTAAATATTTTATTTACTCTTAGGTATGAAGAATTAATTTACATTCCTGAGCAAAATAAGTTGTATTAATATTGAAGTCTAGGAATTGAGTGAAACAAATATTTTTAAGGACATAAGCAAGTTGATTTTATAACTGAAGAAACTAAAACTAATTAAAGTTTGCAAGAAATGGGAGTCAAGTGTTTATGAAATTATTTATAAACGACGAAATCACACTATTATTTTCAAAGATTTTGCGCTCTTATTTTCGCGCCTAACATAAAAGCACAGCTGAAATTTTAAGTATGGTACCTGAACATGAACGCTGTTTCTATGCGTTCTTTTAGAATTACAGTAACTGGATATCAAGCTGTGTATCGATATTAATAAAATCAGACTTTTCTCTGTAAATTTATCAGGAAAAAAAAAAAAAAAGCGATATCTTCACTTTCCACACATCATAAAATTCGAAAATTACTTCAGAAAATTTTGTCTGTGTGTGTGTCATCGTGTCTGTATGTCTGTAACTCTATTATTGTCCGGGTATCACGTGAGAATGGCTGGCTGTAATTCAACGGTGCTTGGCAGAAATTTAGGTCTTTACGCAACTAAAATCTGCCAACTTTTTCGAAATTCCCTCCCCTGTTATCGCCGGGATGGGGGAACAAAAGTCAAAAACATGTTTGTAAGCATAACACCGCTCCAAATTACTTCACTGTAAAGAAATTGAACATATAAAGAATTGACATGAGTATAAATAAAACGTTATCTGCAATTTAGAAATTTTCGATTATTAACCCTTTCAGCCGCAGTGTTCCCGTTGATGGAACACCTAATTTTAATTCTCAAGTGCAAAAACTCATCCCGTAAATTTTTTAGCAAAAATTTACGTTTATAACATATTAGAAAAGTCCCTTTTTTTTTAACCTGAAAATTTAAAATTTCTTTTATTTAAATTTTGTTCGTAAATTCCGGTGGCGAGAAATTTCGCAATTTCCGAATTTTTTAAAGAACTCTACAAAAAAATGGAACAAAGATGTTAAAAAAAGCTACGAGACTTCCTTAGAAAATTTCCAAAAACACATTTTTTTTTTCCTAATTTCGGATGTTTTTGTGAGGAGGGGGTTACGAAGGGTCAAAATCGAGACAACCCTTTTAGCGCTAAATTTTTCCTGAGAAATCTATGGAAGCTGCGGTCACGAATTTCGGTGCTCGGATTATATGTATCTATCCGACACCTAAAGTAATGGGATTTATTGGAATAAATAAAACATTGCGATTTAGGAAATTTCGATTTTTAAGGGAAAGGAAGAGGGAAATAAACTTTTGGCGGAAAATTATTCAAATTCCAGATTTTTATTAAAATTTTAACAAAAATGGAAAAAAGATGTTGAAAACAGCCATGGGTCTTCTTTAAGACATTTTCAAAACACATTTTTTTTTATTTTTAGGGGGGGGGGGGGGGATAGGTATGTGTTACAAAGGGCAAATTCGAGTCACCACTTTTAGCGCTAAATTTGTCCTGCGAAATTTATGAGAGCTGTGGTCAGGGTCAGAAAGTTTGATGCTTGGATTGCTTATATATGTATCCGACCCCTAAAGTAACGGAATTTATCGAAATCTCCCCCCCCCCTTTCACCCTGGGGGGTAGGAAGCAAAAAAAAAAAGTTTGTAAGCATAACTCGGCCCCAAATTACTTCACGCTGAAGAAATTGCACATGAGGAAACAAGATTTGAGTATAAATAAAACATTATGTACGATTTTGTAATTCTTGACAGGAGGGAGGAAAGAAATCGTTTTTTGGGGGAAATTTTCAGAAATTCCGGATTTTTTAGTAGAGCTCTACTGAAATGGTACAAATGTATTGAAAAAAGCTATGTGTCTTATTTAGGATATTTCCAAAAACACATTTTCTTTCTTTGTGTGTGTGTGTGTGTGTAAAATTTTCGATTTTTTTTTTGGGGGGGGGAGGGGGGGGCGTTACGACGGAGCTTATTCGAGACCCTCCCTTTTAGCGCTAAATTTGTCTTGGGAAATCCACGGGATTAATGGTCGCTAAATTTGGCGCGTAAATTTTTTATATGTATCCGACACTTATTGTAACGGGATTTTACAAAATTCCTCCTTTACCCTACCACCCGGGGGGGGGGGGGACAAGAAACACGTGTAAAATCTCGTTTTTCCTTTTGAATTTGCTTTAAATTATCTTAGATTGGCGAATTTTGGTGTATGGATGTGGATCAAGTGTACGCATTATTTACTTTGGTGGGATTTCACATAATTTCGAACTTACCCGCTGGGGAAGCGATAAGAAGTGGGTAAGTCGCTGCCGGAGGCAGTGTGGACCCGGACTTCTCACGTTGCGAGCGGGAAAACCTCTACCGAACACATCGGAAATTTGAACGTAGGTTATTAACAATGATATGGGATTTTGACAACTTATTTAAGTATAGTGCCCAGTGAAGTGGGCGAAGCCTGCTAGTTTATAATGAAACTAATTTTAAAGTTATGTAATAACACATACACACATACACAAAAATAAATAAATAAATAATAATAATAATAGAGTTTTTCCGCATCTTATTAGATATGTTTATCTAATTTAAAATAAAGGGATGTGTGTTATAGATACAAGAAATCTGTGTTATAGATACAAGACTTCATTCGTCTTTCGAACACTAACTAATTAACGGTTCTACAAATCAACTAAAGCAAGACAAATAAACAAAAAAGTAAATTATGATAGCTTGTTTGAGTTTTATCGCCAAATAGAATGTTGTTTAATATAATGCTGTTCCATTTCAAATAATTAGAGCCAATAGATTATATTGATAAAGAATTTTTCTTTATGTCTCTGTAAAAAACTATAAGAGCTAATAAGTCTATGAATGATTGCAAGAAACAAATATTTTTAATATTATAAGCAAGTTGACTTTATGACCGAGAAGAATGTAACAATATGAATTTTGGAATACAAAGGAGAAGAATATGAAGTCGGCAGGAAATGGGACCTGGAATGTTTATAAAATTATTTCTAAACAACGAAACCGCAACAGTACATTGAAAGATTTCGCGCGCTGGTTTTTCGCGCCCAGTGATGTAAAGGTGCTGACAAGTGCTGGCATTTTCAATAAGGTATACGAACTCTGAGTTTATCCATTGTTTTAGAATTACAAGAATTGGATATCAAGTTGGTATATTTGTAATAAAATTGTAAAATTTCATCTTAAAGTTCATATAATATCTCAAAATATTAGAGGTTTTCATATATTATTAGTAGGGGTGGGAATCGATTAAGAGTTTTAACTGGGTTAATCGTAGTTCATTAATCGATTAATCGGTCGATTAATCGGATTTTTAATTGGTTTTCATTTTTCTCTTTATAATTTTATTTCAATGATGAATAAAACTCTCATATTGTGTATTATTCATAAGTTTGATTGAGAATTTTTTTTTTTTTTTTCAAATTAATTATATCTGTTTTATAGCTGAAATTTAAATCAATTTTCAGAGCAAGAATTGGTGATTTTAAGTGTTAATTTTATATAAATATTTTCACTTATTCATTTTTTTTATATAAATTAATTTTTCAATTAATTTTGAAAGAAACATTAAATGAAATTACACATATTTTAGTTTTACACTTGTAGACCTTGTCCATCTCGCTAGTCACTATTTTTAAATGAATTCTCAAAATTCCATATCATTATCTTAAAAATCTCAAATTCTTATATTTTGGTTCTTCTTTGTCACTTTGAACTAGGAAACAGAATGTTATTTTCTGTTTCTACTTCAATAGTTACTATCAGCAATTCTGAACAGACATTAAACGCTTGAAGATATTCTGAAACTCTGTTGATATGTCCCCCATCACAAGGATAGTGGAAATCTCAATTCCTTCTTTTCGTTTTTTTTTTTTTTTTTTTTTTTTTTTTTAAGCATTTCTATTTTTTGAAAGCTTCTTGTTTTTGAGAATACTATTACCCTAGCCAATACTTTCTGTAGAAGGCTACAGACAGGTGGTGTTGCTCCAGCATGCACATGGAGCGGCATTTTGTTTAATAACTGTCCTCTCCCTTTTCTTTATCAACAAAAGTGCAACAACTTCTTTTGAGAGGTTTTATTTATTTTTATTTATTTATTTATTTCATTTTTTATTTTTTGCTTTTTCATTATTTGATGGATGTTTCTTAGAATGTTTGTCAGCAAAATATGCGAAAAAATATTTGCAGAACAGCATTTTTAATTTAATTCGTAGTTTGAAAATTTTAATCGGATTTTGAAAAATTTTAATCGAATTAATCGATCCGATTAACTCGATTAAAAAAATTGATCGGTACTAAGCATTGATCGATTAACCGAACCGATTAATCGATTAATCGACACAGCCCTAATTATTAGATATATAGATATGTATAGTTCTAGATATAAAAAAGATGATAGAAATAGAAAACAATTACGATTATCTTCAAGAAGGAGGCAAAATAAAGGTCACTATTTTAAAATGAATAATTATCATTAATGAATTCTCAAAATTGCATTAATTTTTATCATGTGGAAAAAAAAAAAAAACTCTGATCGGGAAAAATGTCGCACTGGGTCCCCACTGCCTTCGGCAGCGTAGACCCGTGCGCGATTGCATATATATGAGCGCCCTAATAATTTTACAAATTCGAAAATATCCGCAATCGATTTGAAAGTATCAAAAACCTCTATGCACCAGTTTTGAACGATCTATCTCTATTTTTATTTTTTTGCCCCTCCGCTTCCTCCTCCCTTCCCGCCCCTCCCAATAATTTTAAAAATTCAAAAATATCCGCAATCGATTTGTAGGTATCGAAAACCTCGATGTACCAATTTTGAATGATCTTGATTGATATATATTTTTTTTTGCCCCTCTGCCCCCCACCCTTCCCGGCCCTTCTAATAACTTTACACTTTCGAAAATATCCCCATTCGATTTGCAGGCCTCTTAAACCTATCTGTACCAATTTTGAACGGCCTAACTGTATTTCTATTTGTTTTTGCCCCATAGCCCCCCCCTTACCACCCGACCCCTACCCGCCCCTCCTAATAATTTTACAAATTCAAAAATATCCGCAATCGATTTGTAAGTATCGAAAACCTCTACGTACCAATTTTGAACGATCTGACACTATTTTTATTTTTTTGCCCCCCCGCCTCCCCTCCCCCCCTTTTTGCCCCTCCTAATATCTTTACACAATCGAAAATATCCCCATTCGACTTGCAGGCCTCTTAAACCTATCTCTACCAATTTTGAACGGCCTAACTGTATTTCTATTTGTTTTTGCCCCATAGCCCCCCTTACCGCCCCACCCCCTTCCCGCCCCTCCTAATAATTTTACAAATTCAAAAATATCCGCAATCGATTTGTAAGTATGGAAAACCTCTACGTACCAATTTTGAACGATCTGACACAATTTTTATTTTTTTTGCCTCCCCCCCTTCCCTCCCCGCTTCTTGCCCCTCCTAATAACTTTACACAATCGAAAATATCCCAATTCGACTTGCAGGCCTTTAAAACCTATTTGTACCAATTTTGAACGGCCTAACTGTACTTCTATTTGTTTTTGCTCCATAGCCCCCCCCCCCTTGCTGCCCCACCTGGGGGCTGAATTTCTAAAATTCCAGAAATTGGTTTTTAGATAGTTCATTAGCTATATTTTAGAGCAAAAATTTCACGTATATCTATTTTTTTTGTTTGAGATATATAGGATTATGCGAAATCACGTTTTACGCATGTGAAATCACGTTTTGCCCCCCCCCCCCCTGCCCCCTTGGGGACCGAATTTGAATTGAAAAATTCCAGAAACCGATTTTTAGACATTTGTATTAGCTATATTTAAAAGCAAAAATTTTAGGGATATCTGTTTTTTTGCTTGAGATATGAAGGATTTTGTGAAATTACGTTTTGCCCCCCCCCTCCCCCCATATCAGAAAAGTAGTATAACAGTAAATATCAAAAAAAAAAAGTCTATTTTATTCTCATAATAATAATAATAATAATAATAATAATAATAATAATAATAATAATTACGATTTTTTTTTTCAAAGTTTTTTTTTATTAAAAGTAAAAAAAAAAAATATCAATAACTTTGTTTCACATTATCACAGATATATAGTTCAACCATTCGTTTTAAAGGTATTGACGAGACCTTCCGAAAGATACCCATCTTGAAAATTTACTCCACCCGGGGGAGGGCGACGCCCCCACAAGCACAATTTTTTTTTCCCTAGTTAACAACTATTTTTATCAATAATTCATATTAGTTTTACAATCAAAAGTTAAAAATAACTCTCATTATGTACATTTATACGAAATTTTGTCCTATACTGCCATGTTAAAAATTTAGAAAAAATGCTATCACAGCGCCACCTATTGGGCGATTGATCCCTAAATCTAATCAGCACCAGTTTATGTCAGGGTCCAACTAAATACCAAGTTTGGTTAAATTTCGTTCATTGGTTCGTGAGATACAGCCTCCAAAAATTCGTGACACACACACACAGAGAGAGAGAGAGACAGACATTTTCTAAAAACTATCAAATCATGTTCAGCACATCCCAAAACGTGCAAATCCATCGAAAACCGGAGTTCGAAAATTTTCACGAATCCAATACTTTCTCTATATTACATATAGAAGAAAGTCCCCCCCCCCCCGGGAGGGATAAATTTTCAAGATGGGTATCTTTCGAAAGATCTCGTCAATACCTTTAAAACGAATGGTTGAATTGTAGATCTATTATAATTTAAAACAAAGTTATCGGTTTTTTTTTTTTTTTTTTTTTTTTTGTTACTTTTAACGAAATAAAAAAAACTTTTGAAAAAAAAAAAAAAATCGTAATTTTTTATTATTATTATTATTATTATTATTATTATTATTTTTTTTTTTTTTTTTTTTATTGAGAATAAATGGAACTACTTCTCTAATATGGAAATCGTCTGCATTATCATGGAAGAAAATTTTTTTTTATAATAATTTTAATAAATTATTTTTACTGGGGGAATTTGTATAGAAAATATAGAAGAAAGTCATGTGGTGGCCACAACATACTAGTTTAGTTAAATTAATTATATCAGACTTCAAGTATAATTATAAAGTATATATATATATTTTTTAAATTTCACTGTTACGTAATTCGCCGGTATAACTAAAGAAAGCCTGAACCGGGCTGAAAATAGTATAAAGTACTTGGTCGGATCGAGCTACTCTATTAAAATACATATAAATAGATTAGAATAAATGAGGAAAGTTATTTGATGTCATGTGAAAATGGAAAAGAAAAAAAAAGAAAAGAAAAAAAGAAACACAAAAGTAAAGAAAGAAAGAAAGAATCAAAACAAAACAAAACTTCGTCGAAACCGCAATATGGATGTGGCTGATTTTTGATTTATTCTTCCAAAAAGTCAATGATTCGTCAGTGAATCTGTCAATCTTCTCCACCTCCTGTCAAAACCACGTGGGACACTTTTTATCTGCTTTCAGCCGGCATCGGAATTTTTTTTAGGTGAAGAGGGCCGTTAAAAAGAAATATTGAAAATACTTAAAATAAATAAATAAATAAATACGAAGAAGAAGAATCAATTTAACGGTTGCAGAATTTTCAAATAAGAAAACAGAATTAAAAAAAAAAAAAAAGAAAGAAAGAAATGTAATGAGTAATTATTTGCATGACGAAATTTCCTCTAGAATAACATGGGTTTTGGCTTCCGGCGATGATTGGTCAAACATTCTCTGGTAAAAGGAGTCACAAAATAATGTAGTGTGAGTTACATTAAAATATACAAGAACATAATTAATTATTGATTAAATAATGTTATTATATGTAGATAAAAACTTGGAAATATTTTCCACTCTATAAAATTATCTCTTTTTCTTTCTGTATCTGTACTCTGTACGCATTTTTCTTTTGTATCTTTTAAAAGAACGCATGGTTAAATCACAGACGTGTGATTATCTGAAATAAGGTTATCGATTTTTTTTTTTTTTTTTTCATTTTTAATACATATATTAAAAATAAATAAGTAAAATAAAATAAAATAAAATAAACAAATTTTCTAAAATATCGTCTAAGGTTTTTTTTTTTTTTTTTTTTTTTTGTGTGTGTGTGTGTGTGTGTGACATTTTGCTTTATACTTTTCTGGGGTGGAAATTGTCTACATTAATCATAAAAAATAGTTTTAATAAATAATAATTTTAATAAATAATTTGTAATTTCATAGAAAAATAAAGAAGAAAATTTCGTAATAGTCCCAATATACTAGGTTTTTTTTTTTTGTTGTTGTTTTCTTTTTGAGTTATACTTCTCTGGAGTGAAAATTGTCTCCATTCATTATAAAAAGAAGTTTTAATAAATGATAATTTTGATAAATAATTTGTACTTTCATAGTAAAATGAAGAAGAAAATTTCAATAGTCGCAATATACTAGTTTTTATTATTATTATTATTATTATTATTATTATTATTATTATTTGAGTCACAATGTCAAATTAAGATCTGGATATCATCTATTCATATTAAATTTGAAAACATTGATATCCCTTGTTTCTTAATATATCTTCGAAGTTTATAAAAGATTTAAAGAAATAAACAAAGTGACATTGCTTTGTTTTATACATATAAAAGTTTTAGTTTTGTGAAAACCCATCAAATGGTAATGTGGGTGGCATTGTATTTCCCTTCAATGCTGTCAAAACAATTCTAAATTAGACAGAATTTAAAGAATCAGTAAAAATGAATATTCAGAGTGGATAATTCCAGATGAATGTTTCAAGTTTTTTAGGATTTACAGACACAGTGGGGTATAGCAGAAATATATATACAGAGTGATTCAAAGTAACGTGGCTAAAATGAAACAGAAAACAGGCATACAGGGAGGATAAAAAATTATATAGGAACATGTGATTACAAACGCTATTTGGAACCGCTAGTGGACGCTTAAAGTAATACGTAATACAAAAATAACAAATAAAAATCATCATACATTATTTTATTTATACTATATTTCCATACATATTACACATTTACAACCAGTACTACTATAGATGCGTAACAGATTACTACAAATGCGTTTCGCAGCAATTTTGGAAATCCTCTTAAAATTTTCACGAGACGCATTTAGATTCGCGTTACATCGAGACTACATGGAATGGCGTATCTTCTAAATAATACCAAATATATCTCGAACAAACACAACCTGATACAGTAACGTCCCCCCCCCCCTCCTAATATAACCATAGACCTTATATAATAGACCCCGCATCCCTCCTCATTATCTGTCTGCGACATGAAGTAGCTTCCCCAGCGAAATTATCACGTGATGTAGACCAGGGAGTCTAGAACCAACCCATCGAAAAGAACTCGACGCGGAAACTTTTCATTATCGGAAACGTCAGATTTCACTAAAATCATCCCGATATGCGTTTTATACCCTAGCACCAACTCCTCGGAAAGGTGAGTCGAAACTTCTCCCAGAGAGAAAGGGCTGTTTTCGAAATCGGATTAAGTTGACCAATCACAGACAAGGATAATTTCACCCTCGCCGCGAGATTTCATTTGGATATTTTAGATAAACAAAGATGGCTGCCTCTGCTTGTGTGGTTGTGAATGTGTGTTTTAGCTTTATTTAATAAGAAAAGAGTATTTATCCCCATTTATTTTTTGTAAATACCGTATGTATTTTCTATATATCAAACCCGTGTTACTACCGAACTTCACCTTTTGCCAGTTGCTAGCATTTTAAGGCAATAAATGTAAATGATTTTTTGCCTTCAAGTGTTAGCTGCTAGTATTTATTATTTAGTGAACGACGAATTTACTATGGATATAAGAGCTTTGGATGTATATAGGTAATATAAATATATATTTTTTCTGTCTAATCTGTATTAACTTTATAGTTATGGTAATGTTTCTTTATTACATGTATACACAAATATTAACATTTTCGTTTAAATTTCCTTAATTAAAGTGTTTGTGTACATATATTAGTATAATTGATTTATTGTATTTACATGTGTTAAAGCAAACCTAATAGTATTTTATTATTATTATTTTTTTAATTTGCATGTTTGTATGTACTGTTTCTAAAATTTCTTTTAGAATTTACAATATACAATAAAATATACTGTGTAATTTTAAATCTTTAAGCATAGTAAAAAATTATCTTCCGTGAAAGTACGAAAAAGTAAAACCGTCTTAAAATTAATTTTCATTTTGTAAGTGAATTTACATAATATGTCTAATTTAGATTGTAAAAATCAATTATTAAATTAAAAAAATTACATTCACTTACTTTTCCCTTTCTAAGAAATGAGAGATTCTTATTAGATTCTATTATATAGCTACAAATGAAGTTTTGCAAGTGAATGTAGAATTGACGTGCTGTGTCTCAAACTTACTTAATTCAATTATAATAAAATGTAAAAGGAAAAATTTTAGTTCCAGGGAAAATAAATATTTATCATAATTTCCTTTAAGCTTTATTAATGTTTTATGTACAGGGACTTGCGTCATTCATAAACATACTTTAAATAAGATTTTTAGTTTATATATATATATATATATATATATATATATAATTGCAGTTTTCATTAAACTCAGTTAATCTTTAATAACTTTAAATATTAATACTTGTTATTCTTAATAGATATGCTATTAATATTAGACATGATTAATAAGAATTTTAATTACAAAAAAATATATATGTGGGTATTTATTGTAATTTTTATTATATTTAATTAACTTTCAATAACTTTAAATATTAAGACATGTTATTCTTCGTACTTTTTAAATAAGAAGTTTAGTTACCAATATATATATATATATATTACAATTTTCATTTAACTTAATTATTTTTAAAGATTTAAATATATTTAAAACTTGATTTTTCATTTTCTTGAACAACACCTAATGCCAAGATGGACGCCATTAGAACCGTGAATTGTTTATCTCACGACGATTTCACTCGGAAAAGACCAGTCGAAATTTCAGAAAACGATTCCGCCTGACAATTCCGATAATGAAAGCAATTCGATGAGTTCGTTCTAGCGAAATAAGAAAGGCTATCGGAATGTGACGTCACATCGGAGAAATTCCGATAACGAGTGCATTTCGATAAGCTCGTTCTAGAGGCCCTCAGGAGAGAGAGGCGAGAATGAATATTATGTGATTTTTCCTTAGGAAAGAAAGTAGTTTAGAGTTTTTTAATTTCTGTATTGTACACATACTTTTTATTTAAGCCTTTAGATTTACGCATCGTTGGAAAGCTAAAATGTGATAGATTAATTATAAAAAAAATTCTTTTGTGAGAAACCATTCTGAAGGGGAGAATTTTTTGTTTGAATTCTTACGAAAATAAGTGCTTTATGGAAGAATCGCCCTCAACGCCATGTCACTTGACATACGGTGCTGACCGCAAAGGATGAAGGTTTCAGATTACACCCTCATGTTGAATACATTCACTATAATGGGAAGTTCTATTGGTGACGTAGTCTCTATATATAAGGTATTTGAATATAACAGTACTCATCGTAACTGTGCAACATTTGTGGAAAGACAGTATAAACAAAATGACGTATAATATTTTTTATGTGTTGTGCAGCGTTTACGATCCCATGTTTCTAAGTGATTTTTGATATTCCTGATTTGCCTTTTCATTTTGGTCTTGTTATACGAGGTGTGGCTATTAAATAACGAGACTATTGCTGTAAAACATTTTATTTTACATTTATACATATTTAGTTATTATCACCTTCAATATATACCCTTCCTCTATCCCTACAACGCTCCATGCGAATTTTCCATTGTTCGAAACAGTGCTGGAAGTCTTGTCCTGTGAGCTCCTGCATGAGGCGTGCCGCTTTTTTTTCACAGCTTTAACTGACTCAAATCTTGTTCCTTTTAATGCAGATTTAACTTTGGGGAACGGATAAAAGTCACATGGGGCCAGATCAGGCGAATAAGGCGGATGGTCTAAAACTGGGATGTTGTATTTGGCTAGAAATGTCTTGACAGACAATGACGTGTGAGCCGGTGCGTTGTCTTGATGGAGAACACATGACTTGTTTTTCTACAATTCGGGTCATTTTTTCCTTACCCCTTCACGGAGTTGAGCAAGCACCTCAAGATAGTAATGTTGATTAATAGTTTGGCATTCAGGAACCCAGTGAAGGTACACAATACCATGAATGTCGAAAAAAAGGATCATCATCGCTTTGAATTTCGGTCATCATCTCCAAAGTCTTCTCAGCCATCTTGGAAACGGTTGAACCACTCATAAACTCGCATACGTGATAGACATTCATTGCCATAAACTTGATTTTATAAAAAATAAGTTTCACTAGCGGTTTTTCACGTGAAATTTCACGACAATTCGTTGCTCTACTTTTACACTTATCACGTTTTCGGCAAAACGAAACAAACACCTCTTACACAAACGAAGGTTACGGCCAGACTAATTTCTCTACAAACACGGGAAGCACAACAATCGAAAGAGAAGACTTTACACTACACAGCTGTCGGTCGTTCGGATTTGGCGCATATGTAGTTCATCTGTAGCAGCAATAGTCTCGTTATTTTATAGCCACACCTCGTATATCATATATATTATGTTATTATTATCTTATTTAAGTAGCACTAAGCTATATTTTTGCCACAGATCGAATACTTCCTTACTACAGTGACTCAAAAAATTAAAAATGCATGTTTTGAGGGGGGAAATAAAGAGAGAGAGAGAGAGATGTGATTTTGTTGAACAAATAAACCAAGATGTGTCGCAATGTGGATTGTGGTTTGGCACACCACAAGCCAAATCAAATAAGTGCTTGACCAACACAATGACTTTTCACTAATACATACCAGTGATCGGTCAAAAATAAACCGACGATTTTGCATAAGATGACAAATATAAATAACATTGCTAAGTCACTGAAAATAAATAATGAGGTATAAGTACCTTTATGTTTCTTTTCTATACCACGAATTATTTAATTTGGAATAATAATATGTAAAATTAAATGAAAAAACAAATACTAAGCTCAACATGAAAAATGTTAGTTATTTGTTATTAAATAGAAATTTCTAAGAATTTGTTGCTTTTGTTATTTATTTTCAAACATTATCTGTTTGATTAGCTCTAGTGCAACGTTAAGCCTACTGAAACTCAACTTCAAACTACTTGTAAGACGAGGTAAACTACGGGTAAGCTTCGTATCCCAATAATATTACGAGTTCAATGAAAATTAAATCCTTTATTTAAGTTTTATTTACGCAGAATCCTAAAAAATAACGTTCACATAATGACTTCATTCATTTTAGATAGGGTCCTAAATGTCAAAAACATACTTATTGGCTTTTTTTTTTTTTTTTTAACTAAATATGCCGCCTTTGTGAACTCTTGTGCTTAATCTCTGTTTCAAAGAATTATATTCTTTATGGAATAGAAATTGCGTTTCTCCACCTTTTCAAACGTTTTCGGCATTTTCTTGGACACAATTTTCCTTATTGCATTTTAATAGCAGCCATTAAATTTGTATCCCTGCTCTCTTTCAATTTTTTTTCTACGCTGCAATGTCAGACAATAGCAGTAAAGAACAATATAACCGGACATCCTGGTCCATAGATTTATATACAGCAAAAAACTTAACGGCAACAATTTTTCTGTTCGGTCTCAGATAGGGTTTCATGCGTATAATTACGCGAGTTTGTGACTTTTGGGTGGTGTTTGCCAGAAATTACTTTTTTCGAACCTTTAATTTCCTCCACAAAGAGGGTATGCCGATATCCAAAAAGATTTCCTAAAAGTTGCTTAATAATTACATGGTTGAAACTTTCTGAATACTCAGAATTGGAAAACTTAGTCACAACTAACAAAGAACGGATCCTGAGAATAAAGTGCACGAGGTCTTCTGACAATTATCATTTAGAAAATATACCCTTTGCCACAGAGAAGGCAAAAGTAACATTTCCTAGGCCTAATTTACCTTCAACGCTGTCAAACGGATGATGGATGACTATTTTGCGTTTGGAGTACCAGCAATCAACCATAAACTAATTTCAAGCAAAATAAATTTACTGAAATCTTCTAGGAAATAATAAAGTTCACCCGTTATTCTAAATGTATCCATGACTTTAGAACGTCGTGAATTAGAGAATATATATGTGTGATTGCCGACTCAGTAATATAAAGAAGTTAATGACAGCTTATCGTTGTTCTTGAAGTCACGATAAGGGCTTGGTGAATCTCTAGTTCTCAAAATTTTTGCAAGTAAACAGACCATCTCTTCTCGTTAAAATATTTAAAATCAATCCCGGATATGTATCTGAGTTGTAAGCACAGTGGATGCGTGACAATCTGCACAAAAAACTCGCCATCTTAAAGATTTTTTTTTTCTTCTATTAGGCAGAAACTCACCATTATATAAGGTAGCAAGAACACATTTGTACGTTGCAAAAATAATTAGTAACGTAAATTTTTCAGATAAATCATAAAAAAATTAGGCTTAATTATTCCAAATTTAAAAATAATTTCGTAAGTAAAACTTGCTTTGTTAACTTAAATGTTTATACAATATTTAAAGGTTTAAATCAATAAATTTATCTACAAAATCCAAAACATGAAAGAACAAAACCAAATGAACGTTTATGGGGGGAGGGGGGAGTGTAATTATACTTAAAACACGCGTAAATTATATGATCAAAAATTTCCCGCAAATTATTTTTGTAGTGTTCTATCACTTATACACTGAATGTGCAGGGTATCTACGCTGTGACAAAAGAAGACTAGATAAATATGTACAGGCACGTAAAGGCATACAAAGAACAATGTTGTTGGCTTATTGGTTGTTTTGATGAAAAGTTATATTTTGAGTTTAAGGTTATAATTGGTCTTCAAGTATTAGTGCTAAAATTTTAAGAAATATCTTGTACTTCGAAATTACTAGGATAAGGAGATTCTGCAATATTTATAATCATTTAAATTAGGACTTTCGTCTTTATGTTGAATCACGGTCATAGTGATTATCATTAGTACATCTTAACTGGCATTTGTAACTGTTAGTTTTGTATTTGCCTAGCTATTTTGTGTTTTCAATTGTTGGTTTGCGCATGTATTTTCTTTGTCTATATTCGTATAAACTTCCTTTTTATTTTTTTATTGTGTTTTTATAAATTTATATAATTTATTTTGTTAATGGAGTATCTGTTTGACTTTTCCTTTTTTCTTGGTAATATGTACGTGTGATATCGAAAATCACATATTCTAAATTATGTATTACATTTCTGATAAATTTAATTCTTTCCCAATTCATTTTCTATCTTTATAAAAAGAGAGTTAATATATGCGGTCTCGAATCTTCCAAAAAGAGCAAGCCATTCTATTCCTTTCATTTAAAATAATAATAATAATAATAATAAAAGCAAGAAATGAGGTTTCAATCGCTTAATTCTGTGGAGGACAATTCGTTTCATCTCAATTAAATAAAACAGAATAAAATGTTTCCTGATGTCATTTTTGAACATTGAACAGAGCGCACATATGCTCCTTAAAATAGAAATAACGTATTCCTTTTCGACTAAAGTCTGTAAATAAGAATTTAACGATAAATTCTTGTGGTTAAGATTTAAGGTTAGTTCGCTTGTGTTCTCACGAAGTGATAACGGTTTTTTGGCTAAGAAATTAATCGCCAATATATTTTAAAAAGTTATTCTAAATTAGCTGTAACTGAAAAAGTTGGGTGTTGTTCTTGGCATCATAATTATGTGGTTTTGTGTAATGTATCCAGCCAACAATTTGATCACTTCTGCCTCTGCTATCGTCCGATAAGGACTGTTTTTGCTTACTTCTCTCCCCGTGTCCATCCCGTTCATTTTCATGCATACATCCATTGTGTTAGAAAACGAACATTGTCTTGATTTTTCAAAAGGATATTTCTGATGTATCTCTATGGTGTTGAATTATTTAATTATAAGTATTATTGTTACGAAGTTGAAGAAAAATAAAACATTTTAACGTCAGCATCGAATTTTGGGTCATTGTGTTAACAGTGCAATGTTCACGGCCAACCACCTCAACGACTTTGATCCTTTATCACTATTTTACCAGTGTATTGCTTCATAATAATATAAAAAATTTAAGCATCGTCAAAAAGTGCTAATATCGTCAATTCCTTTCTACAAAAATAGTGCAACAAACTCTTTAGCACAGTACGGGCGGGAGGTTGTACTGCATTTTAGTATAATATTATCAGTACCTGAGACTTTCCCTGATGATGGCCTCAGTGCTTTTTAGGTCTTTTACATATGTATATATATATATATGCATATAGATTAAAAAGGAATATTATCCGAAAAGTTTAAAAAGCAATAATTACGGAAATAAATACAAAAAAAAAAAAAAAAAAAAACAAGAAATTCCCATATTAATCTGCAAAAAATGTAGCAAATTAGAAGATATGTAAATAAAATATTAAAGAAAAATAAAAACCATTACTAAATTAAATAATTCAAAAATCATTTGAAGGGGAAAAAAAAAGAAACTTTAGAATGAAAGGGGAAGAAAAAAAAGCAGAGAAAAGATTATATTAACTTAAAAATATCGACAGGGAAGCCCTTGAATGCAGGGTAGAAACAACAAGATTTTCAAGAACTATTAGTAAAGACAGAAAGTAGATTAGTCCCTTATACCTAACCAAGAGAAAGAAAAATCTAACCACTGCAAATCAGATAACAAAAATGAAAAAGGAATTAGATATAAGCGGAAAACTTGTAAGAGATATTATATCTATATACAAAATATAGAAACTTATAAGTATGGGGTTTAATAATTAAAATTCTTGTAACGAATTTTAAGATTTTACTAAATTTGTATCAGCTGGAAGTAGGCTTTTATATTATATTGTTTTACAAACTTTGAAAACTTCGGTTTAAAAAGTGTTTGTGACCTTCCGTGGACGAGAAGTTATGCTATCATTTCACTAATTACTTTCGAGCGTAAGACAGTCGGTTCGAGTTCCATATAGTTCCATTCTATGTTACAATTCTGTTTTATGCTATCTGTCCTTATCTCGTCGAAGACTGGGCCGCGGTAGCCCAGTCGGTAGAGCGCCGACCTCGTAATTGGAAGATTGCGGGTTCGGTACTCGAGCCGGCCAAAGACCGTCGTGTACACTAATGGTGGCTGGTGCACGTAAAAATCTGTCGTGGCCGCAATGTTCGCCATGTTCCCATCAAACATTATACCTCTGGGGGTCACCGAAGCGGGAGAGCCATTCCTTCCGTGGAGGATCAAAATTGTGATGGCATGTCTCCTGATCACCTCTAGGAGTGTGTCCTAGTCCGTCGCCAATTGCCCATCTGCGCAGCACTAGTGCGACGTAAAACCCAACCAACCATCCATCCATCCTCGTCGAAGACTTACAAGCTGACTTCGAGTCAAGCATGCAATTCATATATATATTCATATATATACTCGTATATACATAAGTAATGCATGAATGATCAATTTTAGTGATTGGGCAGATACTCTCCGTAAATGTTTAGCGTAATGCATACATAAAAATATACATTTTTACATATATTTTTTTTAAAAGACATTTAGAAAAGATATGTCTGATTTTTATTTATGTTAAAGAACAATTATAAATTTTTTCAACTGATTTTTTTTTTTTTTAATATTCTAATTTAAATTTTACGGTTTTTTTTTTTAGATTTATAATGTAGTTAACTGTATTCTCTATTTGAGAGAGTTAACTAAAACTGAATAAAGACCAATATGGTTCTTATTCCTTTGTGGTATATAGCATCATAATATGAAAAATCAGTGTTTCAGATTGGAGTATATTGCCGTATGATGTACCTTCAAAGAAGATGAAATATAAAGATAAGTAAAAATTTTCATATTTTCAATAAAATCTTTCATATTTTATAACTTAATTCGTAAATAAATAGTATTTTATTTATAAAGTAGAAATAAAATTTTATAGTTTTATTTTTGAATTTTCGTCATATTAAAAACAATATGCGTCACAAAAAACACAATCGGAAAGAATATGTGTATTATGAGCATAGCAAAAATTTCTATGTTGCTTAAGCGTGTGCAATTACGTAGAACAAAGTGGAAAAAACGTGCAATTCGAAGCTATTTTGTCAAAATGTGCTTACTGTTTATAAAGTACTATATAAAAAGTACCTTAGCTTATTTAGTGTATATTTCAGCATAACAAAATTTCTTTTTCTAACACGCCATTGAGGCTTTTATCAAAAATGCCATCAAAATTTTTATCTCTGACATATGCACCAAAAGAGAGAAAATAAATATTATAAAATAACATCCTGAAAGTTTGTGTTTCTTTCATATATTTTCATTGCTCATCAAAATTCTCAAATATTATCAACTGATCGAAATCACGAATAGATAATGTATTTTGCATAGCTGTGAATTTTCGGGTTGCAGGGATCAGTAATCACCTCCATTGATAGATAACAAATTGTTGTATTTGCTACGTTCAAATGTTTTTGTGTTGCGAAAACAAGTTTTGATTTAGATGAACATTTTTAAACTTGCATGATCAATCAATTCATGACATCATGTCTACGTATGACGCGCCATAACTTTTAGTCGTGCTGCAGAAAAAATACTGAATGATCGCAGCACATTTCGACGTATTATGATAAGTATTACTTTGTTTACAAACAAAAAATAATCTACCATTCATCTCTTTTTGTTAGAGTAACTAAATTTCTTAGTATTTCTCTTATAATTGCGCAATATCTAAATAGTATTAGATATTCTAGAATTTTTTTAAGAAAATTGTCAAAAATTTTAAACTTAGTCATTCGTAAATTGGTGGCTGGTAAAAATTTAACGTTGTGTATAGCTATTTTTGTGAAGAAGATGACTTGGCCGTCGTAAAAAGAATATTTTTGTTGATGGCTTTGGCTGTAAAGTAAAAACATTATTAAAACTGAATTTCCATTTAAAGTCCAGGCTCGGAATTAACTCAGAGACATATTTTTGTTCTCATGCCAGTTTATTGAAAATATTCCAATGCACGTGACCATAGTCAATTAAAAGAACATAATAAGTTTTTTAACGAAAACATTCCGGAGTGGGGAAACAGTACCGAAGATCCGGCCGGGCCCTAGGCCCGAATCGCTCTTGAGATCTTACATGTTTTATGATCAGAAGGAAAGTGTGTGAGCTCCTAAACTGGAACAAAAATGACAATGCATTTGGCGTTTAATGCTGATGCCAAGTTCAAAGTTTAAGATAGAGAATGGTTGCGGTTACGTTAGGAATATTCACATGTATATTATTTTAAAAGCGACGAGTAATTTACTGACCGTTGTTAATGAATGTTGGCATGATTTCGCCAACCTTTAGATCCTGGGGAAATAACTAGCTAAGCAAATATTTTACCTAACCGTTGATGTAAATTTGGCGACAGGTTGCAGGAGTTACATTTCGATGTAAGATTAAAAGAGACCGAATTAATTATTTTCTGGTTTCACAAAAAAAAAAGGATAGAAATAAGTCAAAACATTATCATTTACAGAGTGAAAAGAATTTTCAGTACGTTAAGCTTGTTAAGTGAATACTGGGAACAGATCAAAGATTTTTGTTTCAGTTACATTGAAAAAGACATGAAAGGGAAGATATAAAAATTAGAAAACGCATATTGTAAATTTATTATTTATAGGTTAAAAACAGTTATTCCATTATATTTTAAATAGTTGATTTAAGATTAAAGAATTTAATTTATAATTTAATTTATTTAGAGAATTTACCTATCCTTTAAAGATAAATATATAAATTTTATAATATGTGATAATCTATATCGCAATTTTCCACTTTATCTCCTTCTATAAAAAATAAAACAGTGTATAATTAATAGTTTTATTTTGAAATAATTTCAAAGTAATGTATAATATCCCTGTTTCCAAATGTTAAGCAACAATCTGCCTGTCGTTCCAAAATAAATAAACATATGAGCATAAAATTTGGACATGTTCAATCAAGTCATTATCAAGTCATTGATAAAATGTATATAACATTGAAATTGAAAATAATCTGCTTCATTATAACCTGTCTTTACCTCTAATTAAACAAAAAAGGTACAGTGAAAAAAAAATTCTATGACTGACATCAAGAAAATAAATTGTTGCTGTTTTTGTTGTTGTTGCTCATTTCCAAGGACTAGCAAGGCTAAATCAGATCCATGAAACTGCGCACCCTAAAAAAAGTCTAGAACCAATAGAGGATTGTCTGTAAGATCCTGCCTAGAAAGCCCCAGGCACTTAAGAATATGATCAGGGGAAGCCTGTTCATGTATCTATATCATCATCCTCATCATCATCATCAATAAAAATAATAAATAAATTGTGGCTCTAGTAAAAAGAGTTCCATGTCATCCTTATAAATTCTAATTTCTTTTTCTAGCGAGTTCCTAGTAGAAATCTAAAGAGTTTGCCTATATTATCGAAGGATCAAACTTATTTAAAAATATCTGTAAATAAATGCGAACACAAAAGGCGAATTTTAATTACTATATAATTTTGGTTTATGATCCAATTCTAGGAAATAAAGCTAGAATTTCTCGTCTTTCTGAGGATTTATGATATTTATGATATTCAGCCATCTAAAGAAGTATAGATTAGAAATTCTCGGTCATTCCGTTTATTCAGTTTATTTATTTACCTTATTGGCATAACTCGGAAACATAACTATCTATATTTCTAGTTTCGGGATTCAGAAAATGATTACTTAATCGTTCTAGATGAAGGCGGCATAAAAGTTTATATATTTAATCAGTGTAAATCTATATAATAATAAAAGAAGATGTCTGTCTCTCTGTCTGTCTGTCTGTCTGTCTGAGCATCTATACGTTCAGCCCCTACTGAACGCAGAACTACAAAATTTGACATACGGGTGCTCAGAAGCCTGCCCGAGGGGATAGTCAAAACAGAATTTAAAAATTTTATTTAGTTGCGGAGATATTAATTAAAATGTAGACCTATGTCTTAATCAAAAAGCGATCTCAATGACTCAGAATTCACTAAGATTACATAAAAGTAGATATTTTAACGGAGTTAAAAGCAGAAAAAATAGAAAATAAATTAGAAATATTAGTCCAATCATTACGAATTTGGTACCAAATGAAAGGGGAATTTTTTCCAAATCTAAGAGTGCAAGCGGCTTATCGATACATCAATTAGATTTTTTAAAATTAACTAAACTATGAAATTTAGTTGGCAACGGGCAGACGATTTTCTAAGCGGTCTCGATCGGAAACAAAACACAAAGACGAGACAACTGTCTGTGATAAAAACGGAAATGGTTGTAATCAATTAAGATATCATGTGTTTTATACTGGGGGGAAAAATTGCAATTTTCAATTTTTTTCAAATTTTCATTCACGTTACATTTGAATTAATATTCGGCCTAGACAGCATATTATAAAGCTACTGTTCAATTTTCATGAAAATATATGAATAGACCTGATACGGGAAAAAGGTGCCGCAGGCGCCACCGAGCGGGAATTTCGTAAAGTCGGATTTTTCAGGGATTGCGAACCAGCTGGTCGCCGAAGGCGGCTAGTCTATAATAATAAAAGAAGATGTCTGTCTGTCTGTCTGTCTGTCTCTCTGTCTGTCTGAGCATCTATACGTTCAGCCCCTACTGAACGCAGAAGTATAAAATTTGACATACGGGTGCCCAGAAGCCTTCCCGAGTTGATAGTGAAAACAGAATTTAAAAATTTTAATTAGTTGCGGAGATATTAATTAAAATGTCGACCCATGTCGATGGAAAAATGACCGAGAAAAAGAAACTTTCTATCAGCAGACGATTTTCTAAACTGTCTCGATCGGAAACAAAACACATGGAGACAACGGTCTGCGATAGAAAAGGAAATGAATGTAACCAATTAAGATATAACGTGCTTCATAGTGGGGATAAAAATTTCAATTTTCAACCTTTTTCAAATTTTCATTCACGTTACATTTGAATTAATATTTGGCCTAGACAGCATATTATAAAGCTACTGTTCAATTTTCATGAAAATATATGAATAAATAAAAAAAATGACGTATTTATTGGAAAAAGATTAAGTTTTCTTTTATACTTTGCAGTATTTTAAATTGAGATATGCTGTTGAAATTTCGTAGTATTTGGTTTTAATGCCCGATAATTCGATTGTGAATATTTTTGAAAGAGTACGATTATTAGGGAGGGCTTGAGGAAGGGGGAAAAGGGGCAAAAATTAAAAAAAAAAGAGTTACTGCGTTTGAAATTGGTTGGTATATTTAGAGTTTAAGACAAGGTAAATCGAATGCGAATATTTTCGAGTGTAAAATTATTATTATTGGCGGAAAGGGGGGGGGGAGAGCGAAGGGGCGAAGATGTAGAAAAGGAACGGGAGTTTCGGAGAAAACAACGGAATACCCAGAACACCTTTATTCTTTAATATTTTGCAGAGTTTCGAATTCGAATTTCTGCAGCCCGGAATTATGCAAGTTTCGGGGATTACTGAAAGAAATTTCGCAGAATAAAAGAAAAAAAAAATACATTTTAATTTACATTTAATTGCAAATAAAATTTTATTCTAATATACGTGTATTTCAAATTCTAATTATGATTAAATTATTTTTAATACTTCATTCGAAAGACATTTTGAAATATTATCAAATCGAAAGTGGAATTCGAGATTTCACCTGATTTACACGTTTTAAGGTCTCCTGATTAGGTTTTCTTTTGTATCTCAGCTACTAATTAAAATAATTTCATAAGTAATACATCATTTGAAAGCTTTGTTGATTTGGAATTGAACAATATATTACAAAAATTTATACCGCCACATGGCGATGGCGCTGTAATATTTTAAAGTTTCAATATTTCAAATTCTAGCGGCGCCACCGAGCGGGAGTTATCTAAAGTCAGAAATTTGAAAGATCATAACATGGTGAGCGAACAGGCTGTTTCAGATATTGAAAAGGGAAGAGGGCGCCGAAGGCGCTACCGAGCGGGAATTTACTGCGATTTCAATAAGCTATTTTCACGATATATCAATAAGCTGTTATTAGACCTGAAACGGGAAAAAGGCGCTGCAGGCGCCACCGAGCGGGAGTTTCGTAACGTCGGATTTTTTTGGGATCGCCAACCAGCTGGTCGCCGAAGGCGGCTAGTATGAAAATAAAAATGTGTTTGAAAACAGGAAAAATATGAATAAATTTAGAAAAAAAAAGGTTGATAGATGATACTGATAATGTAGTTCGATTTTAGTTCGAAAAACTAGTACACCTGCATTCGAATGTTAAATTACAGACGCCTTTTTTCTTCTTTTTCAATTTCCTTTACTCCCATAATGGACTGTATGAAAAAAAAGTGCTTATTAATTATTAAACTGTGATTTATTTAAAAAATATATATGTACTTATAAAGAAAAAGATGCTTAAAAGGAGGGTGGGTGGATGTTATAATTCTCTCTCTCTCTCTCTTTTAATTAATGAGTTAGACTCATGGAAGCTTCCAAATATACATTTAGATGTATCGGTATTAAGTACATAATAATTTTTTGAAAACTTTTTTAAGCAAAACAAAGTAAAAATAAATAAAAGAACTTAATTCTTTTTTTTTAAATTAAAGTGCTGCATGCTATTTTTTCCCCTTAGTTTCATACTACTATAATTTAACGATGTATTGTAAATACATTTGGCTATGTCTTTGTGTATTGTTTAATAAGTTATTTTTTATGTACTTATTACTTCCATTACCCTACTACCGTAGGTAATGGAAGTATTGTATTCGGTCTGAAAATTCGATATCGGGTTTTCACCTGATTTACACGTTTTAAGGTCCCCTGAGTCCAAAAAAGTGGTTTTTGGCAATTGGTCAGTGTGTATGTGTGTGTGTGTGTGTGTGTGTGTGTGTATGTATGTGGAGAATCTTCTGGCTATTATAGCTCAGAAACTAATAAAGATAGAGCTACGAAACTTTAGAATTGAAATACGTCTGGTCTACAGATGAAATTTCCAAATTTTGGTGAAAATTGAAAAACCGGAAGTGGGACATCGGAAACCGGAAGTGGGACCGTAAGTCCGTATCTCAAAAACGGCTCTAACGATTTTCTTCAAACTTGCTATATAAACACTCTATTAGATGTCCTTTCGAATGATATAGTTGGTTGGTTCAGGAAAATTGATAGGCGTCCCTTTTAAATAGCTCAATTTCAGGCCTCGCAAAGGCGTTCCTTTAAAAACGGTTGTACGGATTTTTTTCAAACTCGCCATTTTAACTCACTTTTAAATATGCTTTTGTATGTAATTATTGTTTTCCTGTCAATAATTGATTTTAACCGGAAGTGGAACATCGGAAACCGGAAGTGGGACCGTAAGTCCGTATCTCAAAAACGGCTCTAACGATTTTCTTCAAATTTTCTATATAAACACTCTATTAGATGTCCTTTCGAATGATACAGTTGGTTAGTTCAGGAAAATTGATAGGCGTCCTGTATAAATAGCTCAATTTCAGGTCTCCCAAGGGCGTTCCTTTAAAAACAGCTGTACGGATTTTTTTCAAACTCGCCATATTAACTCACTTTTAAATATCCTTTTGTATGTAATTATTGTTTTCCGGTCAATAATTGATTTTTTTTTTAAGTTGGTATCTCAAAAACGGCTCTAACGATTTTCTCTTTAGTTCACTTTTATGTTTTCTGATCGCATTATCTCTCAAAAATGCATATAATATGTGTAATAGTGGGTAATGGAAGTCGTGTGGTTGTTTCACACCAGATTTTTTTTTTTGTTTAAATGCTGAAATTTCATGCAAATTTTAACATTCAAACATAAAGGTTTAAAAAAAAAAAAAAAAAAAAAAAACTTAACTACGAATTTAGAAAGTAATATTCAAATATATTTAGAATTGGTTGTTAAACTATAATAAAGTGAAATTTAAGAGGGAAAATATTAAAAAGTATTTAGCATGGAACATTTACAATTTTTCAATTTAATACTTTGAAATTTATTTATTTATTTATTTATTAGATTCTTTTAGAGAAATTTTAATGTACTTATTATTATTACATTTCAAAATTCATTGTAATTTTTCATAACTTTAAGACAGGAATTTAAAAAGTAATTTTAACTTTCACAATCCCTTCAAATTTAACTGTTTTAATTATGTGCATTTTCATCCATCAAAAATGTTCTTTTCAGAAGAATTGAGTTAATATCAGATTAAAACTTATTCCCGATATTAAAATAGCATAAAATTCAAATATTTGTTTAATAACAAACATATCGTGCCAATTTAACATTCATTTAATATTTATGTGAAAAAGAAAAAGAAAAAGTAAGAAATAGGTTGTAGTTTAGGTTTTGAGAACTTGTCCAGTTTATGTGTGTATATATTTAAAATGTTTACTAGTGAAGAACACATTACAAGGTGTTACAACTTATACTACAACTGTTATTAGCAATTATATTTAAACTTTACCATGCAAATTTAAAAATATTAATCTATTATTTATTTATTTTATTACTATTATTTATTTATTTATTTATTTTTTCAAATTATAAATTTAAGTTTGAAAATACAGAAATTTAATGATATTAGAAAAAAATACTTTAATACCTATATTTTTATTTTAAATATCCATACTAATATCCAGTAATTTATCTTTATTTTCAATATCCATAATTATCTAACTTAGTAAACATTAACTCTGAACTTTCTTTCTTTATTTTTATTAGTTTCAATCAGTTACTATTAGTTTCAATCTAGGTAAAAACGTTGTCGCCAGTTTTTGTAGACCAGTTTTGTGTTACGCCGAAATAAATTAGACATATCAGACCTATCGTTACAAATTCGGTACCCAATGAAATGGGGGTGATTTTACTAAATTCACGGCTGCAATCAGTTTTCTCACGATAATAATTAGCTTTTTTTAAATTAACTGAAGTATGAAATTTAGGTGTAAACACTTCATTTTAATCCATTTCAGACATTTTAAAAAGTATGTGGCCCAGTTTTACGGTAAAAAAAAAAAAAAATGATATCAAAAATAAATTAAAATTTTACAGATTAAAATTAATAGTCCTCCGTATTAGACTAAATTCTGTCTTTAACATAATTTTCACTTTTTTTTTTTTTTTTTTAATTATATATATATATATATATTGAAAACCTTTTCAAACATTGAATAGATGAAAACAAGAAACATTGAATAAGATGAAACAGAAAAAATACAAAAAATCCAAAAAAAAGTTTACGAATATAAAGCAACCTAAGAGAAGCTAAAAAACACTTTAACAAAAGCTAAACCAAAATAGATATAGTTCGTGAGGCAGCTAATGTAAGTTTGAATTGATGAAATTTATAAAAATGATAAAAGTTCTCTGAAGTTAAATACAATGCAAGAAAAGGAAAATCAATTCAACATGAAAATGGTAGTTTTAGAATTAACAATAATACAATGAAAGTTGCGCAAATGCAGCATAACAAATCATGTATTAGTGAACTAAATTTATTAATTAGAATTTGCCAAACATGGGCATACCAAAATAACAGAAAATGCAAAATTTCGCATGCAGAGAGATTATATATATATATATATATTTAATCATTTAAAGGCGATTTTTTTTTTTTTTTTTTTTTTTTTTTTTTTTTTTTTGTAAATGACTGTTTTAGAATCTGCATACAAGTATATTGAAGTATAATAATATAAAGTACTTTAAAATTTCTCGGCAACAGTTTGTGTGGTTTCAGAATAAATAAATAACAATAAATAAATAAATATAAATAAAATTCAAAACCCTATTATTATTTTTTTTTTTAATGCTATATGTTCTTTATTTTGTGCGTTTTTATAGTTTAACGATATATCCTAAACACATTTTGTTATTACTTTCCGGATACATTGATAAGTTAACTTTTTAAAAAATATTTTAATTAAAAAAAAAATAAATTTAATGGCAATTTTTTAGCAGTTAAGCATTGAAAAAATTGTTTTTAAATATCACATATCAATGAATCCTCAAAGTAATAGCTAAATATTCTTGAAATACATCGTTAAGCTATAATAATGTAAAATCCGGGGAAAATAATTAAAAAAATAATTAGAATTTTCAAAATTTTAAAATAATGACATTTGGTTTTTATTTATTTTTAAATTTAAATTGTTTTCGAGAAATTTTACTAAGCTTAATATTGTCATGTATCAATGCATATAAATACAGATTTCCATAATTCAAAGCCAGTAATGTATAAAAAAGATTTATAATGTCCATAATCTGCTTAAAGTATTCCTGATTCTGCAATATCGAAATCCATTATTTTAAAGCCAATACATATTTGTCGCTTTTTCTGTATAGATCATTTACCATTTAAAAATTTTTTATAATCCTTTAATAAGTAAGGAGGAAAAAACCTTTTGGCATTAAAAAATATTATGCAAATCAACAAAATGGCAAAAGTTGTGGCGTAAGGATATAAGCTTATTAGACCCTAATACATTAGTACAACTTTCCCTATTTTTATCAATTAAAAATAAGCAAAAATAAATACAGTGAATTTTTTCTAAAAGGACCACCGATCCTGCAATAGAAAATTGGCTCTTTAAAGAGGTGGACTTTAATATGGGTTGTTTAGATAATTTTAATTAAGGCACTCAATTTTATAAATTAAGTAGTTTTAACTATTTAGAATTATATTGTTTGTCTATAAAGATTTGTAATAATTATTAATATTAGTTTATTTGAATTTTGAAAGGTTTAGCAATATTTTCGCTTTATGAAGATATTTAAATATTCCAGATCAAACTGTTCTATTTAGCATTGTGTTTGAATTCAAGGAAGGTCTTTATTAATAAATTGAATTCCCTTAAACTTCCATGGGAGACAACACTAGATTTAGCTTTTAATTTTAAATCTCAGCTAATTTAACACCTTTACTCGACCATCTTAAATAAACATTACTTACTTAGAAGCCATTCCATTTAATTTTATTAGCTAAATAAATGAGGACACAAAATTCAATTTTCCAATCTTATAAACCTGAAACTATGCTTTTTCAGAAATATGAAGTCTTATCAATCACATCTTTTCTCTACGCACATATTCATAGGGAAAAACCAGTTATAATTTCACAAATGAGGAATTTGGGAAGAATTATAATACTCATATTTCGCTATTGACTTCACTTATAACGTGGACAGTGGTCAATTCATATCAAGAGGGGAAATATTACATGCTATCGCTAAATATGATCGCTAAGTGAGGTACACAATTGTACACTGGATTTTAATGAATATAAATTACTATTAAATTCCAGGAGAAAATTTCCTAGTGTTTCAAAATTTATCATCGACCTTGCACAAAAAATAAATGAAATTAAAAGTTCATAGAGTATAAATCAAAGTTATATTATTTTAGAGAGGGAAAGCGGTGTGGTTTTTCTAAATCAGTGGTCTCGCAAAAAAAATCCTATTGATGAAACAGCTACAAAGAAATCAAATATGTTTGAATATTAAAAGAGAAAAAAGTAAAAACAACATTAACTAGTCTGATGTGGGCACCACATGACGTTCTTCTATATAATTTTACAAAAAATTTATTCAATACAAATTATTTATTAAATTATCAAATTATGTTCCATTATAAATGCAGACGATTTTTATCTGTCAGTATTATATATTATCACTAAATGCCGAAACATGTAATTTTTTGCAAATCAGAAGAAATAGGATTTTTTTCCCCAAAACTTTTTTTTCGTTAAAAGATAAAAAAAAAAAATCGATAACTTTGTTTTAAATTATCATAGATCTATAGTTCAACCATTCGTTTTAAAGGTATTGACGAGATCTTTCGAAAGATACCCATATTGAAAATTTACTCCCCCCGGGGATGGGGGGGGGGGAGCTATGCTCCCACACGCACAAATTTTTTTTCGTAGTTAACTGCTACTATTATCAATAATTCATATTAATTTTATAATCACACGATTAAACTAACTCTCATTATGTACATTTATACAAATTTTTGTCTTATACTGCCATGTTAAAAATTTAGAAAAAATACGATCACACCGCCACCTATTGAGCAATCGTTTCAAAAATCTAATCAGCACCAGTTTATGTCAGGGTCCAACTAAATACTAAGTTTGGTTAAATTTCGTTCATTGGTTCGTGAGATACAGCATGCACAAAATTTGTGATATACACACACAGACGGACAGACATTGTCTAAAAACAGTCGAATCGTGTTCAGGACATCCAAAAACGTGTAAATCCATCGAAAACTGGAGTTCGAAAATTTTCACGAATCCAATACTTTCTCTGTATACACATATAGAAGAAAGTAAAAAAGCAGAAATAGAAGAAAAACTGTAAAACTAATATACAGCCGTTTCAGAATTCCTTAAGTAACTTCCTCAGTATTAGATGAGAGTGAATTTGAACGTGATAAAAAAAAAAAAAATAAAGAATTAAAAAAATAAAATTAAAAATTAAAACCCCGGAGCTTAACAGCCAAGCATGGTCCAAGACCTGGGCCAGAAAGGCAAGTTGTGTAAAATGTCACGGATATAAAAACAAAACTTAAAACTGCGTCACTTTTAAGTTTTGTATTTATTCCCGTGATACTTGGAATATAATAGCACTGGAACAAAAATCAATTTAGTATGACGTTGTGTTGATTACTCGACAAAGAACGCGATTTTTAGACTTAAAACTACTTTATTAAAATATACCTTTATTATAGGATACACTCCGTTTCGGTTACTTAATTTCACCTTTTATAAGAAACCAACTTCTTTCTTCCATAACCGAGCATACTCCAACTATATATATATATATATATATATATATATTTTCCCTTGCACTTTCATGAATGCAACTGTATATTATTATTATCTCTCTCTCTCTCTCTCTCTCTCTCTCTTTTTTTTTTTTTTTTTTTTTTTTAGTTTTGTACCATGTCATGGATAAAATTTCTTTTTCTTATTAGCTCCCCATCACACTATAGGTACAGGGAACTTAGGTAATTGTGAAAATTTTCGACCTCGTTTTTTTGACTTTTTTTACACGTTTTGAGGTGTGCGGAATCCGAAAATGACAGAATTTGTATGCTTTCCGGCTGTCCGGCTGTAGGGTGTCTATTAGTTTATTAGTCCGTTAGTTAGTTTGTTAGTCTGTGTGCACGATATCTCAAGAACAAATAGTCGCAGAGAAGTCAGATCAGTTTTTAAATATTACTTTCGACACTGGCTATAACCCTATTCATTTGCGAGATTCGAATTAAAAGACTTCGTAAATTATTAGAAATTTACGATTTTCTGAACATGGGAGAGCAGGGCAAAATTTCACTTAAACGCGCATTAAATGGAAAATGTTTACTGTAAAAATGTCAGACCTATTTTAAAATATTAGTTTTGATGCCAGAATGAACATCATTAACTATAAACATGCTACATTGAAAATTTCGCAAGTTATTGGAAGTTTACGAATTTTTTAACATGGCAGAATAGGGCAAAATTTTACATAACCGTCAATTTTTAGGGATATTTTCATCGGAAATATATCAGACCACTTTTGAAATATTATTTAGAATACTGATACTAGTATGAATATCATTGATTATGATATTCATAAATTATATATATTATAAAATTTTAAGATATTATAAAATTTTCTTAAGTTATTGGAAATTTACGAATTTCTTAACATGGCAGAATAGGGCAAAATTTCATATAAACGTCAATCTTGAAAGATATTTTCATCTTAAAGATGTCAGACCACTTTTGAAATATTATTTAGGATACTGGCATGAATATCATAGACTATGAATTTTACAATTTAAAAAATTCATAAGTTATTGGAAATTTACGAATTTTTTAACATGGCAGAATAGGACAAAATTTCACATAAACGTCAATCTTAATAAATTATTATCATAGTAAAGATGTCAAACCACTTTTAAAGTATTATTTAGGTTACTGGCATGAATATCATTCACTATGAATTTTCTAATTTAAAAATTTCGTAAGTTATTTAAATTTTATGATTTACTTAATATAGCAGAAATGGGCAAAATTTCGCATAAACATCCATTTTTAGGGATATTTTCGTCATAAAGATATCAGACCTATTTTAAAATGACACCGACGATACTGGCTTGTTCATTATTGACTACAAATATTTTAATTCGAAAATTTCGTAAGTTATCCTAAATTTAAGATTTTATCAACATACCAAAATTGAGCGATATTTTACATGCGTTTTGGGGATTGCTGCATTCGAAATAGTATGGAATTTCATAAAAATTAGACTACGAAACGAACTCAAATAAAATAAATTAATAGATTAGACTAAGGTAAATACATAGAGGTCAATGGTGGGTACCTTATTAAGTAGGCCATTTCAGTCTGTCACTCTGTTAAGCGATTTATCGAATTCATTTCTTTTAACATGAATATAGTATGTTTTGTAGTAGAATTTTATGAGAACATATATATGTTGGGGAACTGAGCAGAGTCCACCTATGCCAACTAGTTCTTAATATAATGTCGCATCTTGGATTTAACAGTTTATACAGGAGTTTGGACCATCGCCAATAGATAGGACATTTCTGGCACTAATTTAGGTTTTAAATCTAGTTACGCATGTCTTACATTGGCAGATACTCTAGATGTTTTTAAAAATATATCCAAAGGTACTTTTTATCACCTGCATTTCATATAACAGTGAATTTACAGATTTTGTTAATTACCAAGGCCATAGCTGGAATTTTTCTTCGGAGAAGGTCGAAACTTTGATATAATGTTAAATGTTAAAAATGAAACATAAACTCAAACATTTCTGACAAATCTGCAAATTTCATGGGATGTTTAGACCTCACCCTCCCTTAGCCCCACCCTTGACTCCGACCTTGTTATTCGCAACCATTTTCAAGAATACTGTCTCTTGAAATGAGCGCTAGAATAATCGATAATTGAAACCTAAACTTTTAAATTGGAAATCAATAGTGTTTAATCAATAGTGTCAATGTTCTTGTTTCACTCGATAAGGTCAAAGACCTTAAAATAGAGGAAACCCTTTAATAGAAGTGAAAGACATAACATTAGAAATAGAAGATATTAACTGGATATTTTGACTATCAAGACAAGTTGTAGTTTCTCCAGTAAATCTGAGTTTATCTGTAACGTGCCCTATCAACCTTAAATTTCTTCTCTCCAACGATGTCCAGTCCACCTATCATATCAAATTTTTCTCTTCTTCCTTTTTCATAAGCATATCATAGAATTCAACGACCTTTATCTTTTCCTTCTATCATTTCCGTCCATTCTTTTGTGCTGCCACCGTTTACGACCAATTCACCTAAAAATACGCCATGCGCAACGGGAAAGAAAACGGTGCCCTAAAATAGCCCACACGTGGTGGTTTGTTGAACTGTGTGGCGGTATTTGTAACATTGACCCACAAAATTATCGTCTGCATCGGTTGTTGACCCTGTTTTCTCTATGCTTGTTTTCATTTTATCACAGCCCAAACGGCAACGGTACACCTTGTTGAAAACCGAACGTGTTGGATGAGATGGAACGGTTTCGACAAAAATAGTGAAAGTAGAAGTTTTTAGCAGCATGGCCTGGTTCAGCGTGGGCGGTTTTTCACAAACTAATTATCCAGATTAAGACAATAAATTCGCAGCAATTTCATTTTTTTCCAAGGGCAAAAAATTTAGAACATCGAATATTACGATAGTATTTTAAAAATGAAATCAAGTGTAGAAAGAAAATTTTCGCGTTGACTTTACTATGATTCTTCGTTTTTAGAAAGAGAAGGAAAAAAATAAAAAGAATTACAGGTTCTGAATTGCTTCCTCCTTTAAGACAAGCTGTGAAAATCAAGTGTTATTCTATTTATATACTTATTTATTTATCACAGTAAAGTCTCAAAAGTGTGATTGTTAAAATATTATACTTAAATAGGTTTTTGTCTATAATAGTTTCGTATACGAAACTTTCGTATATAAGTTTTATAGTTATAAGGTATTACAGTTCAATGTGACGATTTTTGTGAAACTGGTTAGATATCATTAAATGAGTTCAAAAAATAAAATGGTGTTCTATAAGCTTTTAAAAGTATTACAAAAGAACATTTTATTTATTTATTTATTTATTTATTTATTTTTTAATTAATCAGTAATTCCTTCAGTAATTTCACATCCAAGCCCAAATGCTTTTGATCTGTTCTACATGAGTTACAACAATCCAATTGAAGGAACATAAATAGTTCTATTTTAGTACTTGTATATTATAAAATCAATTAGAATACTTTTAAATACATGTGAACATTACGTTTTGCTTCATTAAATGCTTTACTTGAATTAATACTCCAAAAATAACATTCTGTGAAAAGCATATATATTTTTAATAATTAAAAACAGGATTTGTATATTAAACTTCTTATTATCCCTTACTACACTCTTCAGCATGAAAATACCCACAACACCATTATCCTTGCAAAATGTTATGTAAAATAACTTCCTGAATCCGAATAAGACGTCTATTTTGTTACATCAGCCGCCGTTTTTTGGGAACGACCCCCTGTTTTTATAATTGTTCGGCAGTTTTTTGGCTATGGGTTTGATTTGGATGGGGAGAAAGGATTATTTCAACTGTTAAATATCTTCTGAAGAGCTACAGAGGTGAAAAATTCTAAACATTAATATTTGTAGTGTGAAGTTGATGAGCGGCCGTCGTAAAAGAAAACATATTTTTGCTGATGGCTTTAGCTGAAAGGTAAAAATTATTAAAACTGAATTTCGATTAAAAGGTCCAGGCTCGGAATTAACTCAGAGACATATTTTGTTCTCATGCCAGTTTATTGCAGCTATTCCAAATGAACGTGACCATAGTCAATTAACAGAGCATAATAAAATTTTAACGAAAACATTCTGGAGTGGGGAAACAGTAAGGAGGATCAGGCCGGGCCCTAGGCTCGAATCGCTCTTGAGTTGTTACATATCTTCTGTGGTCAGTAAACAGTAAGAAAGAGTTTGCTTCTAAACTGAAGCAAAACGAATGACAATTCCTTTGGCGTTGAATTATACGCCAAGTCCAAAGTATGAAGAAAGGGAATGGTTGCTTTACTTTATGAACATTCACATGTATATTTTTAAAAAGTGACGAGTACTTTATTGACCGTTGATAGAGAATGTTGGTATGATTTCGCCAAGATTTAGACCCATGGGAAAATAACTAACTAAGCACATATTTTATTTGATCGTTGATGTACAACTGGGCGACGAGAGGCTGTTTCAATGTAAGATTAGAAGACACCGAATTAATTATTTTCCGATTTCACAAAGCAACAGGATAGAAATAAGACAAAACATTATCATCTACAGCGCGAAAAGAATTTTCAGTACGTTAAGCTTGTTAAGTAAATACTGGGAACAGATCAAAGATTTTTGTTTCAGTTACATAGAAAAAGACATGAAAGGGAAGATATAAAAATTAGAAAATGCATATTGTAAATTTTATTATTTATAGGATAAAATCGTTATTCCATTATATTTTAAATAGTTAATTTATTAAAGAATTTAATTTATGATTTAATTTGTTTAGATAATTTACCTATTCCTTTAAAGAGAAAAATATAAATTTTATAATATGTGATAATCTATATCACATGTAGTAAGTGGGAAATTTAAGAGGGGGGGGGGAGGGATTTGCCACTTAAATTATAAATTACATTTATTTTATTTTACTAATCTATTATTATTACTATTATTTTAAGTGTTAAAATAATTCTTTTCCACTCTCAAAATCAAATTCATTCGCATAAAATTACCGAATAGGGGTAAGAATTGGAGGAAGAGGTGGCGTCCCGAGAAAACGGTGGGTAATTGGGCAAAATGGGGGTCATATTAGGATTCAGGAAGTCATTTTACATAAGAATCAACAGAAATTGTATCAGGTCTTTTTTTTTTTTTTTTTTTTTTTTCTTTACAGTGCAGTGTTATTTGTAACAACTGTACATATTTTTAAGTACTTTTTCTAAAGCTTAACAGAAACTAAAGTGAAAAGTATCAGGAAATCATACGTTCAAAAATTTTGCGGCAACAAATGTTTATTTATTTTTTTTATTTTTTTCAAAGATGCAAGCAAATTCTGTCTCAACTTGACTAAAGCAACTAAAAGAGAACTGTTTTTAAAGTTATAATCTGGTTTTATTTGCTTCTTTCTGGAAGTTCAAAAAGCTCTACTAGAGTACATAATTTATACGTTTATTCTCTCATATACTTCTCTAAAGTCACAATCAGCATAAACTTTTAAAAATTAACAACAATAATAATAATAATAGTAATAATAATAATAAAACTGCGATATCCTTCAAAAGTTTCAGTACCAAATGAAATTCGTTTAAAGTGAAAATTATATATTAGGAATATTGGGTAATGAAAGAAAAAAACGGGGGATAATGAGCATTGAAAGGTTATGATTATTATTATTATTAGTTTATTACAACACGAAAAGATTGAACAAAATGGGTTTATTTTTTGAAGATGCATTATTAATGAAATTAATTTAACTATAACAAGAGTATTAATTGAAGCTTATATTTGTTTGCGTGTGTGTCTGTGTGAACAACAAAAACAAACATTTAAATATATATATATATATATATAATCAAAAGATAAAAACAAGTTTTCTTATTTCCAAATTAAAAATTGAAAAGAAAAAAAAAAAAAAAATATGTTTAGACAATTTAACTGAATATTTCTAAAACATAATCAAAAAGTTTTTTTTTTTTTTTTTAATAATTGATTAACGATGTTCAATAATCCTTATGTAAATCATATTTGTTTTATTGTTTTTATAAAATGATATCTGAAAACTAATTATATGAGAGATAATTATATATATATTATAATAAGCAAATGCTGCTTTCGATCATCTATTATAAACCAGATCAACTCCATGGATATTCTTTCTCTCTTTTTTCAATGTACCACTTAAGAATGTTCTAATATAACTATAATGCACGGAATTTTTAGTCACAAAAATGTAAAAGAAAGAAAGAAATAAATAAAAGAAATAAGGCGAAATTGTTTAATTATCGTATTTCAAAAGATTAATTTTAATATAATGACCATCATTTATTTATAACACTTAAGTGATTTTATGAATAATTGCATTATAAAATTATTAATATAATAAATATTATTGATATTACTCACATAAAATTAAATTATACACTCTTAAAAAAAAAAAAAAAAAAAAAAAAGGCTTAACGTATTGGTTTCATATCCACATATCCGTTCATACATTCTTTTATTGGCAGACGATTACTCATTACCACCCAATAAAGAACATAAGTACGCACTGAACCTTAAAGTTTTTTTTCTTACTATAGGTTTCCATCAATGGTGAAACAAGTTCTGCAGGGGCAGACTGACTTAGCAGTAACATGGTAACGGAGGTAATGCACGAATACAATGTGTAATAATATAAATCGTTTTAAAAAATATCAACATTATATTGATTTGAGGTAAGATTATACCTCGTTGACTGTAACAGGTGAGTAATTTTAATGAATTATAGCAATTTTAAAAGTTAGAATGATAAAAATCTGTGTAAATACAATGAAAACCACTAAATACCGCTCAAAAGTTACGTTTCTAATGAGTTATCTAAAACTACTTCTACAAGAATTATTTAGCGATTTTCAATAATTCAGTGTATCTCATAATTGTTTTCTTGTTATCCTAAAATTTTAACTTAAAAATGAATATGAGTGAGCTAGCATTTTTATAATAATTTAATGCTACTTTCCTTCATCCAAGTATTCTAAATAAGATCAACTCAATCGATATTTTTTTCACTTTCTTCTTTCTTACTTTCTTTCTTTTTCTTTCTTTTTTTTTTTTAGATTCACCACTAATTTTCTAAAATATTTAATAAAGGAAATTCTTAATAAAAAAAGTCATAAAAAAGCGAAAGGAAAGAACAAACAAACAAACAAAAAAAAAAAAAAAAAAAAAAAAAGCTTAACGCATTGGTTTTATTGTTTACATTAGATGATTTTCGCTTATTCTTGATTTGATAATTTTGGCTGATCGTTACGTTTTTTGGTATGCTGAAACCGAAACTAGAGCCAGTTTTTCTTCATCATGTATAGATTTGTTTTCGCGATTATTCCACCAATATAATTATATGGTAACTTTTACAGTATGTTTTTATGATTAATTATAATTAGTTGTGGGAACATACTAGAAACTACCGCTCTGAGGAAAAAAAAAAAAAAAACACTGCATTCATCTGGAATGAATAAGTAATCATTTTCTAAATTCCTAAACTAGAAATACAGATTTCCGAGCTATGCATATAAAGTAAGTCAATAAAATGAATAGACGAAATGATCGAGAATTTTTAGTCTATAAATTTCTAGATAGTGAAACAATATTATGAATATTATGTATATTATGAATCCTTTGTATTGCAGAAAATTCTCACTTGATTTCCGACAATTGGGTTATAAACTCGAATTATAGTTGCTAAAACTCGCCTCATGTGTTCGCATTTGCTTGCAGAGATTTTTAAATAAATTTGACCGCGATAATATAGGTAAATGCTCTAGAATTCTAATATGAACTTCTAGAACCCTATTCAAAGGGGGACTAGAATTTATAAGGATAACATGGAAATGTTTTTACTAGAGCCCAACTCAATCTCTAAACGCCAATCACAAAATTTTTCTCTGAGCGAAAATGAAGAAATTATGTCAGTTGACACCCTGTACTGACAAATATGTGATAGAAAAAACTTTGCTTCATTTTCGGTTTCAACACACGAAAAAACATATGTATTAGCTATAAAAATATCAAATCAAATTTTGCCAACATTAATTTAACGTTGCCAAATTTGATTATTCATTTTAGCAGACACATTATTTTAGTATGCATGTGATAATTCACGTAAAATTTAATGATATGCTTTAAACAAAACAAAAAAAAAAAAGTGTTCGCGTTTTATTTAGGCGTTATTTATTATTTTTGGATTTTCTGTTAATCTTCACCCAAGCTAAAAGTACACATTCACTTTTATACATTCTTTAACTGGCAGACGATTATGTGTATTATCCGTTGGTATTATCATACAATAAGGAACGAGATGTACGCGCTTAGCCTTAAATTTTGTTTTCTTACTACAGTTTTCCATTAAAACAGCATCTTGCAAGAGGAAGTCTTTGCAATCTTCCAATGATAATGATCGTTGCGGGACGATATTTAAAAAAAAAAAAAAAAAATTAACATACGTTGATGTAAGAGAAGAATATACTTTTATGAGATAAAAAGATAAGTAATCTTTATTAATTTTAATCAAAATAATTTTGTATAAGTTAAAATGATAAAAATCGATATATATACATTGAAAACTATTTAAGTTCCGTGTTTATATTAAATTATCTCTATATATATTTCTAAACAGTCGATTAGCGATTTTCAATAATTCAACTTTATTATTTTCATATTTTTTTTATACATTCTTTAACCGGCAAACGTTTATTTGAATATCATCATCACCCAATAAAGGACATGGGGTACGCGTTTAACCTTAAAGTTAGTTTTCTTACTATAGGATTCCACCAATGGTAAAACAAGTTCAAAAGGGGCAGTCTTCCTTAACAGAACCGTGTCACAGTGAGTGTAAAATGATACTGATTACATGAAAAGAAATTAAAAAATATATCAACATATATTTGTTTTAAGGGGGATTATATTTCATTGATATTAAAAGATGAGTAATTTTCAGAAATTTTTAACAAAAGTAATCTTGAAAAATGTTAAAATAATAAAAATCGGTATACATGCAATGAAAAATACTGAATTCTTAAAAATTATTCCATATGAAAAGACTTCGTTTCAGCTTATTCTATAACAAAATACATAGATTGAATACAGAACTGTAGAATTCTAGTTATATTGTCAATGGGTTATTGTCTTGTAAAAGTATATACTGGTAATGTTGTGCATTATTTAATGTAATATAATAAAGGAAAAATCCAAACCGAGGATTTCTAGATGTGATGATAATAATATTAATATATTTTTAACATATAGCATCAACATTTTTTATTTTTAATATAACAAATTCATCGTTAATTGATAGATAGAGCTATAGTCTCCTAAACTAGATGCCTTCCGCACGGCTCGGAAACTTGGCAACAGTTCAAGTGGTAGACAGCGCCACCTGGTACAGATTGCGCGACTTTTTTATTCAACTGTCACCAATAATTTTAAGAAGTGATATATGATATATATAATCGATGTTTCTTTGATTCCATTCACCTTTTATGTATATCAAATCCCACTTTTAAAATTTTTTGGTGTCTTTTGAATAAAAAAGTCGCGCAATCTTACCAGGTAGCGCTGTATACCGCTTGAACTGTTACCAAGTTTCCGAGCCTCGCGACAGGCATCTAGTTTAGGAGGCTATGATAAAGCTGTATTTTCATTTTGCTTTTACTGTAATTGATTATTCGAAATTGTCTTTTTTTTCCCACCTTGAACTGAGGGTAATTTCAAAATCTATTTATCTAGGAAAAGTATTTTTTCCTGTGTAATTACTTTGATTATGATCAGGATGATTCTTCAGCTAATGCTACACTTAATAATACGAAATTCATAAAGCAGTGTTCTGTAATTAAGATGGGGGGGGGGGATAAAATTTGATAACAATTGAGGAGAATAACGCTTGATATATGTTGATTTATGTAGAATTGGGGCAAAACTAAATTTTTATACCAAAACAAAGTGAATTTAAGCTAATTTGGGAAAAATAACTTTAGTAATTCTTTTAATACTACGTCATGCGCATCATTTAACTTTCACAGTTTCATTTAAAACGAGTGTAAAAAAGGGAAAATATTACAATAATCGAATATAAAATAGTGGATTGAATATAAAATTATTCAATATATTCTATACTTAAATTTGATCGACCACAATTTATTTAGATTATATTGTATATCGTTTTCGTGTTGATATTTGAAATAAATAGACGTTTTATTCAAAATTGCAAAAAATATATTATGATGCATCAATTTCACCCAGTGCTCAATTCGCTAAGTTAAAGATATAGATGGAAAAAGAAAAACTTTGTTCGACAAAAATATGTAAAATAAATCCACAATTATTAATTGGCATTTAATATTTATATAATATATTCATATATTCATCATAATCATGGGTGGTAATTATAAAATTTGCTTCATAGTAGCTTATGGTTATAAGCAAAAAATTTAATTTATTTTTTCTTCTCATTTCTGTTTTTTTTTTTTTTTTTTTTTTTTCTATTATCCTCATAGAACATATCATGGAAAGTTGTTTCGGTTGAAAAATTAATTTAATTATTGTTTTTTCACTTTTAGCTTATTTTTCCAGATTTCGCTTATTTTTCGCATTCATTACAGATGCGCCGAATTGGGGACATTGATAAAACAAATAATAATGATAATAAAATTAAATTTTAATAAGATTGAGAATTTTATTAGATTTCTAAAATTTTGAATGATGTAAAGAAATATCAATAAATAAAAGCACAAAATTGGATTGAATTATGCCATAAAAAGTTGTTTTATTTACGAAAATGGCTTCATGACAGTGTGGCTAAAAATTAAGTATAATTTTAATATATATTTAAAATAATTAGACACTTTTATAGAAATAAAATTTGAGACATTGTAGATTATTAACTTCTTTAAAGCCATAAAATTTTAACTTTTAAATTACTTAATATTAATTTAGTTTAATTTATGGTTTAGTAGTTCAAGATTTATTCATATGAATCATTACTTATTAGCCATATAAAATATCAATTTCCTAAAAAATATTTTTCTTTTTTCACATGTCAGTCTATGTGTGTAAAAACCATAAAAGATTATGTCGTTATTACTACCTCCAGTTTTAAAAGTGTGGATTTTCTCATATTTCTTTAATTAAAATTATACAATAATAATATATTCTATTTTTAAATTAAAAGAAAAATTTAGATTTCTGAACACTAGCAAAAATTCTTATATAAAAAAAGTAGAGTTAATACTGTTTTGTACTTGTTGAATTTATTTGCTAACCATTTTCCGATAATGAGAATGTGTTTAAATACTTTAATTAATTAACAATAAAATATTAAAGAATTTAATTTCTATAAAAAAAATAAATTGTGCGCTGTACTACATGCATGAATTTTATTAGTGTTTTAAAAGACAGATTTTATTCCGCTAACCGCCTGTTAAACTATTCAACTATTCAGTTTCATTTTTTTTTTCAGATTACGAAAGAGAGTTATTTACTCCTGGGGAATTCAAAGAGTAATCTGGTGTGTCACTCACACGACTTTTACCTATCCTGCATTTTAATACTACAATACAGACAGTTTGCATATTATTGAGTAAAACAACAAGTACTATTTAAAAAAAAAAAAAAAAAAACTTAAAATACATTTGGGTCGACTTTATTTGACATATAAATCTGTTTGAGGGGTATTGCCCCCCCCCCCCTTCCCCGCAAAAATCACCACCACCACCTGCACCGTTTATGCCCTGATTTTTGCTAGCAAATCGGATTGTAAATGTGTTTTTTTTTATACGAGTAAGGAATTTTGAAATTTCCCGCTTTTTGAAACAAGTTGGCCATTCATTCAAATTATTTCTCAAGTAAGGTCCCTTGTCCAGTTTTGGTTCGAATCGATACTTCGAACGTTATCGTGGTGACAAATTTTTCATTATTTATATAGATAGAAACTGATAGATAAATAACTTAAGTAGTTGCAATGCCTCAATTTTAAACATAGCAACCTAAGGAAGAAAACATGTAAAGTTTCTCTAATTTCTTTATTACAAACAATGATCATTTTAGAACCTTAGATAATATATATATATATATATACTTTTCTTAATAATAATAATTATTATTTTTTTAAATAATGGCAAACTTTCAACCCTTTAATCAACCAGTCAACATACATGCTCGCTCGGAAATTGTAGGCGTTGAAGAATAAGCAACTGTAGGCGTAAGATCGCTAAAATGCAAAAAATGAGTAGGAGTGTAATTTCTATTAACGCCTAGATTCTTTTTTTCAGTCGTTAATGTATTTGTTTATGATAGTTTTTACTGATGCATATGAAACAAAGAGGAAAAAAACCCGCATTATTTTTCACATTATAAGAAAGTAAAATGAAATCCATTGTTCGTAATAAACTGTGTCGAAGTGCTAGATAATTACAATATATCTTGGCAGGTATAATTCCAAGAAAACCATATTTTGTTCTTTTTATTTACTTACTAATATTTTTTGTATATACATTTACTTTTTAATAGATGTGTTTCAGTTTTCGCTTGGTTTGGAGGTGTTGCTTTACGGTAGACTCCTGCACGTGTCGAGTAAACTTGACACCCACTCGACCCTCAAATTGACATTTGACATGTGTCGCCTTTTAGCTTAGGGAGCAAATTAAAAATAATAATAATAATAATAATTTAAATATTTTATTTCATTAATTAATCGTAGGACTCTGTCTATTAATCGTTTCAATCTCTAAGAGAAATATTTAAAATTATTTAAAATAATAATAATAACAATAATAAATAAATAAAAATGCTCACTAATCTAAACAGTAACATTTTCAATGAGTGCAATTCAAAGAACAGAATTCGAAAAACTTCACTCTTGAATGAGATATCCTAATAAAGCAAAGCAACAAAAATCCTATAGGATAACATGGGAAGGGAGAAAGTGATAATTTGACTAATGTACAGCCTTAATAAGGTTCATTAGAACGAGACCTCACGGCATAATGTTGATTACGAATCACTCAGAACATCCGTGCTTAAACCGGAGTTCGAATTCGTGACTTGGCTACTGAAAAGCCAGAGCGCTAACCATTTGGCTACCAGAAGGTTTTTCACGAGAAGTTTTTTTTTTTTTTTTTTTTTTTTTTTTTTTTTTTTGGACTACCAATTAAGATTTCATTTAAATATATATTGTATATATATATAAATAACCATATGATCTAATACTTATAATCTGATAGTCTTTCACCTTACGGAATCTTGGGATGCTTATTGAAAAGACATGTAAAAATACTTGTAAAAAACTGTAAAAGTAAAATGAAAGCCAAAATAAAAGTTCTACTACATTTTTGCGGGAAATTCCCATTTTCCGTGCCCACCAGCGGCTGAGCGGCGCTGCGCTCAAAGTTGGTAGGTGGGAAGTGCCGGTCGCGCTCATCGACCCATCCGTTTGGAATTTTCCATGGTTTTCTCCGAAACTCGCGTAAATACCGGCTAGGACCCCTTAGAAAGACCTCCGCGGAGGACATCCCACCTATTGGTTTAGGACCTTAACGTAGTCAATCGGTCTTGAACCCCTACATATATTTTCCGTGTTTAAAGGAGTGAACCCGTAAATTTCACACGCAGTTTTCCACGTTTTATTTTTATTTTTTCCTCTCCTTCCAAATAGGTAATATTTATATTTCAATTAAATGGTTAAAATCAAGAAAAATATAAATCTATTATCTCTTTTATTTTTGTAGTTTGACCGCTGATCTTACATCTGAATGAACATTCATATTCATCAGACAATTTTTCCTTGATGTTAATTCTCTTTAGATATTCTTGTAGTGTTATCAGGTCAATATGACAAAATGACCGCGTGTGTGATTCTTATCTTGTAACCTTAAGGAATCAATAACTGTTTAAAAAAGGTGTCATTTTGTATTTAAATTGCATCATTTTTAATGTCATAAATTACATCATACGTGTCACAAAACGCGTGCCAAACAGTTAAAGATTTTCAAGAAATGAATTCGGTGTTAATATTAATGATTATCACTGTTGCCAAAAGCGATAAAGTAATTAAAAAAAATCTAATGGAATTACATGTGAGAAATGATATAGAATTTGAAAACCAAACATATCGCTTCCTTGTTATTTTGCAATTTTTGTTACCGATAATTTATATGCAAAACGTGTAGAATGCTTTGGGTGCTTTATATTTATTTATTTCCAAAGGGAGAATAGCGAGTTTAATGGAGCAAATAATGATTTATTTACATCAACAATTTGTGTAAAGGTTTAAAATTATGTTTCATAAATCTGTTCAGCAAATCATATAAAAATTTAGTATATTTAGCTAATAATACACATATTTAATAATCGTTATCGTTTGCACATGCATAGAACCATAGATATAGTAATAAGACATAGATTGATCAGCGAGAGGGAAAAAGTGACGCCTTTTTTTGGGGGGGGGGGGAAAGTCACTCTAATGGCTGCTTTTTCCCGAGTAAATCACACACAGGAATACACACGGATAATTTAGTAAATAAAATTTATGAATAATTTATTTACTAAAGGTGAATGAAAAACTCCAGGTGCAGTTTCAAATTCATTTTCCTTTTTATTCTTTTTTTCAATACTCTCTAATGGCTGATTTATAACTTTTTTTCGACATCAAAATATTTTGCTCGATAACATGGGAATGATAGATCTATATATATTACTATATCTATGCATAGAACAAATTGAAAGTAAGTGCAAAACCAGTGAGTATATGGGTAAGCGATCACTGGAAATGAAAAAAAAAAAAAAAATCTTAAATTTGTATTTTTTAAGTGTAGTCGTGTCACCCAGAAAACAAAGAAATGAAAATAAAATATAAAATATAAACAGTTTTTTTTTTATTTTATTGAAAAAAAAAATGCATTTTTAAGAGTTCTAGTAATATTTTAAAACGTATTTTTAATTTACCTTTAATTAATAACACATTTAAGGCTATAATTTATTTATTTATTTATTTTTTAACTCTAATAATAAAAATTTATTTGATAATTGCGCTCAAATATTGAAGTGTGTGTATGTCCTTTTACTTTTAATGTAGTGAATGTTTAAGAAATAGAAAAGTATAAATCTGTGCGGAGAAAAAATGATGTGGCAGATTGATAAGCCAATGCGAGCTACAAAAAAAAGTAAGACGATAAAGTGTTTAAAAAAAGAAAAGAAAAAAAAAAAAAAAAACTGAAATAGATAATAGGTTATGTGTTCTTCCATTCTCAGAAATCAGTAACCCCTTCTTTATAAATACACATCTTACCCCATGAACTGGAAGATCATGTGATCAACAAAGACCGTCTCTGGATCCCATTCATAAGAAAATTGAGAACTTAGTCGAAAATGTATAGATGTAAGATCAGAATTCATAGATATTTTTTCCTCTTGTTTTTATTTTTTGTTCTCCCTTTATCTTTATGTGCTTGTATACGGTGGATGTGTATCTGTAGGTGTATAGTTGGCATCTGTTTGTCGAACCATTACGAACTTCCATTGAGTGTGACTCTGAGTGTCTGAGTCACCCAAGCTTCCTCTGCTCTAACTTTTTAACGAAAAAAATTTTTTTTTTTTTTTCAATAATGCAATGACATTGCCTGCCTTTATATTGATACAAATCTCTACAGCGACCATCCAATATATATATATATATATATTGTCTGCGAAATAAGCCATCCGCGTTTGTAATGATTGATAGATGGCGCTTTTTCAGCTTTTGTTGTTAGTAAATATAATAGCCACGTGTATTTATTATTGTTCTATTTGTATTACTACTTAATATTCGTGCTATATTTTCTCCGCCATTACATCATGGAAAATTGATTGCTTTTGGAAAAAAAATATTTCAGTTTATTCAAAGTTCGATCGGAAGTAGATTTTTAACTGAAGCTGAACAAATATTAGTTTCAAATCATCTGATTAATTCTTTACTTCCATTAGCCGAAGTAACTGAAATTTTAAATTTGTCATTTGGAAATAAATGGAAGCTTAATTCTGGATTTCTTGATCCTTTGGAGTTACACTGTAGCACACAACAGAATGTGTTATCTTTTTTTTACCGGATTTATTTATTTTTATTCAATAAATATATTTGTGAAACTAAACATCGGCAAGCAATGGCGTCTCGACAAAAGCCGAAAGCTATTCATGTTAATTGTAATTTCACCTTAGCCACCAGAGGGCGAGCATTTCATCACAATCGCGGATTGTTTAAAAGGAAACGAGCGTTTAGATTTAGAAAATTGAAACATTTTACAACTATGTTAAATTTTTTTCATTTTGACCGCTCTAAATATCTATGGTACAATCATTTACAAACGTTTTCCAAACGATTATAATAGTTTAAGTTTTATAATGTGGTAAATCTCATGAAAAAAGAAAAACGGACTATAGTAAAAAAACTGTTTTAATCGAATAAAATTCAATCGGGCACGATACACATTTGTTTTAAGAAAGGGAGTTTCAGTACAACAAAACTATTTCTTTCAATCTGACATTTCGGATCGTCATTACTTGCTTGAATTTAAAATTGAGATAAAACTTGCAAAAGAAATTTAAAAAAAAAATGAATATAGTGACCTACTGCTAAGGGAAATAACTTCCTATTTTAAGGTAAAAATCTGTTATTTATTTCATTTTCTATGCTTTTTGTATATTTATATCAATTAAAAAACTTTTTTTCTTTTTGTTCTCTCGCATTAAAATAAATAAATAAGTAAATAAATTGAGAAAAAGAGTGTGAAAGAAATTATAAGAAATAAATGTAGTAACCTGTGCTAAGGAATTCAACACACTTATCGCATGTCTTTATATGGAAAATAGACTAAAAAAACCTGTCGTACAAAAATAAATTCCATTTTGTACAGAATATTATATTTATTACTTAGAAATCAAAAATACGCATACTTCCCCCCCCCCCCTCCCTCCCTTAATTCTGTTTTTGCTGATTTTAATGCGGTACGTTTCAATAATTATAATGTAATGTTACATTCTGAGTCGAAGATAATATAATAACTAATCATAATACATTGTACATACTTGCCAACCATCTCATTAATAACCGTACAATTGTTAACGCCCCCTGAAAAAAACGCCCCTTTTCTCACACCACTATATTTTTAGAGTAATTCTCTCCAAATGTTGTAATTAAATAAGACTAAAATTACTCTAAAAATTATTGATGAGAATAAAAAGGTGGGTACTAAAAATTGTACGGTTCATAATGAGATGTTTGGCAAGTATGTTTGTATAAAAAAGATTTTTGTTTGTTTGTTTGCTTGTTTGTTTGTTTAGAAATATTAAGCACGCAGGCTTACTTAAATGAAATAAATTTACAGCATAAAACCTCATAAATTAATGGAAGTTTATGCATTTCATAAAAAAAGTATATATATATATATATATATATATATATATATATTTAAATAATGTACAGTTTTCAAAAATAACTTTTCTTTTAAATTAAAGCACATAATAAACCTATTATTTAATAACCACATAACAAAAGTCTAAAATATGAAATGTTTTTCGTAGGATTACCTTAGAAATTTGAGAATTTAAACAAGATGAAAAAAGAAACATGTTTATTCGTTCTAAGTTAATAGAACTTTTCCATATGCATAAATATGCATAATTGTTTCTTAATCTAAAATATCAGATAATAATTTCAAAATTAAAAATAATTATGTTATTTTCAAAATAGCTTAGTTGAATAAATTTGTGTAAGTAAAACAAAACAAAATAATTGAAGAATTTATTTAGGCACATATTTTGCTGTTAATTACATCACTTGTTACATAACTAACAACTTAGTTTTGCATATTCAGTGATCCATTTATAAGTTCAAGTATGTTTAGGTCACCGTAAATCAGTTTGTTGAGTTTGGTTTATCACTCTTAAAAAGGGAAAGGGGGATCAGTATGATGTAATATATGTGCTTACACTGTTTTTTTTTTTTTTTTTCTTTCTTTCTTTTTTATTGTAAAATCAACTTTGATTTGACTGTATAATTTTACGGGAAATGATCGTTTTGTTTGTTGAGTTTGGTTTATCACTCTTAGAAAGGGAAAGGGGGATCAGTATGATGTAATATATGTGCTTACTGCTTACACTGTTTTTTTTTTCTTTTTTATTGTAAAATCAACTTTGATTGTATAATTTTACGGGAAATGATCGTTTTGTTTGTTGAGTTTGGTTTATCACTCTTAGAAAGGGAAAGGGGGATCATTATAATGTAATATATGTGCTTACTCTGTTTTTTTTTTTTTTTTTTTTTTTTTTTTGTAAAATCAACATTGATTTGACTGTATAATTTTACGGGAAATGATCGTTTTGTTAGCTAAACGGTCAAAGCCTGTAAATTGATGTCATGAAAGTATAATTTTAGAATACTGGGTAAAAGCCGTTAATCTACGTAATTTCCTCAAATCTCCCATCAAAGTATGTTTTTACGGTCATATCCTTACAAAAGTAAAGTATTACCTTTTCAGAGTAGAATCACTTCATATTTGAAATTGAACTTAAAGTTGTAGTTTTATTGGTTGAGAAAGTTTGTTTATATATTTATACAAATAGCGATTGACATAAAAGATATCCCCCCCCCCAATTTAATTCAAAGAATTTAATTGAAAGTTGTATGTTTGTCACGACGTAAAATTACGAGGGAATACATTTTTTTTTTTTTTTTTTTTTTTTTTTTTAACGGCTTTGCCTGGAATTTCTGCTGCTGGGGGTTGCCCATAATCTGGCTACTTCTTATTTTTTTTTTTTTTTTTTTTGCAGGAAAAGAAATGTGATATAAATTGCCACACGTATAAAAATTAGTTTTTTCTCAAAAAGATGGATAAATATTTTAAATAAATGAATTTATAAATTAAATTATACTGTATTAAAAACTATTTTTGATGTTACGAAATGACTACTTTAATTTTCGGATAATAACTTAACTTCATATATAAGGCTTCCTGATTTTTCCTAAATTCATTTATCTTCCCTTCCATCTCACACATACATTGTATCTACTTTCAATGCAACAGAAGGGAAATCTTTAACCAAATCTAAATTACTGCATTTAACCTTTATTTTTTAATCTGAATGTCAAAATATCCGACAGCAAATTTGAAAATTAACCCTTTCATATTGAAGCATCTTAACAGCATGTGATTTGGATTTTGCAACCCCAGTTATTTTTTTTTTTTTTTTTCATTTATTTATTTATTATTTCTCTTTCTTTTTTTATGCAGAGGATTCTGAGTGAATAACCTTTACGTCCTCAATTACGAAATTTTATTAGCTCAAACGCATGCATCTGATTTGTTGCAGATGGCTCATAATAATTTTACGACTTTCGTAATTCAGTTTTGCAATTCCATATCTTGGAGATTGTTATGGCAAACGGATGTTATAATAAACTATTGTGAGAACTGAAATATTCAATTCAAAGCTACATAAATATATTTAAAATCATTTAGAGGTCATAGCTATAAAAACAAACTCAGTGTTTAACTCTTTAAATCTAATCAATAATACATACATAATACACACACTTGTACGTGCTACTATAACAAACAATGCCATATAATTATTAAAACTCAAATAAACTACTACGTCAGAAACGGCAAAAGAAAAATTTTTGCGATGCATACAGCTGTTTCGGTAGCCTCAAGCGTACCGTCTTCAGTGCAAAAAGAATTCTGAATCTGGAGAAAGGCTCGTATATATAGGAGTGGGACCGAATTCAGTTCAACCAATAGGATTACGGGAAAGGTGGAGTGTGTGGCCAATAGGAATTTAGGAATGTTAGCTGTGTAAAAAGTTAAGAAAATGTGAACTGAATGTAAAATTTCCAGCAATCAGACAAATAGGGAACAGCGAAATCACAATTTATTTGTCTGATTGTTAGAAATTTTACATTCAGTCCACATTTTCTTAACTTTTTACACAGCTAACATTCCTAAATTCCTATTGGCCACACACCCGTCCACTTTTCCCGTAATCCTATTGGTTGAACTAAATTCGGTCTGTACGAGCACTTCTTCAGATTCAGAATTCTTTTTGCACTGAAGACGGTACGCTTAAGGCTACCGAAACAGCTGTATGCATCGCAAAAATTTTTCTTTTGGCGTTTCTGACTTAGTAGTTTATTTGAGTTTTAATATTCCAACGCCAAGTCTCCTGTTATTAAACGCCATATAATGTTGAGGTGTGCACATAATATACCATCTTTTCATTCACACTTTAGTATTAAGTACTGAATCATTTCATCGTCATCAGTGAAACTTTTACATTAAATTGAGACAATAATCACATACTAGCAGGTCTACCCGGTGATGTCCAGGTTAAATCTATGAAAGAATTGAACGAAAGTGTAAAATAGAAAGAAAAATGCATGAAACATTTCCTGAAATTTTCCTTGTTTAAAATTAAATAATTTTATTTATAATTACATTTATTTAGAGAATTTACCCATCTTTTAGAGATAAAGTAAATTTTATAATATGTAATAATCTACATCCCACTTGTCTAAAATAAAATCAGATATTTCTGAAACTATATAAGGTCACCATAACAAGGTAATTTGCATAAATAGATAAATAGCAAAACAGTAAAAAAAAAAAAAAATTAAATGTTTATCAATTTTCTTTGCACCTGCCATGAACCTTTAATTTTACGTATAACAATTAATTGCAGCATTAAAAAAAAAAAAAAAAAAAAGTCATTTTTAAACTGATGAGAGAAAAATAACTATAAAAGTAGCTTGTAATGGAAGTTCGAATTTGCTGCCATCCATTAGTTAGATTCTGTAGGTTCATTTCAATTTTTGACAGATCGTGCGTAAAATACTGGCATTTAATAATTATCTGTATGGTTCGCTGACACGTTTTGTTAAATGATAAAAGTAAAAGGTTATAAATGTTATTTTGCGCAGAACATGCATTTGCTTATAGTTTTAAAGCTTTAAGAATTTTTCTGAAATTTATGTTAAAATCGGGTTGTTTGCACTATTACTCATTTTTCATGTTATTTACACGTTTTCTGAATACATTTAGTTAATAAAAAAAATCAGTAAAAATACATTAAGTAATTAATGTAATATGTAAGATGCAAGTAACTAATGTAATGTTAAATGCATTAAATAAATAATGTTAATTGATAAAACATGATTAATGAAACAAAAATTTTACCATCCAAAAATTTTTGAATAAATTTTAATTTTAATTTTTGAATTAAAAATTTTGAATTAATCTGTGACATTTAAGGATATTTCAATATTTTCCATTTTACCAAAACCATTTATAAGATTTAAAATCTTTTTGTTCATATTTAAATGATTATTAGAACTTTGAACCAGATTAATTCTAAAAATTAATGATTATATATATATATTATACTATTTTAGGTAGCAGATTTTTTTTTTTTTTTATATAATATTTACGTGAACCTATGTATATACTTATTAATATCAATAATCACATTTAAATCTTTTTATGCATAATCAAGTTTTAAAAAATTATAAAGAAGAATTTGGAAATGTAAGAACAAAATATGACTTCTCTTTAGTAATTGAAGGTAGTGTACTGACATGTCTGATATATCAAATAAATTTTTAATTAATTTACTCTTGTATGTGCAGTACATACTATTTTTGATAAACCATTAAACATTATTGTGATGTGTCAATCACAAATTGTTTTCAAGGCCCACCAGCGGCCGAGCGGCTCTGCGTTGAAAGCTGGTAGACGCAAGGCGCCGAGTTCGATCCCAGGTCGTATTCGTCGATCTAGCCGTTCGGTTATCTCAGAAATTTGCGTAAATATGGTCTAGGATCCCTTAGAAAGACACCCACGGAGGACACTCCCCTCAGGCCTATGACCCTAGTACCCTGATACAGTCATTTGGCCTTAATCCCCATAATCCAATCAACACAAATTGTTTTCTCATCACAGTTGTCTTCATACAAGGAAGTCCAACCTCAATAAGAATTTTATTCTGTTTTTATTTCTTATTAAAACTGTGTATTCATAAGTTTATAAGCTATTATTAGAAAAGTAGTGAATATTGTTTGATATATAAAAATTTAACTTACGCATTATGTACGCATTTTGTTAAGGTTTATAATTAAACTATTCAAAAACATTAAGGAAATGATAGGGTTTCGATAACCATAATTATTGTTGCAGTAATTAACCAATTTAATCTCTAAATACAAATGCTATTGTGTAGTTGCTGGAAAACGTGTTTCATTCAGTATAGAATAGTAAAGGTTAATTAAAAAGGGATTAGTCTTAATCCTGTTGAAACAAAAATAACGAAGTGTGACTAAAAGACACGTTTTATGCAAACATAATTGATAAAAATTAATGAGAACATTAACTAGTGCTTTGAACCCTAGTGAATTCTGTATTAACGAATGCGCATTTGTAAATCGGGGGCGATTTTAATAATACAATGTACGAAAATACATTTATTTGATTTAAAACATGCTGGTATGATGTTTAATGTAATGTTAAGACATATAACATTCAACTACTTTTTTTTAATGATTAAATAACATTAACAAATTTCTTTTAGAGACGAGAAAAACTCCTTAACTATCATTTTAAATTCGAGCGAGAAAATAGTGATATCAGTTTAATAATAATCAGTATGTTGTGGCCGTTACAAAATTTCCTTCTATGTTTTCCAACACAAATTATGCAGTGCAAATTACTTATTAAAGTTATTATTTATTAAAATTATTTTCCATACTGCGTGCAGATTATTTTATCGCAGAAAAGTCTCTACAGGTGATATCCTAAAAAAAAATACATCCCTTCATTTTTTTTACTAGTGATGTTGTCAAAAATGAAAAAATAATTATAATAACTTCGTTTCAAATTATCACATATTTATGAGCCATTCATTTTAATGGTATTGACGAGTTCTTTTGAAAAGTACCCACACTGAAAATGTACATCACCCGGGGCGGGGGGGTGGGGGGGGGGGTAATGGTCCTTCATCTACAAAAAAATTATCCTGGTTCATTATTGCTTTTATAAGTATTTTTTTAATATCAGAATGATTAAAAAAAAAATAACTCATTGTAAACATTTATATTAAATTTTGTCCACTGTTACCATATTAAAAGCTTTGAAATAATGGGAGGACAGCACCATCTGTTGAGCGGATGCACCAAAAGCAACAGTATAAATGAAGGTCCGGCCAAATATCTGTACTGATAAGTATAAAGGATTTAAGTCCAAAAATGTCGATTTTGAGTTAAGTACATAGTCAGACTCAGAAAAAATTTCTCTATCGATTGGTATAAAGGATTTAAATCCATGTCATTTAGTCCTTTGAGAAAATCCATTGGTAAAAAAAAGATTCAAGTCAGAAATTTGGCATTAATCTTTGGTATAAAATATTTAATTCAATTTTTCCCTTTATTAAATGAAGATTGACAATCACTGAATGGTATAAAGCGTATAAACCAACATAATCCCTTTTACCTAATCGATTCTGCTCATTAGTTTTTAGCTAGTTTAACTTTATTTTTCGTCTCCTGAAAAATCAAGAATATGGCCTTAAATCCTTCATACTTATCAGTACAGATATAAACTTATATTAAAATGTACATATTGGTTCATGAAGTACAGCGCCTACAAAATTCTGATAACACAGACAGACACATAAGACAGATAGACCGATAGATAGACATTTTTTTTAAATGGCCAAATCCTGTTCAGAACATATGAAAACGAATAAATCCATCGAAAATTGGAGGTTGGAAATTTTCACGAATCCAATTCTTTTTTTATTATGTCTATAGAAGAGTGTAAAAATAAATAAATGGTTACAGAAATCCAAATAATGTTGTCATCATGTAATTCGTTCTTTGTATGCCTCAAACACGAGTTACACGAAATAATGACTTCATCAAGCGTTTATTCAACAAGCAAACACATGCTCTACCATATGTATTTAAATAAAAAACTTTTACATCTGCATGTGAATTATCTTCAAATAGTACCAAATTTACGACTCTATTCCAGAATCAGAAAGCGCATTCACTTTTTTTCTTCGTTGACCTCAAAAAGTAAATACCTATAAATCCTGACATTTAACCCTTTCACGTCAGGCAACCAACCGTGAATGGTATTCATGCTTTTGCAATCACAATAGCAGTTCTCTCTGCCGTCTTATTTTCCAAGTTTTTATTTTAGAATTATGCAGATTGCTACTGTAATAACGTGGTGAACACTGTTATTATACTGATATGCAAGATTAGGTGCGTATCATCAGCTCATATAGAAAGCGAATCTTTTTTAAGGGCATTAAATGTAATATAACAAGGGGGAGGGCGAAATACGAAAGTTGGATTAATGTTAACAATGTGCAAGGAAAATTTAAGACATTGTTGTTCAAAACGCATTTTCTGTGTAAATTTTACTCATACAATGGAGAAATGCGCAATCAACTTCTAATTGTGCTCGTTAATTTCTAAATAAAAATAATTCTAAATAATAATCTTTCTAAATATCCTTATATATAATCATATATAAGAATTTTTTAAATACGCCTTAAATATGACGGTAATAAAGTTTATTTTTTAAAGACTAAATAATAATAATTTATATAGCTTTTAATTTTTCTTATCCCTTTCTTCAAACTTACTGTGTGACTAAAACCAGTTTCACCAATCAGACATAAAGCTTTCATCCCCAAATTTCTGAATAAAATTTAAATGTATGATTACATATAAGATTTTAAAATATATTTTAAATATGGGGGCAATAAAGTTTTTTAAAAAAAAAACTAATAAAAAAAACTAATTTATACAATGCTTTTAAATTTTTTCTACCCCTTTCTTCAACCTACTACCTGACTAAAAATAGTTTTATCAGCCAGACAGTGACAACTTCCAGTTTAGCACTGATTCAAACATATATTAGATAACGACATTTGTTATAAAAAATAATTTTTAACAGTTAAAAAAGACTTCATTAAGATCCCCCCCCGACCCTGAATTAGAAAATTCTAGACTATTGGTACAATTTGGTTGATGGGGCGGGCCCCTTAACTCCTTCTGTACCAGTGGATCCACGTCCATTCTTTATTCTATCGTCGCCGCTGAAAATGGTATTGCAGGATTATATGTTTGTGTTACTACACTGATATTTCAAATCTAAATGCCCAGAAAACTGGTTTTGCATGTAATCTTCATATACATATGCTGGTACGGAATGGAATAATACAGGGATGATTAAGCATGTTTCGAGAAGAATTATTAAAAATAAATAAATAAATAAATAAATAATGATAAATGTAACACTTTATTCAGAGAGGACTTGGTTAAGACGATATCGTATTCAAAAATGACTTTTCCGAGTCATTATCATTTTTTTTTTTTTTTTTTCATTTTATTCTACTTTTTGATAGTGTCGTCTTTTAGATTAGCAAGTAATTAAAATATATATATATATTTAACTATTTTTCTTTTGGGGTTGAAAATTAGAGTTCACACAAAGTTTACTTAATAAAATAAAATATATAAATTTATTTATTTATTTATTTATTTAATGCTGACTAAGATAAATGGCGACATGTTCTTGTAGAGTAAATAAATAAATAAATAAATAAATAATAATAATAATAACTTAATTCAAAAATTTTCAAACCTATTTAAATGATATAGCCTTAAAATGCGAAGCAACAAAAATCCGACAGAATTACATTGGACGGGAGAAAGAGCGAATGTAGTATTTTATACCAGCAAGAAATTCCATTTGGATATAGTTCCAACACATAACTTTAGGATCTGTTTAGGAGAAATTTCAGTCTCTTCACGAATTTTATAATCTTAAAAACACACACTTTACAAAACATTTTTTTTTTTTTTTTTTTTTTTTTTTTTCATTTTTAAATTTATGTCTGTTAAATGAAAATCAATTAAATTCCGAAAAATTTACTGAAATCGTCAAAGATCCATATTATATTATTCAAGTTCATCCATCAAACTGGCTTTTTTACATTAAGCGATGATGATTGCAGATTGATAGAAATTTGAATGTATGTAGAAAAATGAAATACTGTTATTAAAGAATAGTAAATATTTTAAATTGGAAGAAATAAATACATTTGAAAATAAAACAGTTTTGTAAATCATTAACAGTTGGAGGCCTTAGGATTGTGCCAGTTGAAAAAAGCAGATCCTGACACCCCCCCCCCCCTCCCCGGAAAAAGCGAACTCAAAATCAAAATTTGAACCGCATTCTGTCTCAAACACTCAACAATGAACCTGCCTATTAAAAGTAAACAAAATACCAGCTGCAATTAATCTGTTCAAAAAATGACTCACCTATATTCTATATTAAGAAACCTAACATAGCCTTATCATACCTGTGAGCTATTAGTTTCAGACACTTGGGCTTTAAAGGTCAGAAAAGCCGCTGCAAGAAAAAGAAAACAACTTTCCGCTTCAACGGAGATATTGCTTCATCAATTGTTCAATTGACTCCGTAACTTAAAATCATGTACGTTTGATTTGGAATCTGACACGATTTTCTTTTTTTTTCACTTTCGTATCGAATTGATAGAGCGTGGCGACATTGTTGCAACGGCTCTGCATTAATCAATGATGCAGGTTGTTTTTTAATACATAATGCATTACATTAGATGAAACTGTAGATTTTCATTGTTGTTTCTTTGAACAAAATTGTTGATTGTTGAGTAAGAAAGGTTTTTTTTTTTTTTTTTTTTTTTCCCTTCCACTAAGATTTTTTTTTTTTAAATTGATTTTGAATTAGTACTGAAATTTTACTTTTTTTTTTTTTTTTTTTTCTTATTTTATTGTTGAATTTTGTTCTCTTATTTTATGGTTGATTTTTTTTTCTCTCCTGAAAATGCTAATAACGTTAAAAAAAAAAAAAAAAAAAAAAAAAACCCTTAAGCATACTTGTTTTATTATAAAATAATTTTACCTTTTATATTTGTCCGCTTCTCTGGTCACTATATTTTAAGGAATTAAAAACAAAATCACTCTTTTTTTATATCGCTTTATTAAAGAAAAAAAAAAAAAAAAGAAAAGAAAAGAAAAGAAAGAAAAAGAAAAAAGAAAATTCTTTGAAATTGCACAAAATCTTTCTTCGTGTTCCGCTGTCTTCAGCAGCGTCTTCCTCACCCGCAGAATCTAGGGCACTTGTCTGAGACAATGGCTTAACCGTGGGCATCAATTTGGGTGCTTATCGGGTGACAATTTCGAAATGGACAGCATCGAAAAAATCGAAGTAGCCCTTTTATATTGGGATCCAAGTTACATATAAACAACACTACACACACAACATATATTTATTTACTCCACGTTATTTTCTATATGTTATTTGATTTATCGAAGGAGAGCCCTTGGCGATTTATCGAAGCATTTGGCGAAAACAAAACCCTTGGCAAAGAATGTCCGGAACAACAATATATGCAAAGTATTTATGAGAAGTGCCTATAAAACGACATACCAGCAACTGGAACTAAAGAGCACTAGTAAACAGAATATTCTGTGTTAAAAACGCAAAAAAAAAAAAAAAAAAAAAAAAAAAAAGAATAAAAATGTATATAGTAACCATTTTTACAGAAGAAGACGAAAATATCCGTTGTAACGAATTTGTATTGCTCCACATAAACAGCTGTCCATCGCATTAGTAATATAAATCAAAAGTACATAATGTATCGATAAATTTCACTGTTATAAATTTTAACTAAATTAAAAATTTAATGAGTTTAATCCTTAATTATTTTAATTAAACTTAATAAAATTTAAATTTAATTTTAGTTAATTAGATATAAATAATAAATAAATTGTGTAATAGGTGGTGCTAAGATACGTAGACAACTGAAATGAAAGAATAAAGTTTAAGAAAATGAAACAGAAAAATCGATGAATAAAATCTAAAAAAATCTATTTACAAAAATTAACTTCGAAAATCCAAAATAATAATAATAATAATAATAAGTGTAATAAGTATTTCTAGGGAAATCAATGGATAAAATCTAAAAATTTAATATAATTTAATTTTCTCTATTGTAATACCATTTGATTTCAATAAATCAAATAAGTAATAAAAAAAAAAGTTTTCGCCTTCAAATGAATGAATTAAGAGCTGTTGCTAAGATATGCAGACGGTTGAAATGAAAGAATAAATTTTAGAAAATAAAACAGAAAAGTCAATGCATAAAAAAAAAAATTCAAATTGGGAAAGAATCTCGATAAGATGTATACCTGATCCAAGCTACATTTTTTGCCAGGTTTTGTAGTTCTGCGCTCAGTAGTGTGAGCAGCAGAGCGCAGAAGACACACACGCACAGATACACAAATACTTCTCTTTATTTATACAGATAATAACATTATAATTAGCTATTAAAAAATAATCATGTTTTAGCTTTAATACAGTATTCATTTAATGTGTCAGAAGTGTTAAAATACTTTTGCGTTATTTAATTATACAATTTACTATTTAATGCATAACATTAAATGAAATTATAGATTTTTCATTGTTGTACCTTTCAACTAAATTGTTGACTAATTATTAATGAAGAAAATTTTGCTTTTCCCTTTTTTTTTTACTTTCTCTTACCCATAAGGTAGAGAAAGTATTGTTTTTGGGTCAAATTTCCGAACGCGAGATTTTGTTATATTTACACGTTTTGAGGTCCCCTGAATACGAAAATCATGTTTTTAGCAAATGGTCTGTGTGTCTGTGTGTGTGTGTCTGTGTGTATGTCCGTGTGTATGTCCGTGTGTCTGTCTGTTATCAGCATATCTCAAAAACAAATTATGGCAGAAAGTTCAAACTTGGTATTCTAAATGTGTATCATATAGGGATGCTACAGTAAGCTTTTCGTTAAGATCAAGCAAATGGTTCGTGTACAGGGACAATCAAGAGAATTCTAATACATTACGTCTATGGGGGAAATTGCAGGAAAGTAGAGTTTAACGTCTATTAGACTACACTAAACCAAATGAAACAAATATATATTTTTTGTAATAGAGATAATCAACTGGGGAAAAAAATTGTGTATGTAGGAGCCTCGCCTCCCCCCCCCCCCCTGGGGGGGAAGGCCCCCCTCGAGGGGAGTAAATTTTCATGATGGGTATCTTTCAAAAAAGCTCGCCAATACCTTTAAAACGAATGGTTGAACCATCGATCTGCGATAATTTAAAACAGAGTTATCGATTTTTTTTACTTTTAACGAAAAAAAAACTTAGAAAAAAAATCGTACTTTTTTTTTTTTTTTTTTTTTTTTTAATATTGAGTATAAAATGGACTTTTTTTGGATATTTGGTGTTATACTACTTCTCTAATATGGAAATCGTCTGCCTTATCATAAAAGATAATTTTTTTAAATAATAATTTTAATAAATAATTTTTTAAAAAGAGAATTATTTTTTAATAACCGAATTAAATTCTATATAAATGTAGGTGCATTAATGAAACGGGGGGTTGAGGGGGGCGGTAGCCCCCCTCACACAGAACTAATTATCATATAAAACTCATCAGAAGCCTAATATGAATTGTTTAACATAGGTTTACATAACATTACTCGTTATCTTACCTATTAATCTGCAACCTGTATTTATAGTATTGAATTTCAGGGTAAGAGAAAGTCGTGTGAGTGACACACCAGATTATTTTTTAACCGCTACGAAGAATTTTTTTTCTCTCACTCATTTTTTTGGATTGTGCTATTAGGGGACCAACCACAAATTAAAGAAAAGCACAAATACTATAAATTACCCTGCATTATAAAAAGCTACAAATGGCTTGTAATTTTAACACATGGTTTCGCGTTTCACTAACTATGTTCAATATTTCTGTACTTTTTTGTGGAAATAGCACAGTTATTTAGACTGCCCCCCCCCCCTGAAATTATTTATTTTTTGAAAAGATGTTTGCTTATAACAAAAATGGATTTCAATAAAATTTTACAAAACTTGCAGAAAAAAATGACGAAACACTAGAGAAACATCATTTGGAAACATATAACATACACGTATAATTTTCGCTAAAATATGAATATTTGTAACAATTTTTTTAATTACATTAAGTTAAGAAATAGATAGATTAAGCAATTCAAAAAGTTTGTGTAAAAGCTCATTTGAATGCAGTAAAAACTAAGCAAATTACCAGCAAAAGAATGATGTACATTTTGGATATTTTCCAGAGTTGAAATTTCATATCAGGTTTTTTTCACATACTACGAATTTAAATTTAAAATCCAATTTTCAACAAAAATTATTTTCTATGGAAAATTCCTTATGAACTCACAAATCTTAGTAAGTAAATAAAATTATGCTAGAGTTATACGTTTTTCACAAAAAATAATTTTTGTTTTGCATACTGGATAAAAGGGTAGGATCACTAATGTGTGGAATCCTTCTAAATAAGTTTTAGTGCATGCTATCCATTAGTGGCGCTATTATATAGAACGTTGTTAAAGAAAGTTTTGTTATGTCCACAATATATTAATATATCTATATATTATTTCACAAGTCATAAAATTCCACGACCCTTTATATTATTTTCAAATATATTAATAATTAGTAAAATAGTTTCACTTCTTCAAGTTTCAAAACGAAGCTTTTAATATAATAATTTTATACGCTAATATTAAAGTTTTCTGTTTATTTAAAACATTGATAGTATTATACAAAATTTGCATTACAATGCATTTAACCATTCTTTATTCTATATATATATATTATAAACTGTGTTCAATTATAAAGCGAGCAAATTGATAAAACCAAACAAATAAAACCAAGCAAAAAACAACAAAACATTATGGGTTAACAAATTATATTCTATATGATTATTATGAACCATGTCTTTACTTTAATAGAAATGCATTAAACATTATGCAACAAACTACAGTTTGTTTGCTTTTTTCCCACGAACTTTCATTGTATCCTTTTAGTAAAGGTTAACAGTTTTTCAAGAGTGAATGAGTAAGATATAATTTATTAAATATTATTAATGGCAGTTCTAACGTGTTAAACAGCAGCAAAAATAGTTAGATACAAAGTTAAAAGATTGTTAAATTAAAAAAAAAAAATGTTTTGATTACTTATTATGTATAATAATAATGTTTGTATTTTCAGTTAAATTAAATGTAAACAGTAATAATAATAATGATTATAAAACATGACTGTTAACTAACGAACATTTCTTAACATAATATTTAAAAAAGCATTGCATTTCAATTATCTTTTAATTTTTGTTCTTGTATATTTCATTCTGCACATTTATTTGTTTTGTAGTATATTATAACAATTATACTATTAATAATTAATACTACTATGCAACATTTGTGGATTTGAATAACAATTTCAGCTTTAAAATGAGGCTTATAAATGTAATTGATAAACAAATGTGCGTTTAAAATAACATTACAGTAATTCCATATTATAAAAAAGTACGGGTAATTATGAAGGAATTTAATATAATAGCTAAACTGTTATATCAAATTGAAATTAACTTTAATGAGTTTATGAATTATTACCTGACACAATAGTTGATATCATTAAAATTACTCAACTCGTAGATATTCTCAAATGTCATTGTAAACCAAAATAACCATGTTTTCTACATTTTGGTCACATAACTAATAAGTTAATTTTTTCTAACATTTCTCGTTAATTTTTAATTTTTGCTTGCTTTTTTATTTATTTATTTATTTACTTATTTATACTTTCAGTAAGTATTATCTTCATTTGGTGTTGTGACAGATGCATACATGACATTTGCGTACAAGCTGAAAACAGTGGCATTTGCGTACATGTCCAGGTGCTTTAAATATTACAGGTGTGTTTTCAAAAAATCTAGTGGCACTTGCGTACAACATTTCTTTCGCTTTATTTGAGGATTATTGCATGAAGGGGTTGTATCCATATGATACAAACATTAAAACCTTTTTCTTTCTTTCTATTCTTTCCTTCTTTTTCTTTTCTTTTTACTTTCTCTTACCCATAGGGTCGAGAAAGTATTGTTTTAGGGTCAAATTTTCGAACGTGCGCTTTTGTTGTATCTACAAGTTCTGAGGTCCCCAGAATACGAAAATCATGTTTTCAGCGAATGGTCTGTGTGTCTGTCTGCGTTATCAGCATATCACAAGAACAAATAGTAGCAGAAATCCCAAACTCGGTATTCTAAATGTATATCATATAGGAATGTTACAGTAAGCTTTTCGTTGGACTGCACTAAACCAAATAAAAGTGATATATGTTTTTTGTAATAGAGATAGTCAACTGGGAAAAAAAATTGTGTATGTAGGAGCCCCGCCTCACCCACTGGGGGGGAAGTCCCCACTCGAGGGGAGTAAATTTTCATGATGGGTATCTTTCAAAAGAGCTCACCAATACCTTTAAAACGAAGGGTTGAACTATAAATCTGTGATAATTTAAAATAAAGTTATCGATTTTTTTCACTTTTAAACACACATTTTTTTTTTTTTTTTTTTTTTTTTGGGGGGGGGGGGGTTGAAATGTAAAAAAGTATTTAAGAAATAAAAATATTTTTAAAGACCTAAATAGCATTTATAAGGACCTTTATTGATCTTGACTCAGTGAATAAATAATTGAATGTCATTTCAGAAAATAGCTACGGCTATTATAGCTTGTAACTTTTATATGCCTTAAGCTCATAACGTTGTCAGTCGTAAGACTACATGCATAAGAGAAAATTCACGTATTTATATAAGAGTATTTATCTTCAAGTTTAATATATGGAAACAACCCCTTTGTGTTACAAACGAAAAATACAGTAAAACAAATTTTGTACGGAAATGCCACTTGATTTTTCGAAAACAGATCTGTAACATTTGGAACACCTGGACTTGTACGCAAGTGTCACTAATTTCAGCTTGTACGCAAATGTCATGTACGCATCTGCCATATAACCCTTCATTTTAATCTTTTTCTTTGTTATTATATGGTCTTGCAACGATTTGCTGAAAGTTGGGCCTCCTGCTAAACAGGTTTAATTTCCTCCACCCGTCTTAAGCCGTAGTGGTCTCTGCTCCTTCTTCTAGTTATTATTATTATTATTCCTGAATTATACGTTGCATATTATTGTTATATAAGATCTCATCAACCAATTTCTCAGACACAAGTCATATTAACTTTTTAGATATAAGTTACTTATATATATATATATATATATATATATATATATATATATATATATATATATATATTTCACTTCCATATGTAATTGTTTACTGATTAATTCAAGTTTTCCTTCCTGGTGTTTGATCATTGTAATGATGAATTATTATTATTATTGTTATGTTATACAACGTATTTAAAAATGGGTTTAGTGAATTTTAATCTCTATATTTAGTTATTTTAATTATCTCTTTTTACTTTCTTCTATATTCATAGCTAAAAGTATCGAATTCGTAAAAATTTTCGAATTTTGGTTTTCAATGGATATCTGAGTTTCTACATCGTATAAATGCACCAAATTTGATGTGTGGGATGTCCTTTATGAAAAAGATCGTCGATTCCGTTTGGGTGTATTTCAGTTGACAGGTGGTGTATTTCAGTTGACAGGACATACTCACATTTTGTGATTTTTCTAGACTACTATATCTGCAGCATCTGTTGCTTAAATTACATCAAAATGCATAAATACAATCTTTATTGTGATGTTGAGCTAAGGCCCTTTACAAAGAGTTAATCTAAATGGAGAAGTGCTACTTGAGTAGTCCTCCGCGGATAAATTGTCTTCCCCAGCTTTCAGTCTTCACTGTGATAGGCTAAAATTAAGTATTTGTTCGTGTTAACCAATAGTTCGTGCTGCGCTCTTTCATAGTATGATATAGACACAAGAAAGTTTTGTGATGGCCAACACTTACTAGTTTTATTTATTTATTTTAAATCGCACTTCTTGAAGTCCTTTCAGAATATGAATAAACGTTTTTGACATGATTTATGACAAAGTTATCTTAAATTATATCTAAAATACTCTTTATGAACTCTTTAAAATATTAACCCTTAAACACAGACGTGCGGTCTGTATGACCGCTCCGATATTTTAGAACTGCAAAACTCTTTATAAGTTATATAATTATTCTCCTTCTTTTCAGTACTTTCATGTTGGCATTAAATATAACTACTTCTAAATTTTTATTAAATTCTACGCATTAGTTTTTTTTAAAATAAATTTTAAATTTGTGCCGCGGTCATATAGACCTCACGTCTGCGATTACGTTACTTTTTCTCGCTTGTGGGAGATGCGGGATTAATACAAATTTTTTTAATATTCTTTATATAATAGCCTTTTTTGCATTATTTTATATAATCCAGACACTGTTCATGTGGAATTTATTAAATAATTTCATTTGTACGCATTTTCAAGTAAGTTGTCCTTATTTTTCTTATATTGTTAAATTTGCCTGTTATTATGTTATGATATTTTTACCTTTTGCATTGTACTTTTTACTTTTCACAACATTATTTTTTGAATTTAATCTTTTTATCTTTTACATATATAAATTTTCCTAATCCTACTAAATTACTTTAATAGTTTTAATGGCCTTTTCTCTTTACTTTTCTTAAAGTTGATGCTTTCCTTAAACAAAAACTATTTACTCTTTATGAAATAGATATACCATCAAATTTTGTTTACACTAGTAAATTGAACTCTGCCTGGATATATTTGTTTTTCTTTTTTTTTTGTTATCCATACAAATAATTCTAATTTCAAATAAAAATTTATCAAATTATTAACTCTAAAATTCAATAGATTACAACCCCTTTTTTTTTTTTATAAGAGATAGCAAAATCAAATAAAGAAACACAAAAAAAAACTCGAGTATAAATTTAATTCTAACTTATTATTTTTACAAGTAATTTAATATATCTATGTTATCTGATGTAATGCCAGAAGGTTACGGTAAAGGGTTTTTCTACAAAATTATCAAACAATCTTAATTCATACAGATCTATATCCAAGCAAGTTCATATCCCTACCTTTTACTAAAGAAAGCATCAGCATTTATTATACTTTTGTACGTATAGTGAAATAAAGAAAATTACGAACTCTTTACTCCTCAGATTGAATATTCAAAACAAATTCAATGAATAATTTTCTTTAATCATAACTAAAATAAAACCGCGTTGTGTAATTTCAATTTTAACCCAGGTAAAAAAAAACACCAGTGATAGCAATGTCCAATTGTTACCTATCTTGAAGGACACTGAACAGGTATGAATTAATTAATTTCTTTAATCTATTTAAGTATTTAAAATATTATTAATAAATTTGCATCTCTCCTATATTTGATCTAGACCTGCTTATTTTCACTTCTAATTCAAGTATTTCTATTATCAAAAGGAATCGGGCAGTACTTAAATTAAATAAAAAGAAAAAGAAAAAAAATGTAAAAATGACTTTATTTCTTCATACCTCTGGACCTAAAAAGGAAACTGTTAGCTCAATCCTCCTCTGGAATTGCAAGCAACAAAAATTTAAGTTTCATTTGTTATAACCACCTATTATCATAGTCTAAATAATACACATAACTCTTTTCTCTTTTTACTTACATTACTATTAGCAGTCAAAACACAATTCCAAATCAGAGGATTGAACCAACTCACTGCCCATGATTCCTGACCATATTTGTGTTTAAAACTCACATAAATTTTACTTACTAACTCGGTTATTTAATCTTGTTAGGTACTCATTACGAATTACCATTAATATACTAAAGTTTTACTATAGACTAATTAAAGCATCTATAACCTGCTCAATAACTACATGAATACCCATCCGTTTAATTATTCATAAAACATACTCCTAAATAATCAGGGGACACTGCTATCGCTGTTATGAATAAAAACAAATATTTATAATATAATTGTTCTACCTTAAAATTTACTTTAAATAATTATAGGATCTCATTATATTCATAAATAAAATAATACAGAAAAATAATCATATCAATAAAATTTATTACGCTTTTCCAAGAAATACACTCTTATTTAATGACAAATAATACCAGCAATTTATTGATAAATAAGTATGGATTTTTATTACACATTTTTCTAACATTCTCTATATATTTTTTTTTTATTTCCTTCTTAAACAGTTTTTTTTTTTTTTTTTTTAAATAAATTCACATGTTCAGGGTGCTGAACTTAATTGTTGGGATAAAAGTTTAGACACAATAAAAATATAAAATACTAAGAAAGATATCAAGACTTACAATTCATCGAAGATTCTTCCAGGAGTGGGGACGCTGTCCGGAGAGGTGGCCTTTCACGCCGCTTGTCATAGGCAGGGGCTTATCTGGTTTGGGTACTCTAGGTTTTAAACTCTGGGGGAAAACTGGAAGTCTCCGATCAGGGCTTTCTGCTCTTTACGATGTATTTCTTCCATGGCCTAAATCAGCTTAACATTTATTTATAAATTTTTATTCCTAAGCAGGGTCAGGACGCTGCTTCGCTGGAACTCAATGGATGCTTATTTATTTTGTGCCGCCCTACTTCCCCCCTCGCATTTGAGGACGTCTCAAGTAGGGTAGTCGGCTCGATAATACTGTATAAAATTCTGATTTTATATAGTTCACATTCCTTGACCCGCTTTTGTGGCTTGCCTCCACAGGAGAAAATGAATCGAGGGCCGTTAATATTCGTAGGGGTAAGCCGAGACCAGCTTGCATCGCTGTTAAGACCGCTCCGATGAAGGTTTTCTTCCACCGCTTGCCGGCCTTCTGACTCGTTACGGGAGCGCTTCCTGAGGACGCCCCATCACCGTGTAATTTTCCATGATCATTCCCAAAAATCGAAGGAAGTTCGTAAGATGAAAGAATCAAATCTCAGGAGTGCCGGAGCTCGCTATCCTTACTAGCATCTCGATTGAAGTTAGTAATAAAAACCAATCTGAGGGAGCTTGAAAGCCCCCTCTGCTTTTTAAAGAGAATCCCTTCTACATCTCTTTCCTCGATAGAGGCTTAACGTCGAATAAATAATTTTTTTTTCCAAAAAAGCGAAGAGCATTCCAGCTAGTGTTGCCAGCCGGGATTTCTAAATTATTCACTACCCAATGAAAATCCATTCCCTCAAAACAACCACACCTAGTCGTGATTCCCCCACGCGGTGATAGGACACCTCGCCTCAAGGAGGGACATTTCTCACCCCTATGTAATGAAGTAAAAAAAAATAAAAATTTCCCGCCCGATGCCCTGTTGTGAAACAAAAACATCTGGGATTTTTTTTGTCAACTCACAAAATTCCAGAATTAAACTCTGAACTCTCCTGACACTATTCGCGAATTTATGTAATCCCAAGATCCCCTTAAATTCTCAAATTACGTACCACTTCCACCATTTTTACTAGCAAGATAGCATTTTTGAGTTTCCAAAAACAAGAATTTCTGCGAACGAGGTACAAACCCCACACGAACAAATTCCCTACAGCTCCCTAGCGCTTGTTTTTCCCAGAAAATGGAAATTTCTGCGACACTGTTGTCAACACCATCTGTGGGCAAAATACTCTCCCTTTCCCTTGAAGTAAAAACAAGAACAAAAAAAAATATAACAGTCATTTCATTCCCACCGCCTATCTTGTTTTCGTAAATAAGCTAAGAAAATTCTTAAGTGCAACTACACCCAATTTTTGAATAAAAAAAACGAAGAATATATATAAAAGTTTTTTTTTTTTTTTTATAAAATTAAACCATTCGTGTAACGTTTAAAAATTATAGAAACATAGTTTTTGCAGAATTGGTAAATTAAAAAAAAAATTTAGTTTCCTGACATTTAGAAATTATAAAAAGATATAGTTTAGTATATTTGATAAATTAAAAAAATTCACTCTCATGTACTAAGGGTTTAAAAAATATATAGTTTTGTAAAAGTATACAAGTTTTGAAAAAAAAAATGAAACAGTTCTGGTAAAATTTAAAATATTAAGATTTAAAAAATATTGTTTCTGTTGAAATTCAAAATTCACCATAACATATTTCACCCTCCCTTTTATGCCAAAAAAAAAATAAAATTTATTTTATTTTTTTTTTCTTGAAGAAAAAGAGAATGTTAAAGTGTCCCAGGCGAACGTATAAATCAAACAACGATCCATAAATTTCCCAGAACCACCAAACACACACCTTACCAGAAACCCCAAATCAGGCCTTATATCTGAGATTTCTGTCCTTCTCCAAAAAAAAACTAAGTTCCCAAAATTAAAATTGTACTAAATAAACCAAGTTCTTTTAATTAATACCTTGCTCAAATAATATTAAAATTAGTCTTTGTGTAATACATATAAGGTAATAATGTAATCGTTGTGTATAAGGAATGAAAACAGCAAACGTGAGTTTGCTATCAAAATCGTAGCTAAAGTAAACAAACTCGATGCTGCGAGCCGGACTGTTTACAATCAACAGCTGATCTGTTCTTTCTTTGCGCTTAACAGCAGACGATATTTTTCTACCTCTTCCGTCGCTCCACCTTATCAATAAATACATTCGCGAAGAACCGTAAGAGGTTTTTTTTTTTCCGACTGAAGCTAACGGGAGTTTCTTTTTCAACTGAAACTAACTGCAGTCAACCCCTCAATCTGAAGAACCGCTATTTTCTCTCTCCTGATGGGGAGTTCTCCAACCAACCAACCTTACCGACGCGTTGATGCAAATATTTACGACAAAGCTAATTTACTTGCTATACTTCAAAAGGGACTTGACATTTTTGGGATTGAAATTTCCCTAGGCAAAAAGGTTTTGTAATCTATCGGACAGGGCCACACGTCCGGAAGAATCCTTTACACACTACATTTTACATAGAAATAAAATAATAATTGATTACATAGACATTGTTACATAGAAGATAATATAGCATAATCACAAAAAAAAATTAAAGTTAGGAGTGGAATGTGCCAGGGGGTCTTACTACGGTTATTTATTTTATCTCTACCACACTACAGCTACAAATTGAGTCTTAAATTCTGCTCACTCAGTGCATAACCTATGAGGTAAACAAAGATTTTTCTTTTGAAATTTACACAAAGTGCAATGTTCATAACCCCAACATATCCAAGTCAGGAAATACTAAACTAAACTTTAGAAGCTAAATATTAAAAATTTTGATATTTTTACACTTTTTTTTTTTTTTTTTTCATTTTTTTTTTTTTTTTCAATTTTTATTATATTTAACATTTAGTCCTCAGTTTACTCGAAACTATCCCAATTTACCTCCTTGACCACTCATATAATAAATCAATATGCACTGAGAGACCTCACTACTTCACAATTAACTAAGTACCTACATGTAAAATTCTTTACCTCACTGAAACTCAATTTTAATAACCTAGTACATAAAAAGAACAATTTCCAAACCTTCATAATTTTTTCTAGGAAAAATTCCAACTATTACTATTTAGTTGCAAGATATTTGAATAAGGTTAAATGGAACATACAACGTGGGCAGCTCGACGAAAAAGATTTGAGTGACTACAATTTTCTGGTCTACCTTTCCAGAAACAACAATCGAAACACTCGATTCTACCTTCAAATTTTCACTAATTTGAATCTTTTCCCAACATAAACTTTTCTTCGAAGAGACTACAATTTTCTGGTTTACCTTTCCAGAAACAACAATCGAAACACTCGATTCTACCTTCAAATTTTCACTAATTTGAACCTTTTCCCATCATAAACTTTTCTTCGAAGAAAAAAAAATTTGCCTCATACTAATTCTTTACCACTAGCACTATATTGCTATCAACATTACCCAATTTCCAGAGCATACCCCTTCAGTCAGTGAGAACTTTGGAAAGTACTAGCAACAAAAATTGTTGCCCCAATATGCAAACTCACAGCCCTTTACAAATTTCTGTGGGAGACCCACGACAGATTTATCTTATTTAAATCTGCTAGCACCGAGTTTTCTGGCCGACTCCCGTTCTCACATTAACATGTCCAAAATTGAAAATTTTCCCTTTCATAATATCAAAAAAAATTTTTTTTTTTTTAACTTCACATTATGTCAACTTATACCTACATTGAGAAAAAAAAAAAATCTATTTATAGAAGCAAAATTAATTTCTGTTTCACTGGCAGTTAAAAAAAAATTTTTATACTCCACCGTAGCACATTCACTATGTTTTTTTTTTTTTTTTTTTTTTCAAATTTTACACCCTGCCACACTGAGAGATGGTCACCAAAATATATCCAGGTGGTAGCATTTTTTTTTATCCAACTATTTTACCTTTATCTATTTTCATATTACTAAAATTATTATTATTGTTTTTTTTTTTTTTTTACACCGAAAATATTCAGATGCTGGAAAGAAGCCCCTTTTTATTTACGTAAGCAGGTAGCCTTAACCCAAAACATACTTTGGGGAAATTTTAATTACATCTTGCTGACCTACCAGAGCTGGTACAGAAAATTCAAACTCATGCACTTAGGCACTCCATACAGCTAAAATCTCTAAAAAAAATCAACTCAACACGAGGAACTAAACTGCAGTAGAACTATCTCAGTTCTACGAGCAACACAGACTTTAAGCTGCATATCCATACTAGCTCACAAATTACATAAAATAGAACTTCCCCCCAAGAAAATAAATAATTCTATCTTTTATTGAATGATCCTCCACCTGCAGTAATAATTCTCTCTCTCTTTTTTTTTTTTTTTTTTTTTTTTTAAACTTTAAAATTGTGACCCACACTCAGAGTGACAAAGTATCTCCAAGAAAATTTCTCACTGAACTTGCATTTTTTTTTTTTTTTTTTTTTTTTTTTTTTTTTACATCATACAGTTCAAATCACACACTGTTAATGGATATAAATATACTTCTATAAAAAAATCAATAAAAGCACAAAACATAAAAATAAAAAAATTATACAGATAAAAATACTGCAAATTAATAATATTAAGCATCACAATTAAAAAGAACCTTTTCTATTCCGCAATAAAGATCATGTGAGATCCTGGTCTCACGGCGCCATTTCTTATATTGTTAATTTTTCCTGTTATTATGTTATGATATTTTTACCTTTTGCATTGTACTTTTTACTTTTCACAACATTATTTTTTGAATTTAATCTTTTTATCTTTTACATATATAAATTTTCCTAATCCTACTAAATTACTTTAATAGTTTTAATGGCCTTTTCTCTTTACTTTTCTTAAAGTTGATGCTTTCCTTAAACAAAAACTATTTACTCTTTATGAAATAGATATACCATCAAATTTTGTTTACACTAGTAAATTGAACTCTGCCTGGATATATTTGTTTTTCTTTTTTTTTGTTATCCATACAAATAATTCTAATTTCAAATAAAAATTTATCAAATTATTAACTCTAAAATTCAATAGATTACAACCCCTTTTTTTTTTTTATAAGAGATAGCAAAATCAAATAAAGAAACACAAAAAAAAACTCGAGTATAAATTTAATTCTAACTTATTATTTTTACAAGTAATTTAATATATCTATGTTATCTGATGTAATGCCAGAAGGTTACGGTAAAGGGTTTTTCTACAAAATTATCAAACAATCTTAATTCATACAGATCTATATCCAAGCAAGTTCATATCCCTACCTTTTACTAAAGAAAGCATCAGCATTTATTATACTTTTGTACGTATAGTGAAATAAAGAAAATTACGAACTCTTTACTCCTCAGATTGAATATTCAAAACAAATTCAATGAATAATTTTCTTTAATCATAACTAAAATAAAACCGCGTTGTGTAATTTCAATTTTAACCCAGGTAAAAAAAAACACCAGTGATAGCAATGTCCAATTGTTACCTATCTTGAAGGACACTGAACAGGTATGAATTAATTAATTTCTTTAATCTATTTAAGTATTTAAAATATTATTAATAAATTTGCATCTCTCCTATATTTGATCTAGACCTGCTTATTTTCACTTCTAATTCAAGTATTTCTATTATCAAAAGGAATCGGGCAGTACTTAAATTAAATAAAAAGAAAAAGAAAAAAAATGTAAAAATGACTTTATTTCTTCATACCTCTGGACCTAAAAAGGAAACTGTTAGCTCAATCCTCCTCTGGAATTGCAAGCAACAAAAATTTAAGTTTCATTTGTTATAACCACCTATTATCATAGTCTAAATAATACACATAACTCTTTTCTCTTTTTACTTACATTACTATTAGCAGTCAAAACACAATTCCAAATCAGAGGATTGAACCAACTCACTGCCCATGATTCCTGACCATATTTGTGTTTAAAACTCACATAAATTTTACTTACTAACTCGGTTATTTAATCTTGTTAGGTACTCATTACGAATTACCATTAATATACTAAAGTTTTACTATAGACTAATTAAAGCATCTATAACCTGCTCAATAACTACATGAATACCCATCCGTTTAATTATTCATAAAACATACTCCTAAATAATCAGGGGACACTGCTATCGCTGTTATGAATAAAAACAAATATTTATAATATAATTGTTCTACCTTAAAATTTACTTTAAATAATTATAGGATCTCATTATATTCATAAATAAAATAATACAGAAAAATAATCATATCAATAAAATTTATTACGCTTTTCCAAGAAATACACTCTTATTTAATGACAAATAATACCAGCAATTTATTGATAAATAAGTATGGATTTTTATTACACATTTTTCTAACATTCTCTATATATTTTTTTTTTATTTCCTTCTTAAACAGTTTTTTTTTTTTTTTTTTTAAATAAATTCACATGTTCAGGGTGCTGAACTTAATTGTTGGGATAAAAGTTTAGACACAATAAAAATATAAAATACTAAGAAAGATATCAAGACTTACAATTCATCGAAGATTCTTCCAGGAGTGGGGACGCTGTCCGGAGAGGTGGCCTTTCACGCCGCTTGTCATAGGCAGGGGCTTATCTGGTTTGGGTACTCTAGGTTTTAAACTCTGGGGGAAAACTGGAAGTCTCCGATCAGGGCTTTCTGCTCTTTACGATGTATTTCTTCCATGGCCTAAATCAGCTTAACATTTATTTATAAATTTTTATTCCTAAGCAGGGTCAGGACGCTGCTTCGCTGGAACTCAATGGATGCTTATTTATTTTGTGCCGCCCTACTTCCCCCCTCGCATTTGAGGACGTCTCAAGTAGGGTAGTCGGCTCGATAATACTGTATAAAATTCTGATTTTATATAGTTCACATTCCTTGACCCGCTTTTGTGGCTTGCCTCCACAGGAGAAAATGAATCGAGGGCCGTTAATATTCGTAGGGGTAAGCCGAGACCAGCTTGCATCGCTGTTAAGACCGCTCCGATGAAGGTTTTCTTCCACCGCTTGCCGGCCTTCTGACTCGTTACGGGAGCGCTTCCTGAGGACGCCCCATCACCGTGTAATTTTCCATGATCATTCCCAAAAATCGAAGGAAGTTCGTAAGATGAAAGAATCAAATCTCAGGAGTGCCGGAGCTCGCTATCCTTACTAGCATCTCGATTGAAGTTAGTAATAAAAACCAATCTGAGGGAGCTTGAAAGCCCCCTCTGCTTTTTAAAGAGAATCCCTTCTACATCTCTTTCCTCGATAGAGGCTTAACGTCGAATAAATAATTTTTTTTTCCAAAAAAGCGAAGAGCATTCCAGCTAGTGTTGCCAGCCGGGATTTCTAAATTATTCACTACCCAATGAAAATCCATTCCCTCAAAACAACCACACCTAGTCGTGATTCCCCCACGCGGTGATAGGACACCTCGCCTCAAGGAGGGACATTTCTCACCCCTATGTAATGAAGTAAAAAAAAATAAAAATTTCCCGCCCGATGCCCTGTTGTGAAACAAAAACATCTGGGATTTTTTTTGTCAACTCACAAAATTCCAGAATTAAACTCTGAACTCTCCTGACACTATTCGCGAATTTATGTAATCCCAAGATCCCCTTAAATTCTCAAATTACGTACCACTTCCACCATTTTTACTAGCAAGATAGCATTTTTGAGTTTCCAAAAACAAGAATTTCTGCGAACGAGGTACAAACCCCACACGAACAAATTCCCTACAGCTCCCTAGCGCTTGTTTTTCCCAGAAAATGGAAATTTCTGCGACACTGTTGTCAACACCATCTGTGGGCAAAATACTCTCCCTTTCCCTTGAAGTAAAAACAAGAACAAAAAAAAATATAACAGTCATTTCATTCCCACCGCCTATCTTGTTTTCGTAAATAAGCTAAGAAAATTCTTAAGTGCAACTACACCCAATTTTTGAATAAAAAAAACGAAGAATATATATAAAAGTTTTTTTTTTTTTTTTATAAAATTAAACCATTCGTGTAACGTTTAAAAATTATAGAAACATAGTTTTTGCAGAATTGGTAAATTAAAAAAAAAATTTAGTTTCCTGACATTTAGAAATTATAAAAAGATATAGTTTAGTATATTTGATAAATTAAAAAAATTCACTCTCATGTACTAAGGGTTTAAAAAATATATAGTTTTGTAAAAGTATACAAGTTTTGAAAAAAAAAATGAAACAGTTCTGGTAAAATTTAAAATATTAAGATTTAAAAAATATTGTTTCTGTTGAAATTCAAAATTCACCATAACATTTTCATTATTTGATTCATTTTTCTGGATTTTTTCATATAGTTTTTAGAAATCATATTTTTAATATATTAATTTTATAGTTTTTAAATGAATGAATTACCTTAATATAACTTGGAATGTGTATTCTTGCATATAAAATAGCAGGAATTTATTATCTTCAAATTTTGTATTTTAAAAATGCATAAAACTGCTCGCGGTCTGAGAGACCGCACGTCTGTGTTTACGTGACAGAAAATAAACGTCTGTAGTTAAGGGTTATAAAATTATCACGATTATTTATTTACTTTTCTATTTATTTATGCATTTATTTATTTAGGATTGACCAAATATGGAAAGTGGTGGATATAAAATGTCTCTGATCCCGTTGTTTATGGGAGCCATTATCTAAATATAAGATTTTAATTTAACACCTATACAGCCTGTAAACTTCTTTTTTTTTTCCTAAACTTTTATGAAAATATAAGACACCAAAAAAATTCTAGTAGGTCCCATTATGGGAAAGAAAACAATCATTATTATATGCATTTATAAATTCTGATAAATTAATTAATTACTTTAATTGAAACATGGAATCAGGATCTGTTATTTTCATTGTTAAAAAAAAAAAAAAAAAAAAACTCTGGTATTTTAGATCACTGTTTTTTTTTTTTTTTTTTTTTTTTTTTTTTTTTTTCCTGCAAATAAATGGATACTGTGTCAACAACTACTAAATGTTCCAATTTCTAAACTCAAATTTTAAAGTTTTCTTGGGTATTTTAAAGTTTTGTTGATTTTTTTTTTTTTTTTTTTTTAGAAAAATTAAAACTCATATCTTTGTTAGAGCTTTATTTTAAGAGAATCTTTATAAAATAATTATAAAAAATTTAATTTTTCTATTTTTATTTACAGGGTGCTTTATAATCCCTGACCTCCCGAATATTGCCCATTTTTCCTCAACCTGTCATAATTCTTGTCTCAAGGCAGCAGAAAACGATATTGCGCCTAACAACTGATATGTCACGTGTGTTGCACTGTACGTACATGACACAGCAACAGAAAATTTCAATCTCCATGGCAGTAAGCGTGTTTAATCATATCAATTATTCTCAATTGGTGTCGTCCATTTGACGGAACATTTCCTGACCTAGCATCACATGACGCTGCATAAATTACCGAAAAATAATTACATGAATACTCGAGTATTAAATGTCTATGTAGTAGTTCGTTGACCTAAAACAGGTGGCCAGTCCCAGACGCAAACTATTGCATCTGAATTTGTCTGTCACGTTATTTCAACAGCTGTGCTTAAGCATACACTAAACTAAGAGAAATATCCGCTGCGCAATACCCAAAAATATGTCACATTCATGACGTCATTTTTCATTCGACTACAACTCTTTTTATATATTTTTTTAATGAAGCTTTATTTCCTACGTTCCTATTCTGAAGTTGAAGAGTTTGTTTACGAGCCTGAGATAAAGAGTTTATTCTTCTCTTGCTTGTAGTTCTCATGTTTCATTTTGGAGACAGAGAAAAGATCTTCAATGAAGAAGGCATGTGAGAGTTAGTGTTAATGAAGCCCAAAAACTGCGTCGCAGAATTCTGTAAAAAAAAAGAGAGAGAGAGAGAGAAAGAATAAAAGAAAAGAAAAAAGAAGTATAAACAACAAACACTTTTAAGCGACAATTTATTATTTTAGCTACCTACTAAGTAGCTAATGGGTTATTTTAGTAGATACGAATACTATGGGCTTCTGTATTCATTAAACTCTTTTAAAGATACATGAATGAAATAACTAGCCTTCTTTTTATTTTTTTTAAACTTTTCGTTTTCTCTTTTCGTTTTCCATTTTGTTATACATTTTATTACTGAATTATAAACTTTTTTTTTTCCCTTATACGCCGCGTCGTATTGATATTTCGAAAAGATACACATAATGACGTCATTATCATTATGATAACGTTCAAGGAATTCAAATTAGTTCAGTGTTTTCCTCTTCGCAAGTCGTAAAAAGTATATCTTCTTTAAAAATAATTTACCTTTATTGGTTTGCGCGATTCTGTAAGGATACCGTCTTCAGAAATGTATTGAAAGAATAATATAAAATAAAATAAAAAATATCTAAGTTTGGTATACCTTAGTTTATTGCATTCTTATGCTTTTAAAACGATTGTAGAAATCGGAGATGATATCAAAGTTATTTTCAGTTGATTTAACATAGCGATTTTTTTTTCTTTTTAAAGTAAAAATAAATAAATAAATAAATAAGGAGAGAGAGAGAGAGCAAACAATTAAATATAATAGTATATTACCAAAGAAATTTTTTCTGTAAAAATTCTTTCCCTCCCCAACCACTTTACAAGAAATCCACTTGCAAGCAGAATTTATTTTTAACAGGAGTCACAAATCAGATTTTAATGAATAATAATAATAACGATGTGATGTCGATTATCACATATTCTAAAAAATATATTATATATATATATATATATATATATATTAAAAAAAAAAATAATAATAAAATAAAAATGTAACAAACACATATTTATGACCTCTAAATTACAACTTAAATTCACTTACAATATGTTCTTTAAATTTTTACATCCTCTCTCTTAACTTTTGCTAATTGCCACTCTATCGAAACCTTTGATCATGTATTATTCGTTCTTTAACATAATGCAGAGCTACAATTGCATGTTATGAGTTTTCCTAATTCGTTTTCTTTTCATCTTGCAAAGAAATGCAGTTTTGTCGCCATGAGTGCATTCCTTGTCTTATAACATGGTATGTTAATTTTGCTTAAAAGTACCGGGTTCTCATGGCGAATGTTGGCTTTTTATGAGGACCGTTTGAATTATAATTATGTGGTAACCTTTGCAAAAATTGTATGTTTATACGTAACGCAATTACAACAATTTTTTCTCTACTATTTTGAATTTGGCTTCGATTAGAGCTTTGGCGAAATTAATGAAGAAATCGGAGCGTAACTTCATCATCATGACTTGACCTGAGAAGTCGACGTTTTGGGCTCCCACTCCAATGTTATTAAAATTCACTTCATTTCTAATTATCCAATAATAATAACTTTATAAAATGGTCACCTATATAAGAAAAATATATCAAATAAGATGTTTAATAATTTTTTTCATGGTTATCTACAAAAATGCCTGGATTAACGATCACTGTGTTATTGACGATTCACATCGCAAGAATTCTAAAGCTGTTTTCAAATTAAACTTCAATAACCAACGGCCATCTACAATCTTTATTACAAATGATAATAATAATAATAAGTTTACAAAACAGTTTTTATCACTGCGAGAATATAGTGTTGAATTCTATTTTGGTTATAGGCATATGAAAAACTGCTCGAAATATATATTTCGGAAACTTTGTTATAGGTACGCATATACAAGTTGTAATATAGGCATTGAATTGTTTTTCTAGCATTCTCATTTGTTTAATCATAATGTATGCATGCAATGTTTTACACCACATGCAATTCATCTAAAGAACCATTCTTACAATAGGCCTCATATAATAACTATAAACACTAAGTTCATTATTTTTCGAAAAAGGATTAAGCGGCTTTATATATCCAAATTGTCCCAATATAATCCAAAGGGTATATTCATAGATGATACGTAAGATAAAATAGGAATAGAATCACAATTTTAAGCATTTTATTTATGTGTACATCACCGCTATTTATAAAATAAACAAATAAAAATATATAGAGGGAACTTAAGGAAAAAATATATATCGTACCCCGGCAAGAAAAGTGACACAACTCAGAACTTCTTTATTTGGAAAAAATCACCTTAAAAATAAAGTGACTATAATAAAACTGACACAACTGCCTCTCATGTGGAAGGTTTTTTAGAAAGAGATAGGATGCTTTTTGTGCACGTTGGGGGCATTTCATACACATTTTTCAATGACATAAACTCAAAATTGTCATTTTTTTAAATTTGTGTCACTTTTCTTGTCGGGATGTGATTATGCCTTTTTTTATAGTAAAGACAGAAAAATAATTAAATTTATTTGCTGCTTTCGTAAAGAAAGAATAAAAATATTTGTAGTAAGTATAGGATTATTACGTAAAAATTAAGCTACATTAGATTTCTATTACATTTATCAATTTCGCTTAGCTTAAAGCACATCATCGAGAAATTTTTTAACCCAAATCAAAGAATTACCACCTACAGGCCATAATATGTTAAAAAAAAATTAAGTGTTCTCGTAAAAAAATTATAAACGTTACATTTACAATAGCAACATTTTATATATCAATTTTGTAGTGATCTAATAATATTTAAGGAACTTAGAGAGTGGATAAATAAACTAAAAATAAATAAATAAAAGACTTGAGTCATGAATTCCTCTCAAGTATGTCTTGAAAAGTGCTTTAAATAAACATATGAATATTTTAGCATCAAATTTAGTATTTAGTATTAAAAGAGGTAATTTTAGTTATTGAAATTAAATATATTGGGTTCTTTTGAACACAATGTATTTATATTCGAAATGAACACAACTGCAAAAAGGCAGTAGATGGCTTATTATAGAAAACTGCCTGATACGTAGTTAAGCTCTGCAGTTTACAAAGCTACACTTTTGTATTTATCATACTTTTTGCACATTATCATTGCAAGTTGCGCAAAAAACATTAACTTAACATAAACTGAATGTTTGAAATTAATATCATCTGATGTATTTGGTTAGAGATATTACTTTAATAATTATTTTGCAAGTTATAAATCTAAAACAAAAGGCATTAATTAATTATTTAATGTTTATAAAAAACCTGACTACATCAGTATTCGGTAAAAAATTTCAATAAGGAGTTTTCTCCTAATTTTAGATATTTTAAGACCTCCTAGTCCAAAAAGTAATTTTTGGCAATTGGTCAGTATACTTATATGTGACGATGGGTGATGGGAATCTTATGAGTACCATATTTACAAAAAAAGATAGAACGACGAAAATTCAGTATTAAGACCAGTCCGGTGTATAGTAGGGGAGACCGTTGCACAGTGGACCACTTTTGCACTCTTAAATTTTTTTTCACAAAAAAACAGAAAAGCAATGTACTTGAAAGAAAAAAAAAAATAGAAAACAATCTCTAAGCCCTTCTTAACATGTCTTAATTTTTTTATAACAATATTTCTAATACATTATGAAAAAAAAAAAAAAAAAAAAAAATGAGCACTCACAAAGTGGACCACTGTGCCCCATCACCGGGGTACAGTGGACCAGCCTCTTTTGTTTATATTAAATTAATATAAACTACTTTTTTTCTCTCTAAAATTAGTTCCTTATACTATTCTAGTTTAAATAACATAATTCTAGCATTTTCATGAAATAAAATAAACAAAATTAAAATAAAATAAACAAATAAGAAATCAAATCTTAGTAAGAAAAATTATTAAGTTTAAATAGATATTGTTTTTTATTCTTTTATTAATATTATATAAATCAAATATTTTTTTTTTAAATTGAAATATTAATAAATATTATACTACTCTTCAAATATTTAATATTTTTGTAATTATTTTGAGATATAATTAATTTACATTGTATTTGTAGGATAAATTTAAATGTAAAATATATTAAGCTACTTCTTTTGCTTTTCACATGTGATCTCTAAAAACAACAAAAATAATAAATAATTCTTACTATTTATTGAATTAGATATTTTATTTTATTAATACTATATAATTCAAATAGTTAATCAATTTAGATATTAACAATAATATTATATTACTATTCAAATACTTACTCTTTCAGAAATTTATTATTATCTTAATTTTATTATAACATTAAGATATTTATTACTCTGAGATATACTTTACATTATATTTGTATCTATAAATTTAACTGAAACAAATATATTAAATCTAATTTGTACTTTTAGGCACACTGGAAGGTGGTCCACTGTGCCCCGTGTCAGAGTAAAACAAACAATAATAATAAAATAATATATAGACTATAAATATGCTAATAATTTTTAGGAATTTAAAAACAGCAATATCTTGCCTTCCTTTAACAGCTATATAGTATTTATAGTCACTAGTTCAATCTTTATAAAATTTTAAAAACTTCAATGTGAAAAAATTACTTTGAGCAGCTCAAAACATAAAAACTGCTGAAAATGGTCATCTTACTATTTCCCATGTGACATTTTTGGCTGCATACAACTAGTACTATGCTGCCATACATCTGTAGCCATATGAACAAAAAGAGTTGAATATTAATAGATTTAAATAGGGGTGGTCCACTGTGCCCCGTCCTCCCCTACGTGATTTTGCCAACTTTTGGTGAAAATTGGAAAGCGGTAAGTGGGACAAGGAAAGCTGAAGGTTTGACCTTATGTCTGTATCTTAAAAAATGGTTCAAGTGATTTTCTTCAAAGTTGCGGTATAAATACAATTTTAGATGTCCTTTCGTATGCACAGGGCCTGATTACCCAAAAGGCTCGGGAAGCACAAGCTTCCCCTCTAAAATTTAAGAGGGGCCCCCAAAATAACTAAAAACAGGGTCTTGAATTTTCTGTTTTATTTTTTCATACTGAGATTGAATTTTTCTGAGAAAATTCGCCTAAAGCAAGATAAAATACTCACTATTTCGGGAAAAATCTATTATTAAACCTCAAATATTTGAATGTTCTTAATTAATAAGTTATACGATTTTAATGTTGTGTGTAGAAACCACCCAGATATATGAATGAAAAAAAAACTATAAACACACACTAATTTTTGGTCTATAGCATTTTTGTATTACAATGAACATGTAACAGGAAAACAAGATTTTCTGAAATGAAAGAGGGCCCCGAAATGATACTGAGCTTCCCCTAGCTTCAAAGCTTAATCGGGCCCTGCGTATGCACAGCTAGTTACTTCAGGAAAATAGGTTTTAGATATCGCAAGTGGGTTCTTTAAAAAAACAACTCCACGGATTTTCTTCGAATTCACAATATTAACTTTTTTTCCATTACTTTTTATTCATCAGTCATTTTCAATAAAACCGTTAAATAATATTTTGGATAAACTTTCGTAAGGGAAAATAATAAAGATTTACATAAAGAATACATTAAATATTTATTCATACGTGCTCCGCATAAGATATTACCCTCTATGTCCTGTTTCAGAATAAACCGCATGGTTTAAATTTTATTTATCTGCTTAATTTTTTTTTCTTTCCACTAATATAAAGTAGGAAGTGCATGAAGTGCTTCCTGTCCCTTTATCTGGACCCCATGAAGCTTTTGTCCTTCTAGACAACTTTCGCTTTACTTAGTAATCACTATTATTGTAATTACAACACAGATCAAGTTATTCCATTCACAAAAGTACTCGGAAGCCTAAATAGCATTGCAGTGTCGAAGGTCATGAATGGATGCATTCGTTACAATTTTTTTTTATTCATTTTGTTAATGACGTCACGTGTGCTGCATCACCTGCTTAAATTGAAACATCCGCTTCCACTGAGATGTCACTATAGTGCAGATTGAATACTAATGATTGAAAATTCATAGAGCCAGATGTTGATTCACATGGTAAACAATGCTGTGCTTGTTAGAGCATGTAAATACCACATTGGTATGCGGTAAGGTAAGTGATCCACCGTACCCCCACAAAAAACTTATAAAAATGGATGACTTTGGAATATCGGGCATCATAAATCAATATTGGGCTAGAATTGTAATTCTTGAATGCATGTGTCTGAAATTCAAATACTATTAAAGTCTGAAGATTTTTTACTTTCTTCTATATGTAATATAGAGAAAGTATTGGATTCGCGAAAATTTTCGACCTCCGTTTTTTGACGGATCTACACGTTTTGGGATGTCCTGAACACGAATTGATAGTTTTTAAAAAATGTCTGTCTGTGTGTCTGTCTGTCTGTGTGTCTGTCTGTCTGTCTGTCTGTGTGTCTGTATCATTTTTTTGTGGACGCTGTATCTCACGAACCAATGAATGAAATTTAACCAAACTTGGTATTTAGTTGCACCCTGACATGAACTGGTGCCCATTAGATTTGGGGATCAATAGCTCAACAGGTGGCGTTGTGATCGCATTTTATGCAAATTTTTAACATGGCAGCATAGGACAAAATTCCGTATAAATGAGCATAAAGAGAGTTAATTTAAACTTGTGATTGTAAAATTAATATGAATTATTGATAATAGTAGTAGTTAACTAGGAAAAAAAATTTGTGCATGGGGGGGCATCGGTTCCCCCCCTGGGGGGTAAGTACCCCCCCGGGAGGGTTAAATTTTGAAGATGGGTATCATTCGAAAGATCTCGTCAATACCTTTAAAACGAATGGTTGAACCATAAATCTGTGATAATTTAAAACAAAGTTATCGAATTTCTTTACTTTTAACAAAAAAAAAACTTAGAAAAAAATCATATTTTTTTTTTTTTTTTTTTTTTTTTTTTTTAACGAAATTTTACCAAACTTGGTATTTAGTTGGTCCCCGACATAAACTGGTGCTGATTATATTTGGGGATGAATAGCTCAACAGGAGGCGCTGTGATAGCATTTTATCTAAATTTTTAACATGGCAGAATAGGACAAAAATTCGTATAAATGTGCATAATAAGAGTTATTTTACACTTGTGATTGTAAAATTAATATGAATTATTGATAATAGTAGTACGTAACTAGGAAAACAATTTTGTGCATGGGGGGCATCGCTTCCCCCCCTGGGGGGAAGTACCCCCCCCGTGGGGGGTAAATTTTGAAGATGGATATCATTCGAAAGATCTCGTCAATACCTTTAAAACGAATTGTTGAACTATAAATCTGTGATAATTTAAAACAAAGTTATCGATTTTTTTTACTTTTAACCAAAAAAAAAAAAAAAAAAAAAACTTAGAAAAAAATTCGCATTTTTTTTTTTTTTTTTTTTTTTTTATATTGTTACTGATTGAATATGTATAGGAAAATATAGAAGAAAGTCTTGTGGTGGCCACAACATACTAGTTTCTTCTTTCTTTCTTTTTCTTTTCCTTTTATGCACGGTGTAAATAACTTTGGTTAATTTTATAGTTTGAGCGCGGTATTACATTGTTCCAAAATTAATGTCTTGTCAAAATTTTGATATATTAAAATTGTATATATACATGACGTTGTTATTACATATGTTTCAGAATTTCTGTTTCTAAAATGGTAATTAAACCTTTTCTTTTTAAAAAGAAATGTAATATTTTCTTTCACCATTCCTTTACCACTCTAAACATTAATTAAAGAAATAAAATTTGAATTTTCCATTTTAATATCGATAAATTTGCTCTTACACAAAATAATTTTGAGTGTCTTAAAATGCAACTTAGAAAAGCTATATTTGCTTTGCACTTATTTCCAATCAATACAATATTATGCCAGTGTAATACAATTCTTTTCTATTGATAAAAATTTTCACATCGATTTTCTCATAACCATATCGGCTACATTCAGTTTGCTTTGCAAATTCTTTGATCCTCTGCCATCAAGACCAGTCTTAAACAAACGTACTCTTTAGTCGACGCTTGGCTTATACGTCTGAGTGTGTGTGTGATATCGAAAATCACATATTTTAAATTATGTACTACATTTCTGATAAATTTATTTCTTTCCCAATTCATTTTCTATCTTTATAAAAAGCGAGTTAATATATGCGGTTTCATTCTTTATTCCAAAAGAGCAAGCCATTATATCTCTATTTCTTTTAATAAAATAAAATAAAAGCAAGAGATGAGGTTTCAATCGCTTAATTCTGTGGAGGACAATTCGTTTCATCTCAATTAAATAAAACAGAATAAAATGTTTCCTGATGTCATTTTTTAACATTGAACAGATTGCACATCTGCTGCTTAAAATAGAAATAACGTATACTTTTTCGACTAAAGTCTATGAGTAAAAATTTAACGATAAAATTCTTGTGGTCAAGAGTTAAGGTTAGTTTGCCAGATTCTCACGAATTGATAACGGTTTTTTGGCTAAGAAATCAATCGCCAATATATTTTTAAAAATTGTACTAAGTAATACGTAACTGAAAAAGGGAGAGTGTTGTCCTTGGCATCATAATTCTGTGGTTTTGTGTAATGTATCCAGCCAACAATTTTATCACTCCTGCCTCTACTATCATTCAATAAGGACTGTTTTTGCTTGCTTCTCTCCCCGTCTCCCCGTGTCCACATAATTTGTAATGTTTATTTTTATTTGGTAGGTAGTATGAATCCCTTCTTCGTAACAGCCGTAGAGATAAGCAGAAGAAGCGTTATGTCGCAAATAACACAGGAGTGCGAAATCTTTAATGCAATCATTTAATGGAGTTCAAAGTCATCATATTTCTTGCAATTTCAATAACACATAAATTTTGAACAAATTGACAGTACAAATATTCACCCGAAACATCAAGATGAAAGTTTTTATGGAGAATATATGGAAGGATGAATATGAATGTACATTACTGGGACGGAATGGACACGGGGAGACGGGGAGAGAAGCAAGCAAAAACAGTCCTTATTGAACGATAGCAGAGGCAGAAGTGATAAAATTGTTGGCTGGATACATTACACAAAACCACAGAATTATGATACCAAGGACAACACTCTACCTTTTTCAGTTACGTATTACTTAGTACATTTTTTAAAAATATATTGGCGATTGATTTCTTAGCCAAAAAACCGTTATCAATTCGTGAGAATCTGGCAAACTAACCTTAACTCTTGACCACAAGAATTTTATCGTTAAATTTTTACTCATAGACTTTAGTCGAAAAAGTATACGTTATTTCTATTTTAAGCAGCAGATGTGCAATCTGCTCAATGTTCAAAAATGACATCAGGAAACATTTTATTCTGTTTTATTTAATTGAGATGAAACGAATTGTCCTCCACAGAATTAAGCGATTGAAACCTCATCTCTTGCTTTTATTTTTTTTTATTAAAAGAAATAGAGATATAATGGCTTGCTCTTTTGGAATAAAGAATGAAACCGCATATAATTAACTCGCTTTTTTATAAAGATAGAAAATGAATTGGGAAAGAAATAAATTTATCAGAAATGTTGTACATAATTTAGAATATGTGATTTTTGATATCACATATTTCTCCCCTTCGTCTGAAAAAAAAGAGAGGTGTTGCTCAGGGTTATCATATACAACATATATTCTACATATAGAACAGAAAAATTATATATATGTAGGAGAAATATGTGATATTGAAAATCACAGTGTGTTATTCTGGTAAGTGCTCATTTTGGTTTTTCCCAAATGTAAAATTAAACATTAAACTAATTTCAATGTAACCCACCTCACATCTTGTGCTACAGAGTGCACCAAATTGTATTTAATGGATCGCCTGATTGTGTATTCTTTTTTTTATGTCTAAGTTCATTTGTTCGCTGTTTCTGGCACTCACTAATTTTTGGGTTACTGTGTATCTACAAAATTTTAAGCATGCATGCATTTTGTAAATCAAGACCAACCAATATATATAAAATCGTTTGTCCAGAGTGAGTGAGTGAGTGATTGATTCATCATCGCCGAGCACAAACCCCTGGACCTAGAAGCATGAAATTTTGCGTCAATGTCCCTTCTGTTACGTAGACATCCACTAAGAAGCTATTTTACAAAATTCGCCCCCCGAAGGGCAAAACGTTATTTCACAAAATCCTTCATATCTCAAACAAAAAATAAACAGATGTATCCGTAATTTTTTTTGCTTTAAAACATAGCTAACACAAGTACCTAAAAATCTATTTCTGGAACTTTGGAAATTCGGTCCACAAGAGGGGATGCGTGGCAAAATGCGATTCCACATGCGACAAAAGTGATTTTATTTATTTTAATTTTTAATTGTTGCCAAAGAAGTTTACGAGTTCCGCTACAGAAAATAGCGGGAACTTAAACTTATATTTTAACTAATTTCAATGATTTTTTTTTTTTTTTACGATTTTTTTATTATTATTAATGATATAGTGTTTTGAGGATTCATTTCAATATATTAACCAGTGAAGCGGGCAAAGCCTGCTTGTATTTATATAACTATTCTATTTAAGTACACATAAATAATTTGATAAGCAATTATCTTCTCCGAGGCTATATTTGTCAAACATTCTCTATTTATGATTAAGAACATAACTTTCTCTTCTTTTAAAATCATTGCTTAATAACTTTAGTAATTTCTTAACTATTTACATGAAAGTTATGGAAAAAGTTACCTTTCGTAATATTTTACAATAATAGATAAAATTCATGTGAAGGTAAGTAAATATTTATAATAAGTTAAACGATTTCAAAATTACTTAAATTTCTTTAATAATTAAATAAACTAGTAGGATATTTTTTTCAAACTTGATTTCATAACTGTAATTTGTTAAATTTTTAGTTTTTTTTTTTTTTTTTTTTTTTTTTTTTCATTGAAAGATTAACTTTTGAAAGTAATAATTATATTTCATGTAAGTAGAAATATAAAATATTTTTTAAATCATTTTATAATATGATTCATATCCCAATACATTGGTTAAAGTATCGTTATAGGTTTATAATTATAATTACTGTTAAATGTATGCATCTTCTTCATAAAAAAAAAGAAAAAAAAAAAAAAAGAAAACTTTATCCGAATTTAAATTTTTAAAAAACTACTGCGTTTGATAATTTAATTTAAGGTTAAAACCTTAAAATAGGAAAATATTCTGTATGTTTTGAAATATCATTCGTAAACATTACATTACAAATAAAGAACGTATCTCTTAATAACAATAAATAATAAAAAAAATAATAATGATGATAATAATAATAATAATATTATTATTAATGATAATGATGATGATAATAATAATAATAATAATAAAATGCATACTATGACACGAAAGAGAATAAGATAATTTTACTGAAACTTTTATGCTTCAAGACAATTTTTCTTTCAGATCTAACTTTCAATATTTGAAAAAAAAATATTGAGACATATATAATCTATTATGCATGCAACATTATGCATTATACGAACTATTGCAACTTTATGTATCATATGATGTAATATGCATGCATATACTATGCATATCTTATTGTGCATGCAGTAAATGAAAACTAATTTAACATATTCATTATTATATGTATGATATGTACACATATTTGTTGTTATACTAACAGTTTAAAAAATTCACTGTAATTAATGTAATAAAAAGAAAATAGTAATAAGGATTTACACTTGCATTTCTGTATTATTTATAAATTCATGGTTATAAATGTGTTTTATAACGCATATCATTCATTCATGTATAATATAAATTAAGTAAATGTTTATTAAACGTGCAACTGACGAAGAACGAAGAAAAACTTATTCGTTTTAAACCATTTTAAGCTAATGTAAATACACAATGGGGAATACTTTATGGTAATGGCAATATGCCAGAACACCATGGAGTTCCTCTTGGTACCCATCAGGGGATAATCCCACAGCAAGTGGTTGAAAATAAATAAATAAATAAAATGTTTTACCAAATTTACCTTAAATTACATTGGCATCAATTTTCAAAGTGAGTACCATTTATTTAACATTTCCTTTTTTCTTACTTACAGTGGCGATGTTTATAAACGGTGGCCCCTGGACCAAATATGCCCCCATGCAGTTAATGGTGAGCCATTGAAAAGTTAGTATATGTTAATTTTAACTGCTTTTATTCATTGTAATTATTCAACGGCTTTTATCTAATAATTACCTATAAATCTAATTTTATTAAAATTATAAATATAAACATTAATTTTGGTGATTGTCTTCCATGCTTCAATTAGTTGTATTGAGTACCTAGCCCTTATACCCAAAGCTTCCTATATCTACTAAGCTTTGTAGTAGATCTAGGAAGCTTTGTTATACCCCGATTCGCTGTATGAGTGATACTCGCCCCTAGTCTAAATGGATCAACATTTCTAATTTACAGACTATTAGCGGGCACTTTTTACACTATGTAAACCGCTTATGTGACAGCTCAACTCTGCAAGGGTCAACTAAAATCCCCCTCCCCCCCCCCCCCCACACACACAAGTATTTTGTTGTGTTTCATTTGTGAACGGTTAGACATCAAACCAACTTTCTTGTCCAATTTTAAATATTAATTTATTTTAATGAATTTTGGTATGCCAGTATATCTGCATGTATTGCTTATAAACAATACAAAACTTTTAATTTAAACAAAAATCTTTTACATTTAATAAGATGAAAATGTAGCGTGACAGAACTAACAAAACCAGGCATGATTCCAGTGACTCATCTTTATTACTCAATTGCTCTAAATTGAGACACACTGTAGTGTTTATTTATATGGACGTCGATTTTTGAACTTGAATTTGAAAAACAGCTTTAGTTCTTGCGATGTGTCCAGACAATAACATAGTGCTCGTTAATCCAAATAACAGGCATTTTCTTGCAGACCTTATGATGAATTTTATTATATACGAATTGGACATATTTAACACAATTATAGGTGACCAGATAAGCATTTTACTATAAAATGGTTGGTATAATTGGGAGTAATTAAGTAATTTGGAGTGGGAGCCCAAAACGACGACTTCACTGGTTATGTCATGATGATGATGAAGTGTCGCTCCTGTTTCTTCTAATTTCGCCAGAGCTCTAGTCGACGCCAAATTCAAAAAAGTAGAGAAAAAATAGTTGTAATTATGTTAAGTATAAATACATACAATTTTTGAAAAGGTTAACACATGATTATAATTCAAACGGTCCTCACTAAACGCCTAAACGCGCCATGAGAACCCGGAACTTTTGAGCAAAATTAACACACCATGGTATGAGACAAGGAATCCACTTCTGGCGACAAAACTGCATTTATTTTTAAAATAAAAACAAACCGAATTAGGAAAAATCAAAACAAGCTATTGTAGATCTGCATTAACATTAAAGAATGAATAATGTATAATCAAAGGTTTCGATAGAGTTGCAATAAGCAAAAGATACGTATGTGGGAAGAAGGAGGATGTAAAAATTTAAAGAACATACTGTATGAGAATTTAAGTTGCAATTTAGAGGTTATGAAAATGTGTTCGTTACGTATTTTATTTTATTTTAAATATAATAATATATTTTTTAGCATATGTGATTATCGACATCATACACACGCTTGAAGTTGAGAAATTTTCATTTGCATAAACAGGTCTTTCATCCCATACATAATTTTTAAGAAATGTTCTAAAATTTGAATAAATAAATATATAAAAAAATTATTTAATAGTGTGACTCACATGACAAGTGTAAAAATTTAGATTTCACTTTTGTTTACATTTTTAAAAAATTTAAATGTTCCTTTTAATTAATGATGTAAAATTTTTTGTATATATAATATGTTATATTATTTCATATGATTCATATGTTTTTCTATCAAGAAAAAATTAAAATATTTGAGTTAGTTGAAAAATAAAAAATGATGTTTTGTCCATTTTTGCATGAAATTAACCATATTATTATATTTTGTCCGTTTACGAAATCTCAATTGAAGAAGTATTTTCATTTGAACAAATCTTCTTGATAAAAATTCGCTAAACTAAAACAATAAATCGTCGAACTTAACATTCCAATACAATCGAGTAAAAATTTAATTTGAAAAAATTTTCAAATACCAGTTTTCTTTTTATGATTTTTATTCTCAAAATCATTTTTCTTGATGAAAATATAAAACTTGTCAAAACATTTTCACGAGTAGATTTGCTTTTCGAATAAGAGAAAATATTTTTTAAATAAATACAAATTATCAAATTTCATGTTTCGAATTGGTTATTACAGAAATATGAGTCCGTCTGCAAATAATTATTTATAAATATTGCACTCATAGGAAAAGTGTAAAAAAATTTCTCTCTTCTCTAGGATGAAAACACTGGAAAAATTTCACTCAAAAAGGGATGAAAATAAAGGTGCAAATCTGTAAAAAAAAAAAAAAAAAAAAAAATCACATATTTTAAATAAAGACGATTAAAAAAAATTCTCAGACCCTTTTCCCCATCCATATCTCCTGTTTTTCAAACGTGCCTGTCTTCAGATTTTCAGATGCAAGTTTTTCATAGCCAAGGATACTCGGTAGTCAGATACTCTCCTTTCACCTTCCCCATGTAATTTAATAGGATTTTTGTTGCATTGTATTAATAGGATATTGCGTTCAAAAATGAAATTTTTCGAATTCTGCTTTTTTTTTTTTTTTTTTTTCTCCCACTCTTTGAACATGTCATCTTTTATCTTAGGAAGCATTTTTAAAAAAATGTATAAATTAAATATTTCTTTTCGTGATCGAAAATTAGACCCTTATGTTTGCTTAATGGAATAAAATATGTATTTATTTTTAATTGCTGTTTAAGAAAACAGGCGATATGCTTGAAGAGAGAAATTCAAACTAGTATGTTGTGGCCACTACGAGACTTTCTTCTATATTGTCCTATACAAATTCACTCAGTAACAATAATAATAAAAAAAAAAAAAAAGTGGGACTTTGACAAAATTTTGGGTAAAATGTGAAAATTATTCTAAGTTTGTCAAAACACGGAAACCGTGGGAGTTTGATAGAATTAAGGGGAGGAGAAAAAAAAAAAAGTGGGACTTTGACAAAATTTTGGGTAAAATGTGAAAAATTGTTAAAGTTTGTCAAAACACGGAAACCGTGGGACTTTGACAAAATTAGGGGAAAAATGCAAAAATATGTTAAAGTTTGTCAAGACACGGAAACCGTAGGACTTTGACAAAATTAGGGGAAAAAAGCAAAAATTAGTTTAAGCTTGTCAGAACACGGAAACCGCGGGAGTTTGATAAAATTAAGGGGAGAGAAAGAAAAAAAAAATTTTTTTTCTAAGTTTTTTTTCGTAAAAAGTAAAAAAAATCGATAACTTTGTTTTACATTATCACAGATATGTTGTTCAACCATTCGTTTTAAACGTAGTGACGAGACCTTTCGAAAGATACCCATCTTGAAAATTTTTGCCCTATATCACCCTGTGAAAAATTTAGAAAAAGCGGGATGACAACGCAACCTGTAAGACGATTTTTACCAAAAGTTGATAGGCACTAATTTATGTCAAGGTGCAACTACATACCAATTTGTATGAAATTCTGTGCAGTAGTTTCAGAGATACAATTGCCACAAAATTTTGTCACACACACACACACACACACAGACAGACAGACAGACATTTTCTAAAAATGGTAAAATCGTGTTCTACAGCTCTCAAAACGTGTAAATCCATCAAAAACCCGAAATCGAAAATTTTTACGAATCCAATACTTTCTTCTATTGAAGATAGAAGAAAGTAAAAACAGAATTCGAAAAACTTTGTTTTTGATCGAGTCGAGATATCCTGATAATCCTACATAGCAACAAATATCTCATTGGATTACATGGGGTAGGAGAAGAGTATCTGACTACCAAGGACACTGAGAGCCTCAGCCTCGATTATTGGTTGGTGTACCTAATTCATGCCCAATATTCTTTTTAGGAAAAGTTTTTTTTTTTTTTTTTTACTTTCTTCTATCTTCAATAGAAGAAAGTATTGGATTCGTAAAAATTTTCGATTTCGGGTTTTTGATGGATTTACACGTTTTGAGAGCTGTAGAACACGATTTTAACATTTTTAGAAAATGTCTGTCTGTGTGTGTGTGTGTGACAAAATTTTGTGGCAACTGTATCACTGGAACTATTGCACAGAATTTCATACAAATTGGTATGTAGTTGCACCTTGACATAAATTAGTGCCTATCAACTTTTGGTAAAAATCGTCTTACAGGTTGCGTTGCCATCCCGCTTTTTCTAAATTTTTAACAGGGTGATATAGGGCAAAAATTTTCAAGATGGGTATCTTTCGAAAGGTCTCGTCAGTACCTTTAAAACGAATGGTTGAACTATAAATCTGTGATAATTTAAAACAAAGTTATCGATTTTTCTTACTTTTTACGAAAAAAAACTTAGAAAAAAAATCTTTTTTTTTTTTTTTTTTTTTTCTCTCCCCTTAATTTTATCAAACTCCCACGGTTTCCGTGTTCTGACAAACTTAAACTAATTTTTGCTTTTTTCCCCTACTTTTGTCAAAGTCCCACGGTTTCCGTGTTTTGACAAACTTTGACAAAATTTTGGGTAAAATGTGAAAATTATTCTAAGTTTGTCAAAACACGGAAACCATGGGACTTTGAAAAAATTGGAGGAAAAATGCAAAAATTTGTTTAAGTTCGTCAGAACACGGAAACCGTGGGAGTTTGATAGAATTAAGGAGAGAGGGGAAAAAAAAAAAAAAAGTGGGACTGACAAAATTTTGGGTAAAATGTGAAAATTTGTTAAAGTCCCACTTTTTTTTTTTTTTTTTTTCCTCTCCCCTTAATTCTATCGAACTCCCACGGTTTCCGTGTTTTGACAAACTTAGAATAATTTTCACATTTTACCCAAAATTTTGTCAAAGTCCCCCTTTTTTTTTATTATTATTATTATTATTGTTACTGAGTGAATTTGTATAGGAAAAGATAGAAGAAAGTCTCGTGGCCACAACATACTAGTTTTTTTTTTTTTTTTTTTTTTTTAACTTTTTAAATGCATATGTGTATAAATATTGATTAAATTTCAAAACTGTTTAGAATTAATTGTCTTTGGAAGGCTACCGAAATAAAACATTAAATATTAATTCAAAAGCTTTAAATAATTGTCAAGTTTTATCTTATTTATTATTATATTTATTTCTTTATAATTATTATTAATATAATTTAAGAAAGTGTAAAAAAGAAGCCTTTAAAATTAAAGAAACAGAGGTTTTACCTCCTCTTTTTATTTTTCAGATTTGTATATGTTTCAGGTTTTATATAATGTAATCAATCACACTTTACAGATTTTAATAGTGGAGTGATAAGCTTGATTTATAAAATCTTGAATTACATATTTCGTAAGATAGCAATCTGATACATTTAATGATTTATCATACGTTTCGAAAACACCTACACTGATTTTTTCATTGAAATGATATCATCTAATGTTTTTTTAAGTATTCCTTTAAACAATAGGATCGTGTAAGTCGCCAACTATTACTTTGTGCACAATATATGGTAATTAGAGCTTTTTTTACATGTAGAATAGATAAAACGTCTTCATAGTACTACAACTGTTTAGTAATTCCAAATTTTTCGTGATTATTTTCTGTAGCTACGTCTGTAGTTTCAAATCTTGATGAATCTCATCTGTAATATTTAAGCAGGGGTCGTACTCTCCGCCCCTTTTTCAGGACACACACAAGAATGAGAAATTTTCAAATTTATTACTACTACTATTTTTATAAAATATTCTCTACCCTGTGTCATGATACATTTTTATAAATGTATCAGAAGTAGCGGGTTCTAGTCCGTATTCACGCAAGTTTAGGAGAAATCCACGGAAAACTCCGAACGGCTAGACAGACGAGTACGACCTGGGATCGCACCCGGCACCTCACGTCTACCAGGTTTGAGCGCAGAAACGCTCGACCCAGTGATGTCAGATTGGGGAATGTTTAGGCTTCTGGGAACAATTTTGGGGATCAAATGTTTGTGGGGACATTATTGGGGAATTCTAAAATTTTTGGGGACAAATCTGGTGAGTTCTTCAACTTTCTGTCAATGTTGGCAACGTAATGATTTATCCCTACGACTAGGAACTTTCAATACATTTATTGTTATTTGGGGATTTTTTTCAAAAATTGCCTTCATTTGGGGAAAAATCTGAGCTTAAATCTGCTTGATTCTTTTTTTTTTTTTTTTTTTTTTTTTTTGAAAAAAAAAATTTTTTTTCCTTTTAAGTAGAAATAAAGTTGGGGATTTTTTCGAAAAAAAAACCCTGTTTTAGGGAAATTTGAAGACCTGTTTGGGGAAATAATTTTCGACCATCTGGCATCACTGGCTCGACCACTGGTGGGCCAGTGAAAGATACACTGCAGATAGAAGAAAATACACATGCCTCCAAATATTAAACTAAATTTTTTCTTCTTGCATTCATTTTTCTTTTCATTATTTTTTCTTCTTTTTGTTCTAGTGAATAACTTTTTAAAAAATATATACATACAACCATAAAAATTGGATGATATGCTCGTTATAAAATTATTTATTGACATTTTTATTATTCTGACGATGTTCGTAATTTACTAATTAATGATTATATTTTTCCAAATCTCTTACCTCTCTTACGAAAAAAAGGAAATGTGGCTACAGGGAGGTAAAATCCGGTTTTAAATAAAAATTTGGAGGCATGTGTATCTTCACCTGTCTTTAATGTATCCTTAACAGCATTTCTCATTTAGTTTTCTTTTCTAAAATTGTTTAACTTTTCCATTTTTTTTGAAAGCTTGCTTTTTAGAAACAATTAATTACTATCAGTTTAAAAATTATTGCTTATGTTAATGTTATATAAATTTCGATTTATGATTCGACAACAAACATGCCATCCAAATTTTATCTTCACGTGTTAATTTGCTTAAAAAGTATGCGCAAAAGAAGGAAACTGGTAAACGGGCTGCTGCTTTAAGGTGCCTGTCTACTGTCGCAGGTGATTCTTTTTTAATAATTGAAAAATTGCCTATTTATGTGCATTATATGATAGAATTTAGTAAAAAACAGTGAATAACCTGAAAAAAATATACAAATTTTAAAATATTTTGATATTTAAGCTCAAAATATACAAAAAATTTGCGAAAAAAAGCACTTTTACAAAACATCATAAGTCAAATTTAAATAAAGATACTTTTATTCTGTAAATTTTATTTAGATTATTGAAAGGTCAAGGGAGTGAACTACTTTCAAAACTATAACCATGTTATTTAATATTTTAGAGAAGATGACATTTTTACATGCTGAAAACTTCATGAACATACATGACAGTTCATAACTTCAATCGACAGAAAAACAAAAAATAATTTAGCTAGATTCATTGTCGTAGTTCAATCCCTAAAACAACTCCTCTAGAGTATTTTGTCAAAGTTTCATAATGTTTCAGTTATAACTTTTGGAGTTATGATGTTTTGGGATAAAGCAAAATGTTAAAAAACTCATTTTGAGAAAAAGCAGAAAACATATTTAAAAACCAGATTTTACCTATTAAATAAAAAATAATTTTAATAAGTTTCTGATTTATTTCAAAGTTTTTATATTTCTTTTTTAAATTCATTTTATATTCAGTAACAAATATTTATGCTTATATTGAGTAAAACATTTATGTAAACAAACATTTACGGGTCATTTACGGTTTCAAAAACTGGCGAGTGACTAATATTAAAATGCCTGCAACTCAAGTTCTAAGCAAGATAAAAACAATATTCAAACTGATTTAGAAAACTAAAATGTCAGGCTTTAATATTAACCCGAAAATAGAAAATCGGAGTTTTGATCAAAAATCGCATTTTAAAGGTAGGCAGGCACCTTAACTTTTCTCGCCAGTGCATTACAATATGTCATAATTAATGACGTATTTAGGAAAAGTAATTCGCTTTGTTAGTGGTCACCTCGAGAAATGCCGATTTCGAATTCAAGTTGCACTTGTGAATTTTGCCGCTCGAAATTTTTCGTGATTTTCTCCGAAAATCTGATAAATACAACTTTAGATCTTTTTAAATGTTTCTCACGGAAGGCATTGCACCCAGACTACACGTAAATTTCTCATTTACGTAACAGAACCAATTATTTACTATTTTAAATTTAAAACATTTCAAATTTTTTTTTAAAAAATTGCTATGTTCTCGTTTATACAACAGTGAATTATCAAGGTAACGTGCAGTTTTTTTTAATGTGCATAATTTCTAAAATTAAAAGTTATTCAGAAAATAAACTAAATTTAATGATATTTCTTATCGATTTTGAACTACACTATTTTGCCATAGACGATTCATTTTGCTATAGTCACATTCAATTTTACACGTTTTGTCAAATATCTAAAATGTTATCGTCGACAGAATGAATTGAGTTTTAGTTCCTTCAAAAAGGTGGGGGACGGGACTGTAGGGATTTTTATCCATACTTATTTACAATAAATATACGCTACATTACCGTTAATTGAATTAAAATAAAAACTGAGATAATCCATTTTAATTATTATCCCCCCCCCCCTCCCCCTTTAAGAGAAACTGAAATTCAGTTCATTCTGACGAGGATAGCATTTAGAATTATCATATTATTTGCTTGAGGTTTTCAACTTCTCAATACACTTGACTAATAAATTATTGAAAAGAAGTTTTCATTATACTTGCTTATGTGCAGTTAAAAATTATTTAGTAGAAACACTCATATTTCATCGGATATTTAATTTTTTTTTTTTTTTTTTTTTGTATTCTTTTTCATATTGTGGCTAATTTCTAATGTAGTATACAGTGTTTTTTAAAAATGGCATTGTATTTGGGCTGAATACCCTGAACGTTATAATAATAAAATGAATTTTTAAAAAATTAAAAAAGAAAAGAAACTGACAAATTTCTTGAAAACTTTTAAAGAAACATCTTCATGAATGTATGTGTTATTCCGATACAAATGAATAGAGATAACTGAAAGAAGCTTTATAATCACATGCTACAGCTACAGTTCATTTAAAACATTACTTTTCACAGGGTGATCCCAAACCATCTGTTTTTTATTTAATTTGTTAGCAGTCCCTTTTTTGAATTGGGGACAAAAACATTTGCTGAAATATATTTGGTATAACATGTTCTTCACATTCACGAAGTTTCAGGATAATTCGTCTAGTATTTTTCGAGATATTTGATAAAACGTCTAAAGTCGAAAGTGTCCGGAAATTTGTGGCAAGGTAGAGTATTAGTTATGCTTTGTTCACATTGTGGAAATAACTCTTTCCTTTACTACAAATACTACAATGTTTTGACGGTTTTGCTGCTCGCTGTTTTCCGTCACCTAAATTTCTGGCGGTTGGATAAGGCGCCAACGGAAAAAGGTTCTATTACGCCACTTCCTCCGCGTGCAGCGATAAGCCTCTGACCTCCATGGTGTGAATGTGGGCGTGGGGCTGCTTTTTGTAACATTCCGCACAAAGGGCTTTCTATCAAAAGTTAAAAAGTTTTGAGGTTTTCGGTTGCATTATTCTCATTTCTATTTCTTCATTTTCCCCACCACTCAGTTTATACAAGAGAGTGAATGAAAGAGATAACACTTTTTTCTTTGTTGTTGTTGCAATTTTATTTATTTATTTATTTTTAGTTGTAACTTTAACTGTTTTCCTTTGACTTTAATTACATTTTGATGACATTCTGTATGCATGAGTGATTTTACAGATTCTTCGCTGTCAGTGTGTGACCTCTTTTCAGAGATCAAAAGCGAATTTTTTTTTTTTTTTTTTTTTTTTTCTTTTAAATCCCTGTGGCACTCCTTCGTTTTTCATTATATTGTATTCATTCAATTAATCCCGTGTTTTGGAGAAGTAATTAAATGCATATCTATTATTACGATCAAAATAAACCATATTGGTCACTTAGACACACTACAGGAAAAGCTTTTCATCATAAATAGAAGCTATACTCAGGGCCTGATTATCCAAAAGGCTCAGGAAGCACAAGCTTCTCCTCTAAAATTTAAGAGGGGGCCCCATAAGGATTGAAAACATGGTCTTGAATTTTTTGTTTCATATGTTCACATCACACTGAGATCGAATTTTTTCTGAGAAAGGTTACATAAAAAAAGACAAAACACTCACTATTTCGGGAAAAATCTATTATTTAACCTCAAAAATCTGAATGTCCTTAATTAAAAAGTTGTATGATTTTAATGTTCTGTGTAGAAACCACCCAGATGTATGAAAAAAAAATAAAAATAAAAATAATAAACACACACTATTTTTTGGTCTATAGCATTTTTATATTACAATATGTGACAGGAAAACAAGATTTTCCGAAATCAAAGGGGCCCCCGAAATGATGCTGAGCTTTCCCTAGCTTCAAAGCTTAATCGGGCCCTGGCTATACTTTATGTGAGATTTTTATTAATTATAATATATTGAATTAAGGTATCCTGTCAAAATAGCACAAAACTAAATAGCCCCGAAGCAAAAGTCCCAACAAAATAGCCAACTCTAAAATATCTGAAAACTGAATAGCCCCGAAAAAAAAAAAATCCTAGCCTATGTTCTATCTATAATTACGAATATAAATAAGATAATCAAATAAATGCACTATCTAAGATTGGGTGGTCGAAGTGTAAACTGCTATAACGATGTGTATAAAATAGTTTAAAAAACATTCTTACCAATAAAATCAAATAGAAAACAATACATCAGCTTAAATCGATTTAGCGATATAGATGTAAAATCAATATCAACAAGAGTCGGCATAAGCTTAAATGGATTTAGCGACGTTGACGTTATATCGATATTTTTCAGTGAATCGATACGGTGTTGTGACAGATGCGTACATGACATTTGCGTACAAGCTGAAAACAGTGGCACTTGCGTACATGTCCAGATGGGTTAAATATTACAGTTGTGTTTTCAAAAAATCTATTGGCACTTGCGTACAACATTTCGTTCGCTTTATTTGAGGATCATTGCATGAAGGGGTTGTATCCATATGATGCAAACATTAAAACCTTTTTCTTTCTTACTATTCTTTCCTTCTTTTTCTTTTCTTTTTACTTTCTCTTACCCATAGGGTCGAGAAAGTATTGTTTTAGGGTCAAATTTCCGAACGTGCGTTTTTGTTCTATCTACATGTTCTGAGGTCCCCTGAATACGAAAATCATGTTTTTAGCGAATGGTCTGTGTGTCTGTCTGTCTGTGTTATCAGCATATCTCAAGAACAAATAGTAGCAGAAATCCCAAACTCGGTATTCTAAATGTATATCATATAAGAATGTTACAGTAAGCTTTTCGTTGGACTGAACTAAACCAAATGAAACGAATATATATATTTTTTTAATAAAGATAGTCAACTGGGAAAAAAAAAATTGTGTATGTAGGAGGCCCGACTCACCCCCTGGGGGGGGGGGGGAGTCCACCCTCGAGGGAAGTAAATTTTCATGATGGGTATCTTTCAAAAGAGCTCACGAATACCTTTAAAACGAATGGTTGAACCATCGATCTGCGATAATTTAAAATAAAGTTATCGATTGTTTTCATTTTTAAACACACATTTTTTTTTTTTTTTTTTTTTTTTTTTTGGGGGGGGGGGGGGGAGAGGCATATAGGTGAACGACAAATAATTTCAGGAATTGGAAAATGATTCAATTCGTTAAAGATAAAGAAGAGAGATCTTATTTTAACTTATTTTTTCTTTATTGGAGACAAAAAAATTCATACTTGTTAAAAAGTAAAAAAGTATTTAAGAAATAAAAATATTTTTAAAGACCTTAATAGCATTTATATGGACCTTTATTTATCTTGACTCAGTGAATAAATAATTGAATGTCATTTCAGAAAATAACTACGGCTATTATAGCTTGTAACTTTTATATGCCTTAAGCTCATAACTTTGTGAGTCGTAAGACTACATGCATAAGAGAAAATTCACGTATTTATATAAGAGTATTTATCTTCAAGTTTAATATATGGATACAACCCCTTTGTGTTACAAACGAAAAATACAGCGAAACAAATTTTGTACGGAAATGCCACTTGATTTTTCGAAAACAGATCTGTAACATTTGGAACACCTGGACTTGTACGCAAGTGTCACTAATTTCAGCTTGTACGCAAATGTCATGTACGCATCTGCCATATAACCATCGATGGTTACATCACCCAGTCCCAGTATACGGGAAATGTGTGCTTTTCATTTTTCGAAATGTATATTTCATTATTTTTGTAATATTTACATAGCTGCCAGTGCTACCTACTAGTTAATATTCGGAAGATTGTCAGTATCCTCCCCCCCCCCCATTTTTTTTCCACCAGTCTTTTTCTAGAGTATTTTACGTCTAATTTATTTGTTATTACATTGAAAGAAATTTCTTTAAAAATAAAGTGGTGTAGAAAAATGGGCAGGTTCTAAAAACTTTACAGATATTAATTGGTAGGCTGGCAGGTATTAATTTAATGCTTCCCTCTTTCTTTCCTTCATTAAATTTGAGCAATGTAAAAAAAAAAAAAAAAAAAAAAAAAAAAGTGTATAAGACAGAGTAATTAACGCGTATATTTAAATGGATTTATAAAATTATACCAAACAAAATACTCCTTTTTTTTCTCGTTAAATGCCAGTGCGGTCTCCACTATATTAATAATCATAATAAATTGCGCGAATTCAAGAAACGGATGTAAGTAGTTCACTCATCTTTCATAATCCTAATCTTGTATTCTGGTGGTTTAAATCTATAAATCAAAGATCAGTTTTTTTTTTCCCTTAATAGTATTAGAAATTTACTTATTAATTGACCAAATTTACTGCCTAATGCAGCATTAGTCATTTCCGTTGCCAACCGAACAAGACGTTTCTTCTATCAGTCGGCACAGATATCACCTTCTAGGCCCCCCTCTTTTGCGATATTTTTGATCACAGTGCACGCAACCTGCTCATTTATGATGTTAAGTTTCATAAATTGCTGCTCATTTGCTTCGTGTTCTCCGTTTTCCCACGGGATACTTCGATTTTATTCATTCTGCTTATTCCAGTGCAAACCTTGATGAGTTTTCCTGACAGTTATGAGTAGTGTCCTATTTTAAGACTTTAGGACCCTCTTGACATGTCACATTATTATTATTATTATTATTAAGTTAATGAAATACATACATACATAAAAGTGTTTGGGGTTACTTGATTATTGAAGAAATTATCAGGTATTTTTAAGTACTACACTGAGGGAAAGAAAATGTACCGCCTTCATCTAGAACGATTAAGTAGACATTTTCTAAATGCGTAAACTAGAAATATAGACTTCTGGGTTATGTGTACAAGGTAAAAAAAAAAAAAAAAAAAATGAATAGATCAAATAAAATTATCTAGAATTTTTAACTTGTAATTCTCTATATGGTAAACCGATACATTATATTATTAACCCGATCAAGTTATCGTGGGTCATTGGAGACTCGAGCCATTTTTCTTTTGTTTCATCCCTCAGAATTCACATACAGAAGAAATACCTATCCATCATGTCCATGATTTTTCTTGCAAAAATACCATTCTGAAATTTCAGTTTCTCAATTTGTTCAAAAGTTAAGAATTTTTTAGCAAATTCCTGCATTTTATGGAAGTAGGTGTATTTTCGATGAAAAATAAAATATTTGTTTAATTTTTTTTTTTTTTTTTTGTAATATTAATTGTTTATCAGTAGGTAAGAAACACCGGTTCTGGCTCAGCCGGCGGTGGCACTGCAGCACCGGCAAGCCGTGCGGGTGTCACACCACCCCCTGAGGGGCTAGACGAGTTGGTATTGACCTTGAGACATCTTCTAACTTAATCGTAAAAGATGACGAGGGTATTAATGAGGAAATTTAATTAAAAAATTAATTAGTGATTTTTTGTAAAAGGTGACGATGGTTTTAAAGAGATGTTTTCGGTAGAATGTAAAAAGCAGGGTATTGTTTGTGAGTGATTAGGAAATTAATTAGGAGGTTAATTAAGAAATTAATTAGGAAATTAATTAAGAAATTAATTAAAAAATTTAAAAATTGGGAAATAAATAAGGAATTGATAAAATATATGAATTTAAGGAGGTTGATGTGAATATACTATGAAAGAAATAGAGTGATCTGACTGGGGCTCGAACCCGACACCTTGCAGTAAAAATATTTCCATAAGACAGTAGTTTTCGCGTACGTGTGAGTGATTTTTCTATTATATACCTGTACAATTCTTTTTAAACCTATGAATGCAATTATTTGAGAATGTTTCAACCATTTAAATGATATTAATTACAGAATAATAATTAAAAAAATGATAATTAAGGATTTCCTTGTAAAAGATTACGAATGTTTTATGAAAAATTACAATGTGAGTAAAAATTAAGTATAAAGAATGAAAGAAAGCTTAGAAACATAGATTATGACCGGGAATCGAACCCGGCACCTTGCTGTAAAAAATATTTCAGTAGTTTTCGCGTATGTGTGTGTGATTTTCCTATTATATGTCTGCACAGTTCTTTTTAAACCTATGAATGCTATTGTTCGAAAAGTATTCAATCGTTTAAATAATATTAATTACAGAATAATAATAAAATAAAAATAATAATAATTGAAGATCTTGAATAATTCACCAAATATTTTATGAAAAAAGATGATGTATGTGAAAATTAAGTTAAAAGATGGTTAAAATCTCAAATGTATGACTTTTGAAATTAGATTAAAAAGAAAGACAAGAATTGTTTTTTCAAAGATGATTAAAAAAGAGTGATTAAAATTCCCTATGAATTACTTAATTGAAGAAAGTTCGTTAAAAAATACTTTTTCCATAAAAATTTTTAAATTGTTAATAATCAGTATCTATTTTAAACTGTATATATATATATATTTTATTATAAATAGAATAATGTTTGATGAAGAGTGTACGCGAAAGCTAATATTATCCGATCTTTCATTACTATTAATTCTCCTCGAAAACGTGAAGGTCATATCCACCCTTCCCGAACCTGTTTTTTCACCCCCTACTCACACCCTCGAAGGGGATAGACAATTCCTGCCTTCTTAGAGATGAGAGAGAAAATATCAGATTATTTTTTTTTTTTTTTTTTTTTTTTTTTTTTTATACATTTCCACTAACTTTTTAAAAATATAAATTTATTCCTTACATTACTTTTGAATAATCTTTACCCGCTACAACACTTAGAATTTTGTAGAATAATCTTATTGATTATTTGATAAACAATATGGGAATATAATAACTTTTAATAATAGACATTTTCAGTAGATTTTTACAACTTCAGAAAATCAAAAGTTTTTAGGTATAAATTGGAACTTTTTCGAATAATCCTTCACGTATTAGACTAATGATCACTTAGTTCAATGTATTTTTTATCTATAGTTTAACCATTTTTACTTTAACTCCCTTACATTTCTTTAGTGTAAACCCGTGAAATTTTTCTAATAAATTCAGAAATAGGGTCGTAAAAATAAGAATTTGGCATGATTTTTAATAAATTTTAGGATATATCTACAAAAATTTTAGAGTATTTGGCGATAATTCAGATTTGGTGAGAAACATCTAGTATTAATTTCGAGTGGAGTAAAATTTTGTCACATGCTAACTTATTTTTGCGGAGTGAAGACATCTGTTTTTTAACCTGAATTCAGTACTACATAATAATTATTTTTTCAAGATGGATGTCAGAACAGATATCATTTTGTTAAACGCATTTACTCATATATTCAATAGATCACACCTTCGCAATTCAGAACTAGAAATTATTAACCAGCTTAAATTTCGAATGAATGAATTTATCAATTCAGAAATTAGCAATCAACTTTATGAAAATATTGATATGTTATCTGAGGAAAATTTTTACACCTGTTTAGATATTGTCTTAAAAGAAATGATAAAAAATGAAATTAATTGGGACAAAGTTGTAATTTACTTAGTATTTTCAAGTGAGCTTATGGCAAAGCGCTTTAAGAGATCTGGAGACGTTATCATACTTTGGATAAAATTTTTTAATATCTCCCAGAAGTATTTAGGTAACTGGATTATTGATAATCAGGAATGTATAAAAGTCAAAGAAGTAAAGAAATCAATTTTTCAAAGAATGTGGAGTTTTATCACTCGATCATAATATGAAAATTGTAAAAATATTATCTGCTATGTTGAATTATGTTCAGTTCAATCTGTATAAGAACAATGTTCAAGAAAAATGTATGTAATGTGAAATTGAAAGAAAATAAAAGAACTTTAAATGGGAATTTTGTTTAAGAAAAAACTATTTGAAGTAAAATTCATCTTTAAAAAATAAATAAGAATAAGTTGATAAATGTAAAAAACTGAAAATAAGCAAGGTATGGGATAATATTTGGCTAAATTTCCACTAATATTGGCGATAGTTATAAAAATTTGGCATGAAATAAGAGAATTTGGCGTAAATTCTTAAGTAAAACTGATGAACGAAGAAAAAATTTGAATTAGTTACAATCATTTCTCGCTGCAGTGTTGTCTAAGTTCTCATACTTAGTAGTTTTTAAACATTTTTAAAGTCTTGCTTTTAGAGTGATTTTTTATACTTTACTAAACTGAAGTACAAAATGGATAATACTTTACCGTCTGAGGAGACTCACGTTTCTGTTCAACAACCCCCTTCATCAAGTTTTGAGGATGAGAAGTTATCTGAACTTTTTATTTGTCCAACTTGAAATAAGTCATTTTTAAAAAAATCCTATCTTACTAGACATGTGAAGGTTCACAATGATATTAAACCTAATATTTGTTACGTGTGTGAGTAAGGATTTGTTACTTTACATCGTTTAAAAAGACATATGGAAACTCATAGAAAAATTTCCATAAGATACAAATGTGAATATTGTATTGAAAATTTCAATCGCAAGTGTGATTTATTGAAACATAAGAGATTATTTCATCAAAAAGTCTTACCTAAACATCTATGTATTATTTGTAAAGATGCTTTTAAACACAAGTATGAATTAGAAAAACACAAGAGGGTGCATTATCGTAAACCTGAGTATCTATGTGAGGAATGTTCTATAACCTTTCCAACTAAACATGCTTTTTCAAACCATAAGCGAAAAAGTCATAAAAAGACTTTATATACATACTGTTGCGACGAATGTACTGATACTTTTTCAAACAAACGACATTTTTTAAAACATAAAAGAAATATGCATAAAAAATCTTCAATGCAAACTGGATGTGATGAATGCAGTGAAACTTTTCAGTGTAAGTATGAATTATTGCAACATAAGAGAAAGAATCATCTTAAAGACTTTAACATACGTAGAAATTATAATGAACCAAGTACTAGCAATGAATTACCAACAGTTAATAATGACAGTGAGAATCTGGACTTGTTAAATTTTTTGGATAATTTTCACACTGAATGTATGAATGCTGTTTTTGACTTACCTTCCAACAACTTTCAGAATGAAAATATAGACTTAGACTTAAAAATTTTTTTGAACAATCCGAATGTGGAATATACAAGTGAAAATAATATTGATGATTTATCTACCAAAGTTGAAAATAAGGACTTAAATAATTTTAACCTGATACAAACTGATTTACCTCTAGTAAACTGTGACAATGAAAATCTAGACTTGCTAAATTTTTTGAATAACTTTAATATCGAATGTATGAATGATATCCCAACAATATAGATTTTTGTGAATTTGTTGTCTTGTATTATTGTGAATGAATTTCGAATAAAAAGATTTCAATGAAAATGGTTTGTTTTAATTCTTATTACAAAATCACCCTTTATATAATATTTTCTATTAGAATACAAACTTAAGTGTCATCTTTTTAAAATAAAAACATGCAAAAAGTTTACTTGTGTATTAGCGTTATACTTTTTCACTACTGTAGTAGAATTGATTGAGTATAAAATTTAAACACTAAGTAAAAATTATACACGATAGTAGTTTTATAAACTATCAAACTTACATCGAAGAAGAAAAAAACTTGTAAAATTGTTTTACCACTCAATTGTAAAGTACTTGTGAAAATCTTAAATGAATTTATCATATTAACAATTTTCCTGAAAAACTAACTTATAAAATTTTAGATATAATTATGAAGTTAGTATTTTCCTAAGTATCACGATTGAATCTTACTTTGAATATGCATCATCAAAGTGTTTTGTACTTTAACTAAAATCACAATCTCTATTCTAAAGAGTGTAAAAATAATTTTTGAGTAACAAATTTTATATATAGATACTTTCACGATTATAGTTTAACTTTTTTTTTTTTTTTTAGAATACAGAAAATATTTTATAAGAATTGTGAAAGATTAATTTTAGGAGTTTGTAAAATTTCACAAATTTTTTTTTAAACGTTTTTGTCAAATGCTTTCCTCATGTCACATCACTTAGAAAAAATTAATTGTTTTCAGCAGAATTGCTAACACAAAACATTAAGTTAGAAAATTTATAGATAAAACTTAAAAGATATGAAAAACCATATGTGAAGTAATAACAAAAAGTATACATACTTTCAGGTTTAGGCATGGTTGAACAAGCTTGAGGAGACACTAAAACCTATTGCTGACGTCATAACCCCTGTGACGTAAATTCCCCCTTACCACTACGTCACAATTGTATAATTTAACAAAAAGTACTTATGTCTACCCACAATTCCTGTCTTGTATTATTTTACTTTGTGTATTAAATCAATGATCTGTAAAAAACTTTGTCGTTTTTATACACTTTGAAGTAAAAATTTTCTCCCTAAACATCAAATTATATTTTACAATCATGAATTGATATGTATTTGTTTTAAATATCTCTAAGTTACATTATACCAAAGTATGTATATTTTCTAATATTTAAGCAATTTTCATTTTACAAAAATTAACTTGTATGCATTTCTAGGTCTTTAATAAAAATCTTTAATTTTTTTCTCAAAGACTTCAAACTATTCGAGATGTTTGCAGCTTAAGTAAAATCCAATACTATTTGCATAACAATGTGGAATATCATACGTTAAGAAAATCTTAAATTTTGACTAAGTTACAAATCACAGTGAAAGTATTTTAAGATTACTTTACAAAAATTTACTAAGTATTATAATATTTTTCAGTTACTAAACGAAAAATTGTGTAAAATTTACTAAGCGTTTCATTAAAGAAGAGAATTACACTAAAAAGTTTTGTCAAGAAATACTAAATTCACTAAGTTACATACGTGGACGTAAACACACAATATAAGAGATATCTTTAAAAACATTATTGAAAAAACTAAATTTTTTTAAAATTTGTTAATTTTAGATTGTAAAAAATATTTAACAATATTTCATAATGATTATAATTACAAGCATGTGTGTATGTATACGTGTATGCAACTTAGTATTTCTTTTAGTATTTCTTGACAAAACTTTTTAGTGTAATTCTCTTCTTTAATGAAACACTTAGTAAATTTTACACAATTTTTCGTTTAATAACTGAAAAATGTTATAATACTTAGTAAATTTTAGTAAAGTAATCTTAAAATACTTTCACTGTGATTTGTAACTTAGTCAAAATTTAAGATTTTCTTAACGTATGATATTCCACATTGTTATGCAAATAGTATTGGATTTTACTTAAGCTGCAAACATCTCGAACAGTTTGAAGTCTTTGAGAAAAAAAAAATTAAAGATTTTTATTAAAGACCTAGAAATGCATACAAGTTAATTTTTGTAAAATGAAAATTGTTTAAATATTAGAAAATATACTTTGGTATAATGTAACTTAGAGATATTTAAAACAAATACATATCAATTCATGTTTGTAAAATATAATTTGATGTTTAGGGAGAAAATTTTTACTTCAAAGTGTATAAAAACGACAAAGTTTTTTACAGATCATTGATTTAATACACAAAGTAAAATAATACAAGACAGGTATTGTGGGTAGACATAAGTACTTTTTGTTAAATTATACAATTGTGACGTAGTGGTAAGGGGGAATTTACGTCACAGGGGTTATGACGTCAGCAACAGGTTTTAGTGTCTCCTCAAGCTTGTTCAACCATGTCTAAACCTGAAAGTATGTATACTTTTTGTTATTACTTCACATATGTTTTTTCATATCTTTTAAGTTTTATCTATAAATTTTCTAACTTAATGTTTTGTGTTAGCAATTCTGCTGAAAACAATTAATTTTTTCTAAGTGATGTGACATGAGGAAAGCATTTGACAAAAACGTTTAAAAAAAATTTGTGAAATTTTACAAACTCCTAAAATTAATCTTTCACAATTCTTATAAAATATTTTCTAAAAAAAAAAAAAAAAAAAAAAAAGTTAAACTATAATCGTGAAAGTATCTATATATAAAAGTTGTTACTCAAAAATTATTTTTACACTCTTTAGAATAGAGATTGTGATTTTAGTTAAAGTACAAAACACTTTGATGATGCATATTCAAAGTAAGATTCAATCGTGATACTTAGGAAAATACTAACTTCATAATTATATCTAAAATTTTATAAGTTAGTTTTTCAGGAAAATTGTTAATATGATAAATTCATTTAAGATTTTCACAAGTACTTTACAATTGAGTGGTAAAACAATTTTACAAGTTTTTTTCTTCTTCGATGTAAGTTTGATAGTTTATAAAACTACTATCGTGTATAATTTTTACTTAGTGTTTAAATTTTATACTCAATCAATTCGAATATTCCACATTCGAATTGTTCAAAAAAATTTTTAAGTCTAAGTCTATATTTTCATTCTGAAAGTTGTTGGAAGGTAAGTCAAAAACACCATTCATACATTCAGTGTGAAAATTATCCAAAAAATTTAACAAGTCCAGATTCTCACTGTCATTATTAACTGTTGGTAATTCATTGCTAGTACTTCGTTCATTATAATTTCTACGTATGTTAAAGTCTTTAAGATGATTCTTTCTCTTATGTTGCAATAATTCATACTTACACTGAAAAGTTTCACTGCATTCATCACATCCAGTTTGCATTGAAGATTTTTTATGCATATTTCTTTTATGTTTTAAAAAATGTCGTTTGTTTGAAAAAGTATCAGTACATTCGTCGCAACAGTATGTATGTAAGGTCTTTTTATGACTTTTTCGCTTATGGTTTGAAAAAGCATGTTTAGTTGGAAAGGTTATAGAACATTCCTCACATAGATACTCAGGTTTACGATAATGCACCCTCTTGTGTTTTTCTAATTCATACTTGTGTTTAAAAGCATCTTTACAAATAATACATAGATGTTTAGGTAAGACTTTTTGATGAAATAATCTCTTATGTTTCAATAAATCACACTTGCGATTGAAATTTTCAATACAATATTCACATTTGTATCTTATGGAAATTTTTCTATGAGTTTCCATATGTCTTTTTAAACGATGTAAAGCAACAAATCCTTTCTCACACACGTAACAAATATTAGGTTTAATATCATTGTGAACCTTCACATGTCTAGTAAGATAGGATTTTTTTAAAAATGACTTATTACAAGTTGGACAAATAAAAAGTTCAGATAACTTCTCAGCCTCAAAACTTGATGAAGGGGGTTGTTGAACAGAAACGTGAGTCTCCTCAGACGGTAAAGTATTATCCATTTTGTACTTCAGTTTAGTAAAGTATAAAAAAATCACTCTAAAAGCAAGACTTTAAAAATGTTTAAAAACTACTAAGTATGAGAACTTAGACAACACTGCAGCGAGAAAAGATTGTAACTAATTCAAATTTTTTCTTCGTTCATCAGTTTTACTTAAGAATTTACGCCAAATTCTCTTATTTCATGCCAAATTTTTATAACTATCGCCAATATTAGTGGAAATTTAGCCAAATATTATCCCATACCTTGCTACAATACTCGAATCTTGTGGAAAATTCTAGTTTATCAACATGTCTAAACAGATAATTTGTACACTTTCACTCTGTATTTTTATGGATGTAGCATCTACGTTAAACATTTTAGGGTAAAAAATATTCTATGTTTTTTAACAGTTGATTATAGATTTGTCGAAACTTGTGGTTTAGTATTTTCAAAGAAGGTAGTTTGTTAATACTTAAAGTTTCAAGTTCGTGATTTCATCATACATCGGCAGCTTCTAAATTTGATAAGTGTTAGATTTTTATCTTACATTTTCAATCTAAAAAGAAAAAGTTAATTTTTCTGAGATAGTATTTGTATTAAAATAATTTGTGTAAAAATTTTACATTTACAAAAATTTCGTTTATAAGCATATGTGTGAAAAACTTCAAACCAAATGACTTTAAAAAACTTAGTACTTTGTAAAATAAGATGTGTTATTAACACATGTGAAACATTAAAATCACATACTTCATAATTTTTTAAATACTTGCAGTCTCTTAAATTGGTAAGAATGAGTTTTTCTCTCACATTTTCATTCTTATCATTAGAGAAAATAAGTTTCTTATATTTTTATTCTAAAAATAAGTTAATTAATTTCTGAGATGATATATTTTTCTAAATTACTTTGTGTAAAAAATTTTTCATTCACAAAAATTTCAGTTTATAAGCATATGTCTGAAAAACTTCAAACTAAATGATTTTAAAAAACTTAGTACTTTGTAAAATAAGATGTGTTGTTAACATCAAAATTGTTGACTTCGTGATTTTTTTCGAATACCTGCAACCTCTTAAGCTGGTAATTTTGTGATTTTATCTTACATTTACAATCTTATTATTGTGAAAATGAGTTTCTTATATTTTAATTCTAAAAATAAGTTAATTAATTTCTAAAAGTTTGAAAGTATACATATGTTTGTAATCGACAATACTTGGTTATAATATTTTTTATAAGTATGTTTAAATACACTTTAGAAAACTTAAGTATGCATCTGTGAACGTGAATGTATTTAATAAAACATGTATTGATATTTTTTCAACTCTGAATTTTTCAAAGTTAGCTTTCATCATTTACAAACTTGCTATCTGTAAAGAAAAACTGAGCGAATGTAGCATTGACGTGGACCATTTCACTATGTTAAAGTGATGAAAAGTAGTAATAAATGGAGTTGGGAAGTCTTTATTTGACACAGATTGTTAAATAATTCTTAGCAAATATAGATTAAAATAACTAATGTTGGGAATGAATTACAAAAAAATTCTAACGTTCTTATTAGGGATGTGTCAGGCAGATCACGATTAAAACTAAAAATTGGTAATTCCTAATAATCACTATGTTCGAAAACTTATATTATTTTAAGAATATTGGAAGATTTCTAGTATAACGTAAAGCTTTAAATAAAAAGACTTACAATATTTTAACTAGTATAAGGAAATTTAAAGAAAATTTATAATTGAATACAACTTTGTAAAAAAAATTTTTTAAGTATACACGTATGTTCGATGACAGTGATAAGAAGATTCCAAAAAGTTATATCGAAAGTATAGCTGTTTTAGGTAGAGAAATTTTTGACATCAGCTATTTTTTTGCAGTAAAGTAACTTCTGAAAAATGATAGATTCACTCTCTTAGGTGAAATATAATTCGATATTTTCTTAAACTTATTAAGACTTCTTTTCAAACAGTGAATATTTTCAGTTTTTTACATTCATCAACTTATTTTTATTTATTTTTTAAAGATGAATTTTACTTCAAATAGTTTTTTCTTAAACAAAATTCCCATTTAAAGTTCTTTTATTTTCTTTCAATTTCACATTACATACATTTTTCTTGAACATTGTTCTTATAGAGATTGAACTGAACATAATTCAACATAGCAGATAATATTTTTACAATTTTCATATTATGATCGAGTGATAAAACTCCACATTCTTTGAAAAATTGATTTCTTTACTTCTTTGACTTTTATTTATTCCTGATTATCAATAATCCAGTTACCTAAATACTTCTGGAAGATATTAAAAAATTTTATCCAAAGTATGATAACGTCTCCAGATCTCTTAAAGCGCTTTGTCATAAGCTCACTTGAAAATACTAAGTAAATTACAACTTTGTCCCAATTAATTTCAATTTTTATCATTTCTTTTAAGACAATATCTAAACAGGTGTAAAAATTTTCCTCAGATAACATATCAACATTTTCATAAAGTTGATTGCTAATTTCTGAATTGATAAATTCATTCATTCGAAATTTAAGCTGGTTAATAATTTCTAGTTCTGAATTGCGAAGGTGTGATCTATTGAATATATGAGTAAATGCGTTTAACAAAATGATATCTGTTCTGACATCCATCTTGAAAAAATAATTATTATGTAGTACTGAATTCAGGTTAAAAAACAGATGTCTTTACTCCGCAAAAATAAGTTAGCATGTGACAAAATTTTACTCCACTCGAAATTAATACTAGGTGTTTCTCACCAAATCTAAATTATCGCCAAATACTCTAAAATTTTTGTAGATATATCCTAAAATTTATTAAAAATCATGCCAAATTCTTATTTCTACGACCCTATTTCTGAATTTATTAGAAAAATTTCACGGGTTTACACTAAAGAAATGTAAGGGAGTTACAGTAAAAATGGTTAAACTATAGATAAAAAATACATTGAACTAAGTGATCATTAGTCTAATATGTGAAGGATTATTCGAAAAAGTTCCAATTTATACCTAAAAACTTTTGATTTTCTGAAGTTGTAAAAATCTACTGAAAATGTCTATTATTAAAAGTTATTATATTCCCATATTGTATATCAAATAATCAATAAGATTATTCTACAAAATTCTAAGTGTTGTAGCGGGTAAAGATTATTCAAAAGTAATGTAAGGAATAAATTTATATTTTAAAAAAGTTAGTGGAAATGTATAAAAAAAAAAAAAAAAAAAATCTGATATTTTCTCTCTCATCTCTAAGAAGGCAGGAATTGTCAATCCCCTTCGAGGGTGTGAGTAGGGGGTGAAAAAACAGGTTCGGGAAGGGTTGATATGACCTTCACGTTTTCGAGGAGAATTAATAGTAATGAAAGATCGGATAATATTAGCTTTCGCGTACACTCTTCATCAAACATTATTCTATTTATAATAAAAAAAATATATATATACAGTTTAAAATAGATACTGATTATTAACGATTTAAAAATTTTTATGGAAAAAGTATTTTTTAACGAACTTTCTTCAATTAAGTAATTCATAGTGAATTTTAATCACTCTTTTTTAATCATCTTTGAAAAAACAATTCTTGTCTTTCTTTTTAATCTAATTTCAAAAGTCATACATTTGAGATTTTAACCATCTTTTAACTTAATTTTCACATACATCATCTTTTTTCATAAAATATTTGGTGAATTATTCAAGATCTTCAATTATTATTATTTTTATTTTATTATTATTCTGTAATTAATATTATTTAAATGGTTGAAACATTCTCAAATAATTGCATTCATAGGTTTAAAAAGAATTGTACAGGTATATAATAGAAAAATCACTCACACGTACGCGAAAACTACTGTCTTATGGAAATATTTTTACTGCAAGGTGTCGGGTTCGAGCCCCAGTCAGATCACTCTATTTCTTTCATAGTATATTTACATCAACCTCCTTAAATTCATATATTTTATCGATTCTTTATTTATTTCCCAATTTTTTAATTTTTTAATTAATTTCTAAATTAATTTCCTAATTAATTTCTTAATTAACCTCCTAATTACTTTCCTAATCACTCACAAACAATATCCTGCTTTTTACATTCTACCGAAAACATCTCTTTAAAACCATCGTCACCTTTTACAAAAAATCACTAATTAATTTTTTAATTAAATTTCCTCATTAATACCCTCGTCATCTATTACGATTAAGTTAGAAGATGTCTCAAGGTCAATACCAACTCGTCTAGCCCCTCAGGGGGTGGTGTGACACCCGCACGGCTTGCCGGTGCCGCAGTGCCACCGCCGGCTGAGCCAGAACCGGTGTTTCTTATCTACTTTTATCTTTAAAGTAGAAGTATTCAAGAATTTTGTCAGATTTTTTTCATTAAAAATAACGTGCTCTAACATTGCTTGGGTCTTCAGCGACCCATGATAAACTGACAAGGTGCCAAAAAAAGCGATAACCTGATCGGGTTAATCTTTTGTATTATTAGAAATTCCCGATTTGATTTCTAGAATTGATTCATAAACTAGAGTTATAGTAACAAAAACTCAACTCTTGTGTTTGTACTTATTTGCAAAGATTTTTAAATAAGTTTGACCACGGTATGATATTCTAGCGACATTCTCTAGAATTTTAATGAGGATTTCTGGAACTCGTTAGCAAAAGAAACTAGAAATTATAAAAATGACATGACCTGGAGTTATTTTTACTAGACCCACCATTTATTTTCTAGTTGTCAATTACAGTTATTTTCTAATTTTTTTTTCAACGTAAATAGACTTACATTTAAGAGATTACAACAAGTACATTGTTTTAATTACAATGAAAAAAATCTGGAGTGACTACACTCGACTTTCCGAACATTGAGTAATTAACAGTTTTGTAGATATAGTAAAGAAAGAGGAGTTGTCAAACAAACAAAAGAGAGAAAACCATAAAAGAGTGTTTGAGTATTTTTCTCCATATATTGCACGATGTTTTATTTAACGCTACTGAACTTTGAGCCCATAGATCATAATGATAAAGAATTTTTCATTGTGTCCCTGTGAAAACTTATAAATGCTAGATTCACCAAAATGCGTATAGTTAGTGCAACAGTGATTTATAATATTCATATAAATTTTCAGCTCAATTGAATAAGACGTTTAGATGCTATCGCACTTTTAAATATTTGGTCCCGTAGGCCATAATGATAAAGAACTTTTTTTTGTGTCTCTGTAAAAAACTGTAAGTGCTAAATTCATCAAAATCTATACAGTTGGTGCAACTGTGACCTATAACATGTGTACAATTTTTTTGCTCAGATTAATAAAGCGTTTAGACGCTATCACACTTTTAAAAAATTGGCCCTATAGGCCATAATGATAAAGAATTTTTCCTGGTGGCCCTGTAAAAAAAACTATAAGTGCTAGATTCACAAAAATCAATAGGGTTCGTACTATGGTGACTTACAATATATGTACCAACTTTCAGCTTATTCGAACAAAGCGTTTAGACGCTAGCGTGTTCACTCACAGACATACACACACAGACATACACACACACAGAGACATACACACATACATACATCATCGTAAAAATAGTGAAAACGGACTCAGGGGACCTCGAAACGTATAGAAACATCAAAATCTCAATTTCAGATTTTTGACATAATTACAATACTTTCCTCACTATAGTGTTCGGAAAGTAAAAATTAAAAGAAATTATCAAGGATTTCAACTTTCTAAATACAATAATTGAAGAGGATACGTATTTTATTTATTTATTTTTTAATGATGTACAAAAACTTTTAAATTTTTAGCACAATCACATATAAATTCAGTAACCATGTTATATTTCACCGCAGTGTTAGTAACATATTTTATTAATCACTAGTTCCTGAAAAAGTTGAATAAAAAATCTGTTTAAATATGTAAGTTTTATAATACTTTTGAATGAATTAATTTAAAATATCCTTTATTGTCATATGCTACCGCGACAAATGTTTCTGGTCATGTTTTATTTTAAGTTAGTATCAACGTAAGTATTTACGTAATTCCATGAATTAGAACTTTCATTTATTTATTTATTTATTTTCAAGCAGCCTGTTTAAAAGGTTTCATTCAAAAAATTATATCTACTGAACTATCGAACTTTGTTTGCCATTATCCTATTACAAGTCGTTTTATTAAATATGTCAGGTACAAAAGTATGCTACTTTTATTAGTACGACAGGTCGGTCGTACTATTTCTTTCAATCTTCGATTTTGCGGTGTCGCTATTTGTAGTACACTTGAATTTTATATTTCACTTTATGTAGGAGAAAAAGGTAGATGTGCATTTTTTTTTTTTTTTTTTTTTCTTTAATAATTGAAATTTAATTTAGAAAAAATCGTGCTAAAGAAATGGAACAGCTTCAATGTAGAACGATATATATACAGTCGGTAACAAAAGTGTCCGAACATTAGCAAGAATTCCTATGTAAAAAAAAGTACACTTCATACGGTTTTGCTAAATAAATCCTTGTCGAATCCTGTTCTTAGTCAGTGTAAGAACAGGATTCGATAAGGATTTATTTAACAAAATAGTATAAAGTGTACTTTTTTTACATAGGAATTTTTGCTAGTGTTCGGACACTTTTGTTACCGACTGTATATTATGTATTATTGTTATTATTATTTACATATTTACTGAAAAAAAAATACAAGAAAAGTTAACTTGCATTATTATGATTTTAGGAGGATATGACATCATTAGTTAACTAAGAAATTTATATTAAAATATTTGTAACTAACATTTTAAAAATTACTGAAAATAAAGTTCCTGAAATAATGATGGCAATTTAACAAAGTAAAATAAATGGAAAAGGCTTAAATTTAATAAAAGAAATTGAAACGTCTGTAAGAAAACAAACTTTGTAACGTACATTTGACTATTAAAATTTTAAAAACTATCTATGAAAAAATTCTATTATTTATGAGCCAAAAGTAAATAAATACGTACGTAAATATATTTTATGTCAAAAAAAAAAAAAAAAAAAAAAGTGTGTGCAAACATTTTTTAAAAATAATTAAAATAAAATTGAGAAAAATCATTCTAAAGAAATGGAACTTCTTGCAAGAAATGGAAAATTTTTATTTATTTTTTTTTCTTGGATAATTAAACGTAATGAGCTTTTCCTGAAATTTATTTTCTGTGGTACATTGCTATGGTTTTTGTACGTTCTTTGGTGAGCCAAAATCGTTACAAGGCCGTGACACCATTGCAATGATTTGAGTGATTTTTCTCCCACAATGGAAAAACTTGAAACATTGTGAAAAAACGAATAAAATAAAATAAAATTTATGAAGTGAAATCAACATTGAACTAATAATGAATCTAGAGATCAAAGGCCATAAGTCAATTATGAAAGGTCTATTTCTACTTCTCATTTCTATACATTTGTAGCTGTTCACACATCAATTACATTCGAAAGCACGTGACAAGAGTTATTAAGTACTTAATATGATTACTTTAATTATTTACCAAAGAAAAATTTTCGATTAGGCCGGGCCGATAAAACAAAGACAGATTTTCAAGCGGCTAGGCCAGCAAAAGAGAAACGCGACCTTTTTATTTCAAAGTTTGTAAAAAGAAGGCAGATTTTTTTTTTTTTTTTTTTTTTTTTAGAATGTTGTGTATAATGTAAAAACTTCGTAAGTTGAAAATTAAAGAACCATCTCTTGCAATTTGTGTACATCTTATTTCATACAGACATAATCTTTCCCAATCTACAAAAAATAATGTTTCATAGTAAAAAGTTTAAGGTAACATGCTTAAGATGTCCAAACTATTAAACAGAACTGAGTCTGTCTTTAAATCACTTAAACATCTAATCTTGAACGAGCCGAATCCTTTCCTAATTTTTGTTTTTATTTCTGGTTTAATTCCTGAGCCACTCTCCATCCCCGTACATTTTAATCTACAAAGGTTATTTCTTTCTATCTGCGATAAAAGCATTGTATCAAGCAAACTGAAATAAAACCGAATAAAATATTTCCCCAAAACCCAGGATATGGTTTCACTGAAACGTGAACACACCACACACGACAACACCAGACCATTTTAATAAACAATCTTACAAAGATATTTTAAACCAATGTATGCATGCGCGTTAAATTTGGATTTTATAAACTTTCATACAAAACCAAAATTGATAAATAATTTTTATTTTTCTAATTATATTATCTAAATAGCTGCAAAATTTCAAAAGTGGTTCTACTAAGTTCCCTTCTATACCTCCACTTCCAATTTTTTAACCAAATGAAGTCTCCCTCTCCAACCTGATCGAGCACATTTATTATATTGCAATCTTTAGGAATTCCGAGTTATTCCTGAGATATAAAGAGAGAGTGAAACTGTTGTCGAAAACTTTAATCACTCACAACCTCCTAAAACGGCATAGTAAGGCAAAATATTATTATTATTTTTATTATTACTAGTACTACTATTACTATTTTTTTGTGGGGAAGGAAAAAATTGTCTTGAAAAAACCTTCTATCGAGCTTTTAAACGATCCTCCCCCACACACTCCTTTCTATTTTAAATTTGAAAGTTTGTTCCCTAGATACTCCATCTACAGTCGACAGCAAAAGTATCCGAGCGCTAGCAATTATCCGTATCTAAAACAAGTACACTTAATACTACTTTGTTAAATAAATCCTTGTCGATTCATGTTCTTAGACAGTCTAAGAACAGGGTTCGGCAAGGATTTAATATTAAGTGTACAAAACAATATTAAATTAAGTGTACTTTTTTGATATCGGAATTATTGGTTAGTGCTCGGATGCTTTTGCTGCCTAATGTATGCCTTAGCTCCAAAGTTTTTAAACCAAGCAAGGTTCCTTTGAATACATCTTCTAACTTTATTACAATTGTCTTCAAGATTTTTTACATTTAGTCTCTAAATCATACGTAGCTACCGACTGTACATTGTGATCGCAAGTGAAGTCAAAAACTGGAGTGAAAAATTAAATTATTTTAGCGTTTACTTTTTACATTCGCCAAGATCAAAATATTAGAAAGAGCAAGGTTCCGGTATTCGTTACGAACAAACGTGTAATTTTCTTTAATTCCCTGCTTTTTTTTTTTTTTTTTTTTTAAGGCTACCGTTAATTAATTGCCAACTGGATATTAATATTGGCATGATTTCGCCAAGTTTTCAGTTCCTGAAAAATGACTGGATAAGCAAATATTTTCCCTAGCACTTGAATGGAAATTACGTGAAAAAAGAACATTCCAGTTATAGTTCGATGTAGGATGAAAGGAGCCGAATTAATACCATCTACGTTCGCAAAAACAAAAGGAAAGTAATAAACGCAAACATATCCTTTCCAAAGCGAAAAGAATTTACATTGCGTTAGAATTCTGTTAAAGTTAATACAGTCGAACCCCGTTAACGTGAATCTCAAGGGGAATAAAAAAATTGTACATATTACCAATAACTCAGAAATTAATCTTCATATTTACAGGTTTTTGTAAACAGTTCATGTTAAAACTAAATCACATTAAGCGTGTTCACCTTAACAAGGTTCGACTGTACAGGAAGGAAAAAAAAAAAAAGATTTCGTTTCAATTATCTTTAAAAACAATCTGATGTGTCACTCACACGACTTTCTCTTACCCTGAAATTTAATACTATAAATACAGATTGAAGATTAAGAGGTAAGATAACTTGTACTGTTATGCAAACCTATGTAAATACAATTAAAATTAGGCTTCGGTACAGCTTTATTTTACAAGTAATTCTCTGTGAGGGGTCCAGCCCCCTCAACCCCCCCCCCTTCCCGTTTCATTACTGTACCTTTATTTATATAAAATTCAAATCTGTTATTAAATTCAAAAGTTCATTTAAAATTATTCAGATAACTTGCACACCAAAATTCCTTGAAAACTCAATCTTGATCAAACTTTTCTAGTAAGAAACATATTAACTTGAAAATACAACATTTGATCGCCTGAAATTATTTGTTTTCAATTTGCCCTAACAGCCGCAGATAAAGATCAAACGTTAAAAACTTGACTTCAGTATTCAAGAAACCTCAAAACATGGAAATATACAAAAAACCAAGATATGAATATTTATCTTAAAAAAATACGTTATTTACCATATGGCTATCATGAGGAATTAATTCTTGAGCAGCTTTCTTGGACATGGTAAAATATTACAGTAAAGCACTTACACTAACAATAAAAAAGAATGTTATGGCTTAAATATTGTCTACCATATTTTGAAAGTTATGTACACATCACATGATGGACATAAATAAATTCCTATATTAATAACACACAGCACAACCTGAAGTACACTTCCATTCATTTTCAAGTATTGTCGCACAATAATCTAGTTCTTTTGTGTAGCCCTGTAAACGAACAGTGAATGATTCCCATACCATATTCTACATGAAACATGTTTTTACGTATATTATATATATATATATATATATATATATATATGTGTGTGTGTGTGTGTGTATTCGTTTCATTTGGTTTGGTGCAGTCTGTAGGTGTTAAATTGTACTTACCTGCAATTTCCTCCATAGACGTAAAATATTTAAATTCTCTTGGGTGTCCCTGTACACGAACCATTTGCTTCATCTCAATGAAAAGTTTAGTGTAGCATCCCTGTATCGTATACATTTAGAACACCAAGTTTGGACTTTCTGCTGTAATTTGTTTTTGAATAATGCTGGTAACAGGCAGACCCCCCCCCCCCATATACACACACAGACTATCCGCTAAAAACATGATTTTTGGATTCAGGGGACCTCAAAACGTGTAAATATAATAAAAACTGAATTTCGAAAAATTTGATCCAAAAACAATAGTTTCTCTACCTTATGGGTAAAAGAAAGTAAAAATAGATGAAAGAGAACAAGTAAAGTTTAGAAAAACAACATTAAATATGTATGTATTTAAGTTATTATTCAAATAGTTATATCGCTATAATTAAAATAATTGTTTAAAATTAGGTAAATTAATTTATAAATTTATAAAATTAAAAATTTATCTATCATTTAGAAAGAAAACAAATTTTTATAATAGGTGATAATCTACATCACACTAAACACTTTTTTTTTTTTTTTTCATTTTTAAGAATTAGGGGGTACAATCGAACCTTTAGCATATCCTGTGTATCTGTATACAAATATACACCTGTATGTTTACATTTTCTTACTTCTATTCCAAGATCGTACGCAACAGGAGTTTTGAATCCATCCCCCCCCCCCCCCCCCCGCGCCTCTTTTTCGAATTTTTGCTGATTTACCAAAAAAAAAAAATTGAGTTATACTTTATTTTTAACACTCAACATTATGTATTAACCCCTTAACGCGCGCTGTCCCCTCCTGTAGTAATGCCTCCTAGCTGAGCTCTACGTCATGGCAGATCGGCCGATTTTATCCACTGAACACTTCCTATAATATATGTTAGATCGTGAGGATTGGGTGAAATCGGGCCGATCTTTCATGACATAGAGCTCAGTCCGGAGGCATTATTACAGGTGGTGTTGGCTGTCCTCGCTCCGAGGACGCAAAAATTAAGATCCAGCTGCAAATATTCATCCCGGAAATTTTTTAGCAAAAATTTACGTTTATAACATAGCAGAAAAGGCGGTCTTTTTAACCTTAAAGTTAAAAATTTCTTTTAATTTAATTTAGTTAATAAATTCCAATGACAGTATAATTTAAATGATCCGAATTGTCTTGCGCCGCAAAGGGTTAAAGTACAATTCCCTCCGAAATTTTTTCTAGTTACGGCCTTACCTTTTTAAAACTTTTTCCTAACATTTCATCTAATTTAGAGACACATTAATTATATTTTTAATCCATAGAAATTGAAGGAAGCCTAAATTGCTCTGAAAGATAAAGAAAGTAAGTCAACAAACAAAATTTTAAAAAGTGCTATAATTACACAGACTGAAAAAGAATATAATATACAAAAATAAATAAAACAATAAATAAAATAAATTACAAAACAAAATGATGGGGCATTTGGATGTGTGAGAAACTTCATTCATCGTTTTTTTACGTTTGACATGGTCTGAATTAAAATGTTTTCCCAATATAGAAAGAGTTCTTTTTTATGAAAGATGGAATGAAGTTTATAAAAACACAAAACCACTGAGCATAAAATGTCATTAAGTTTTCTCTTTTTATTTTTTGCCGCTACATTTGCCGAAGAAGATATCAAATATCACTGAGATACCGGTGGGAAAAAAAATTAATGGTTGAAAGAAAAAAAAAATTTTTGACTTGTTAGAGGTTTGACATACAACTAAAGTTATAAAAATAGGTATAAATAATATTAGTTAGTTTTACCGTTATTTTAAATAGTAAAATTATAATTTGTAATACGACAAAATTTAAATTAATGAGTATTATAAAATACTGAAAGAGTAAGAATTTAATAATTTGAGATTGTTAAATATATTGTTTCGAGACTATAAAGATCGTGTAGAACAAGAGAGGTCAACTCGGTCCCTACCGGTACCCAGCTGTTATGGTGGGCGGTAGGAGTTTTCTCTGATACTATAACACCTTCCTTTTTCAAAGATGAAAGAAAAGTTACTTTCTTACTTTTTTAATTAGTGGAACCAGTGCGCAGTTAGAAAATTTTACTACAAACAGACATACAAAAATGGGTGGTAGGCATAAAAATGTTGAATACTGGTGTAGAATAATAGAATGAATACCTTTTGAAATTTTCAATCCTTTATAACGACTTTAAAATTTCCATTATACTTAAAAGCGTATAAAATCGAACTTATGGAGACGGTCTGGGACGCACCCCTAAGGATGGTCTAGAGAAAGGACATCACAATTTTGATCTTTCACGGAGGGGATGGCTCACTCGCTTCGGTGACCCTCAGAGGTATAATTTGGATGGGAGCATGATTAATCGACAGATTAACGAATATGGATAAATGAATGGAAATAACTTGGAAGTATCTAATGGAAGTATCGATTTAATTATCATTTAATGACTTATTTAATTAAGATTTTAAAAATAATAATTCAATCTTAGGCAGTTAGTTTGCTAATCAAATCTACCAATAATATACTTCTGCTTAACTTTTTTCCTTTTCACATATATTCCCGAAAAATATTATAATTTCCCCCCCCCCCTCCCAATTTCTCTCTCTCTCTCTCTCTCTCTCTCTATATATATATATATATATATATATATATATATATATATATATATTGAAAACCTTTTCAAACATTGAATAGATGAAAACAAGAAACATTATATATATATATATGTATACTTCAAATTTTAAGCAATTTTATCCAATTATTATTTCTGTGGTCTTTTATTCACTTTCTTCGTCATTAAGTTTAATGGTCCTTTTTTTATTATTATTATTCATGTCGGCGTAAGTAATTTAAATTGTTTTTGTCTCTTATTGGTTCTTAATCTGTTTCGCAACATTTTTGTGTCAGTCTTACCTTTATGTTACAATCAGTTCTATTTTTGTTGTGTTGGTATTGTTTTCTATCTATTAATTGTTAAATTTTAAGGTTAAATTTTATTACGATGTCTATCATTTATCTATATATATATATATATGTATGTATAACCCATATTTCGGAATGAAGCAAGAGCTGCATCATATGTGATTTCAATCAATTTCCGAACGTCAAGTGGGATAGGAATTTCACGTAGCTGAAATAACAGGCGTGACAGCCTTTCAAAAGGCTGTTCAATACAATCAAGCCGTTTCATGCGATGTTCCATCATACATGAGCCTTCCGAACAATGGGCTCACGGTGGGGCCCCCGAAATAAGGGATACGGTGTGATAAACCACCCAAATTAGAGGAGTTTTTTATGAGAAGTAGATTGGGGCTTTGGGAGGAAAATATGGTAGATATTTCCCAAGTCACTCAAATGGAACTTTAAAGTATATTATGTTTTTTTTTTTTTTTTTTTTTTTTTTCTCTTTTTTTTACTCTGAAGAGAAGGGGGAAAGCTATTAAATTTTTCTGATGTAGAAGTTTCTAAAATCATATCAGAATTATTTTGGTGTCTGAGATGTGGAAAAAGTTTAATCAGTTATTTTCATTCAATACTCAAAGCACCAGTTTTTTTTTTTTTTTTTTTTTTTTGAGCCGTTAATATTGCCATCTTATAATTCTGCAGATTTTTTATTATAGTCAAGCATTATTTGATGGTAATTAGTAATTTTCCTTATCAGGAAAACCAGTTTTTGAAAAATATGACTAAATTCAAAACAAGTCTATTTTGTTCGGTATTTTGAAATATTCCTAATGAAAAGTCATACTTCCCTCTTTCACTCGATATGATAGTTATGTCTTTGTGCATTTTATGTTTTACAGGTTTCTTGTTTTTCGCATTCCAAATTGTTAAATCCAAGGGAAAATGCCTTGATTTAAAGCAAAATATTTTTAGAGAGTGCCGATTATATATATGTCTATGAATATGTGCATATTAATTTCGTTTGAAAAAGAATTTCATTGCATAACAATTTCATTTAAAATGCATATTTTAATTTTTTTTAAAAAAACACATACATACACATACACAAACCAAAAAGAAAAAAAAAATCGAAGAATAATAAGAAAATGTGATAATGCTTTTTAAAACTAACGTGTTTTAAAAGATTTGGGTAGTTTCTAATGACAGTATGTATATAAGAGACAGTATGTATATAGAGAATAAATATGCACCCATCGTATGAAGAAGCCAACAATATTTTTTTTTTCTTAAACATTAGAAATTTAAAACGAAATACAAGAATAAAGTATTAGCTTTCAGAAATGCTTCCGAAGGAAGAGTACTACTGCAGCACAGAGTACTACTGCACCCTGTATTACTGTTGACAACTTCGCAATCTGCGGAGAAGAAAATTTTTTACCTATAATTTATCAAGCAGCCCAAAGTTTAAAAATTTCCAATGAATGTCTGCAGAAAAACTCCATGTCCTTTAATTCGTAATCCTGCACATAGTATTTAAAATATGGCAAATTGATGAAAATTACACGGATATGTTTACTCTTTTGATGCCATACATATTAAGGTCCTCTAAATTTGTTTGAGCATTGTACTTTAAAATATCATATTAATTATTCAATTGCCGTTTTGGTGTCTAATTAAATAGGGCCTTTCTTTCTTTCTTTTCTTTTTCTTCTTTTTTTTTTTCCCCCGTGACAGTTTTAGAAAATTACTTTAATTTGCAGTCTTGCGTAGACGTCTTTACACCTTTGCTGTTTCATATGCTTCCGTGCCAGGGATTATATGTTCTAATGAGATAGATAATTTATTGTGCTTCTGCAGTTTTGTTTTCTTAACGTGTCCCTTTTTGCCATAGAAAGTCACGAGGAATCCATTTTAAGGCATCTCATACCTAATCTATGATTTTTCTAAAATTCTGTTTTAGTAAGACAGTAAAGGAACGCATTCCAAGCTATTTTATCTCGCCATTTCTTCTTCTCCTTCTTTTTTTATTTATTTTTATCTAAAATTTTTTTCACCACCACTTGCCAAAATAAGAATCTCCTTCAGTTTACAAACTTTTAGCTTGAATTTCAAAGAGAAGATATAATTATAAAGCTAGGAAAATTCTTGACTAATTTCAGTGTAGGGAACTTCATCATATTCTAGGTCTGCCACATTCATCCAAAAACTCCAAATTCATGTCTCATTCAAAGTATCCAGTTTCAAAATCTAGCAGTAGAAGAAAATAATTAACTAACAAAGTCAAACCATGTTTATGATTGTTATTATTATTTCGAATCATTTAACTTTCCGATTACTCTATAGATAAGTATTCTTCCATGAAATGAAAATACCCTTTCATTAATTGTATAATTTTTTCTCTTTATTCTCTAGGAAATCTAGGTATACTTGCAAATCCTATCCGCTATCCAGCTCCAATTACAGAAACCGTTGCTTAACCGACCAAAAATGAGGCCACGAGGTAGGGATGCAATTTATGTGTATTAATTTCTCGCTAGTGTGTCGAGTGTATTTTATGGCCACTTTTGGGAATATCCCCGCCCATGTAAGCTGGATTCCGTGATGGACCCATTTGTGGCCCGGCAGGGGATCAACGATTGAACGTCGGTTAGCCATTGATTGAATGACAGTTGACAATGTATAGCGAAAGCCACAATAACGAGGGGTTACGCAGAAAAGGTCCTATGATTCTAGATATAAAAAAAGAGGAAACAGCTTAGGGAAAAGGTACAATAATTAAAACGCAACTAGGACTTATTTATGAGCTAAATACATGCAATATACAGACCAAATTTTACAGTGTAGTACCCAACATTTATTAAAAAGACCATAAACAACCAACCACCATGGTGTTGTTTAAAGATAGATTATTGTCTTTCATGTAAGGCAGTGGTTTTTGAAGGGTGTTCTAGGGCGCACTGGCGTGCCTCTAAAGAATTACGGGTGTTCCTAATGATAAACCAAAGAAATATGTATCCAGATATAAAAATTAATATAATTACTTGTAAATTTATATAATACTATTCCATTACCTATGTACCGTTCTTTTTGTCATCGCATCATTATTATACTAATTAAACAGTGGTTTTAGTACAAAAAGCAGCCATTTATTCTTGTTGTATCATTGAATATTTCGGAGGTGATTGCTATGCCATGCGTATGTTAATTAGAAACAAATACATCCAAGTAAAATTGCATTCTGAAAAAGAAGCATTATTTTGAATAATCCTAATTCATGAAGTAAACAAAAGTTACGTACCATTAAGAAGGTAAAACCACTGCCAACTTCGAAGTACAATAGTTATTTTCAATGTCATATTTGTGTAAAAGTAAGGATTTTTTTTTACAACGATTAATTTTATAAACGAGTGGCAACATATACTTTCAAAAATTTTGATATGAGGATAGCCGTTTGCCCAGCTCCTCCCCGACAAAATGCTTTATTGGAAATATGCTAATGAGGTACAAACTAAATGATTGTTGGTATAAACGATTATGATCATTCATTTAAAAAATCTTGATGTGAGGATAGCCGTTTACCCAGCTGCTACTCTGACCAAGAATGCTTTATTGTAAATATGGAAATTAGGTACAAACTAAATTATTGTTGGTACAAATGGGTACAAACGAAATATAAACAATTGGCATCATTCATTTTCAAAAATTTTCATGTGAGGGATAGCCGTTTTCCCAGCCCTACATTAAGAATGCTTTATTGGAAATATGCAAATGAGGTATGAGGTACTAACGAGGTATAAACAATTGGCACCATTCATTAAAAAAAATCTCAAGGTGGAGGGGGCTGGTCGTATAAGAATAGGCGTATATTTTACTCAAACCACAATTAGTTGTAAAAAGGGAGAAGAATTTTTTATTTGTTTTGACTACTAAATGGCGGTTTGCCTTTCAAATACTTTACTCAATTGTCATAATATATTTCTAAGAAATTTGTATATAGCGTGATGCGCTTACACTTATTTGTAGCATTTTAAATGCGGCCTAACTGTAAAAAATTTGGAAAAGGCTGATGTTAGCTAACATGTCCGTGTTATTTCTTTAATTTGCACTTTCTGTTCTCTTACTAAATACTAAAGAACAAATATTTTTACGAACCCTGCGTTTAAAATTTACTGAATATATGCCTTTAGTATTTTCTTGGACTTCAAATTATGGAATTTTGCCATGATGTACCCTTCATAATTAGTAAACTGAATTGCATCTGTGCTATAGAGTTTGTTGCACTGTTTTGTATGTAATACAATTTTGTACTTAATGATAATAGCACTTTTGATGATGTATAAATTTTCCGTATTATTATGAAACAATACACTGGTAAAATAGTGATAAAGGATCAAAGTCATTGAAGTGGTTGGCCGTGCACATTGCACTGTTGACAATAATCCAGAGTTCGTTGCTGACATTAAAGTATTTTATTTATCTTCACTTTGTAACAATATTGCTTGTAATTAAAGAATTCAACACTAATGATATACATCAGAAACATTCTTTTGAAAAGAATGAAGATGTTCGTTTTCTAATACATGAAACATGAAAAATGAACGGGATGGACACGGGGAGAGAAGTATTCAAAAGTTACGTATTTTCAGCAGCAGAGAAGATACAGAAGTGATGAAATTGTTGGCTGGATACATTACCCAAAACAACATAAAATTAAGCCAAGGCAACACCCAACTTTTTCAGTTACAGCTAATTTAGTGTAACTTTTTAAAATAAATTGGCGATTGATTTCGTAGCCAAAAATCCGTTATCAGTTCGTGAGAATCTGGCAAACCAACCTTAACTCTTGACCACAAGAATTTTATCGTTAAATTTTTATTCATAACCCTAGTCTAAAGAGAATACGCGATTTCTAATTATAAGTAACAGATGTGAGATCTGTTCAACGTTCAAAAATGACATCAGGAAACATTTTATTCTTTTTTATTTAATTGAGATGAAATGAATTGTTCTCCACAGAATTAAGCGAATGAAAGATCATCTCTTGCTTTTATTATTATTATTTCTTTTAAATGAAAGGAATAGTATGGCTTGCTCTTTTTGTAAGAAGGAATAAAGAATGAAACCGCATATATCAACTCGCTTTTTATACAGATAGAAAATGAATTGGGAAAGAATTAAATTTATCAGAAATGTAATACATAATTTAGAATATGTGATTTTCGATATGACATATTTCTCCCCTTCGTCTGAAAAAGAAAGGGGTGTTGCCCAGGGTTATCATATACAACACATATTCTACATATAGAACAGAAAAATTATATATATGTGTAAGATATCAAAAGAAATGTATATGTAAACAGTTGTACAACTTTGTATGAAATATATAGAGTAGATACCATTACATTTTTTTTTTTTTTAAATATGTGCACATTTTCACTCATGTCCATGAGAATATTTTCCAGTCATATTATTTTTCTTAAATACATGCTCCATAGTCCACTGCATATACGATTTGTTGATATATCTATATGAATCACTGTCAGTCACAATGAAAAAGCAGTAATATTGGATATCATGTATTTTTCTAGCTATTTCTTCTGCTAGATTCATATAACAATAGTTTGCAAACATAATAGTACTTTGTGGAAATAATATTCATTACAGTAGAAAATAATATATATAAATGCAAAATGAAATATAAAGAAGCAAAATTATCTAAAACTAAATATACAATACACCAAATGATGTGTAAGAAACATCAGAAAAATATTGTCAAAATAAAAATATGAAAAAAATATGATGTGTGAATAACACCATAAAATATAAGCAAAAATGTGTTTTGGCCAATTCCAGCCAGGAAAGCTGTTCAATTGTGTTAGGCATCAACCGTAACACGAACAACCCACCTTACTCTTGTGTGAAACACAAGTATATGACTCAGGCTTAGGGCCTTCGTCCTAGATGAATAGGGCATGTAAAAAACAGCTCCACCACGCCATTAAGAAAAAATGTACGATCGGGAGCACCTCAAAAACAGGGACGGGAGATTTTCAAATGAATAAATAGAGAACTACTAGTTTAATAGCATACTAGAATTCTCAAAAATGGATGCTCTCAATTGAGTTGATGATTCTTGGGGCAATAATTTTGAACGAATCATCTTGTCAAGGAGGGATAATTATTTAAAAAAAAAATAAAAAAAAAAGGTGTAGATTCAATGACTTGATATCTACAAAAATCATAAAAAAGTCATTCCAAGAAAATTGAGAGCATAAAAAGTCACGATCGGTAATATTCACACATTGACACATTTATGGCAATACATGTTGCTAGGAAAACGTTCAAATTATTCAAAAATGGGAAAATTCAAAATTCTAAATGATATATTATAACATTATGTGTTCAATGAAATAGCATAAGATATTATTATTATTATTATTATTATTTTATGAACATATTTATTTATTTTTGAATACTAAACAATGTGTAATTTAAGTGTTTTTGACAAGTGTCAAAGATGCAAATGTGTGTAAATTGTAATTCTTATGTTCTTAAATAAATGTTAATATAACGTAAGAGTATATTTTTTATAATTTTGTCATAATTCCTTTTTTTTTTTTTTTTTTAAGAAAATATGTCAAATATATCGATTTGAATAAAAGCATATGCAACATTTTTAGAGTAAATACTGTTATGTCAATTGCACCCTTGAACATGCAAAAAGTGGGCCCGCCAATAATGGCATGCAATGATGCAGTAAGCACAACAAAGTTCCCTCGGCCGTCGGGAATTGCAGCAAAAATATTTACATATTCCTTTTTTTTTTTTTTTTTTTTTTTTAAACTATGTAATATAAATGCGGTTAAGAATATCTTTTGAGAAACTGATATATTGATTGTAAAATAAAATTTCAAATTATAAATATTAAATAAATAAAGTGTAAAGGTCATTTATGAGTATATGATTTTTTTATGACAAAAGTTTACCCCTGCAGTGGTACCCCTGCAATGGTAACTCGTTCCACTTTTTTTTTTTTTTTTTTCTTTTTTTTTTAAGGATTTGCCTTATTTTTCCTTGGACGCAAATTATATGAGTGTGTAGATTTTGGAATAGCATTGAAATTATTTGGTGTGCATTTTTGTCTTGGACGTAGATTATGTGAGTGTGTAGGTGTTGATATGTTTTGAAAAGTGTTTTGATCATTTGTAACACAGTTATCAACTAAATGTGTGTAATAGTTAATGTCTTAGCTTTTAATTTTTCTGGCACAACAATACAGTAAGTATATGTGTCATTGCAAGTGTCATACTTTTTTATTATTAGAACTTTAGTATCAGGATGTATAAAAAAATTAGAAAACTTCTTAGATGATCCTTTTCTTAAAATTTCATTATTTATATAGGAGATAATTTATCATCCTTTTTCTGCTCAAACACAAAAGTGTTATTTGATATTTCCAGGAGGGGATCTTTATTGCCATTTTGGCCAGAAATAAGAAAGTTCAATTGATAATTATTTTTACCTTTTTCATAATTTTCATGACCATTTGTACTCACCTTATCAGGATCATTTTGAACGACAGGAAGATTTTCTTCAAAAATAATCTTCGGATTAGTAGACAGGTTATCTTGATTTTCATCTAAGTTACATCTCGACAAATAATCAGCTAAAATATTGCTAGAACCAGGAATATGTTCAAAAGAATAAGAATATTCAGAAAGGTCCATAAGCCATCTAGTGGTAATGTCTGCAGGATTTGTTGTTTTCTTATATTTTTTTAAAGGTGCACTGTCCGAAAGAATTACAAAATTTCGATTATATAAATAGTACTTAAATGCAAGTACAGATCTATGTATGGCCATTAATTCTAGTTTCAATGAAGGATATTTTTGTTCAGAGGGTTTTAATGATTTTGAAAAATATGCAATGGGCAAAAGTCTATCGCCAAATTTTTGCATAAGTACACCTGAAATTGCAACTTTTGATGCGTCTGTGTTTACGAAAAATTTTTTGTTCCAATCAGGTAATCTAACAATTGGAGGTTTGAAAAATAATTGTTGCAATTTTTCAAAAATTTCTTGATGTTTCTGAGTCCACTTAAAGGTGTATTTAGGTTTGGTTAAGTCAATTAATGGCTGGACAATTTGAGAAAAAGTTGGTAATAATGATTTATAATAGGTAGCAAGTCCTAAAAATCTTTTTACCTGTTTTTTAGTAGTGGGTACAGGAAAAGAATTAATTTTAATAATATTAGCCTGCACCGGAGAAATTGTATGATTTTGAATGTGAAAACCTAAATAATCTACTTCTGTTTTGTGAAATGAACATTTGTTAGGAGTTAAAGTTAAATTGTACTTTTTTAAAACATCGAATACTTTCCTTAATTTACACATTGTTTCTTCAAATGAGTTAGCCCCTAAAATTAAGTCATCTTGATAGGAATAGATTCCATCTTCCTGAATTTCATCTAAAAGACTATCCATAAGTGATTGAAAAATAGAGCTAGCTGTTTTAAGACCAAAACATAAACGTTTATATTTATATGAACCAAACATTGATGTAAAAGTAACATAATCTTGAAATTTTTCCGGTAAATCGATTTGATGATATGCTTGTTGAAAATCCAATGACGTGAAATATTTATATGATGATAAATTTGAAATAATAGTTTGAATTTTGGTAAAGGGTAAGAAGAACCCTGAATTACCGTGTTTAGCATTCTTAGATCTAAAGCTAGTCTGAATCTTTGTTTTCCTGAACCATCCGGTTTCTTTTTTACCAAAAGGATGGGACAGGCCCATTCAGAGCAACTACGCTCAATGATATTAGCATCTGCAAGTTCTCTAATTTGATTGAGAGCTTCGTTTTGCAGAGCTTGAGGTATTGGGAAAGGAAGAGTTTTTATTGGAAAATCATTTGTGAGCTTTAAATTTGGAATAACTTTATCAGTATGTCCTAAGGTTGCTAAAGATTTTGAAAAAACAGCGAAATTTTCGAATAGTAATTTTTGCAACTGCTCTTTTTCTTCTTTACATAAGTGATCAAGTTTGAAGTCAGAATGATTTAAATCTGATTTTCTTTTGTTTAAAATTTGTTCTGATGGTTGAATTAAATTGACAGAGTGTTCAGTTTTGTTTTTAAATTCCGTGTGATTGCCATCATTCAAAATAATTTCACTTACATCAAAATTTTTGATTTGTTGAACCAAAGCAATTTTACCTATATTCATGTTTTTGTTAAGATGAACACTCTTTTCAGAATTATTTGATATATAAATCTGGAAATTATAAATTTCCTTTATATGATTTTTCCTATTGTAACTTTTTTGGAAGTCCTTGAATGATATAAGAGAATCGTAAAAATTTATCTGTTTATCTTCATTTCCCTCAAACATATATTCAGTAGGATCAGGTTTTAATTTGGTGAATACCTTAATTGCTTTTGTTTGATATGGGTTGAGAATACATTTAGAATGTAAATATGCAGGAATGCAATTTTTTTTATGTGCATGGTCAGTATGATTGTGATTACAAGTACCATCATCCTCTTCATTACAAGAGTAAAATGGAATTGATGTATCATTTATTTTTAGTAAGTCATGAGCAAAATCAATTTGGATGTTATTATGTTTAATGAAATCAATTCCAAGAATTCCTTGGAAGAAGGAGGATGAAGGGATATCAACTATATAAAATGTATGGTGAAAATTCTTTTGTTCTATTTTAAAAGATGCACTTATACATGATGAGAAATTAACCTCAGAATTGACAGTCTTAATTGTAATATTAGAACCTTTTCTTTTATATTTCAAAGATGTTTTGATTTGATTAAACAATTTTTGTGAAAGTAGACTTAACGAACTGCCTGTGTCAATTAAAAAATTTACTTTTGATTGCGCCATCACTGCATTAATAAGTGGTAAGGAAGAAGCATTTTGATATACATTACAAATATATTTACTTCTTTGCTCCGTTTCTGTTTGAATAGCTACATTGTTTGAAATCGTAATGATAGAATTTGTTTGAGAGGCAACAGAATTAACTAGCCTACGATTTGTTAATTTTGGTATATCATTATTTTGCGTAGAAAATACTGGTGATTGTAGAGATTGAGAAATATTCTCACCAGTAGGAATAAATCTCTCTATCAGTTTAAATTCCTATCCTCTCTAAACTTTGTATTGTCTCGAAAATTTGCTTCAGAATTTTGTTGGTGTGAGTAGTGTCTATAATCTTGTTTTCTTAAATTTTGTCTCTTCCATCTGAAGCAATATTTAGCAGTGTGTCCATATTTCTCACAAATTTGGCAAATTCTAGAATTGAATTTGTTTCTACTTTGTCGATTTTGGAAGAAAGTTCTTTTATTTTGAAAGTGTGTTTGATTACCAGCAAATCTGTGCATTTTTGGAGAATATTTTGTTCTCTTGTTTTGCGATTGATGGTTCTGCTTATCATGATAGTCTTTTTTATTATCCTGTTTACATGATAAGCTGTTAACTTGTTGAGTCAAAAAATTGATTTTCTCCAAAATGATGTTACTGTTTGTGTCTGTGTTTTCTGTGTTTTTGTCATATCCTCTGTCACATGAATTTCAAATAGTTTTTGTGCCCTATCAACAGCTTCTTTGTATTTATTAATACCTTCCTCTTGAAGCTTAATTCTAATGTTTGGTGGTATACACGAAATGAATTTAGAGAATTTTAGTGAGTTTAGTGCTTCTATGTCATAAATATCAGGAAATGCTTTTGATGCGACACAATTTAATCTGTGTGCAAAATGTTTTGGCGACTCTGATTTTATCATTGTGATGTTATTAAATGAATTAATATTGTATGTTGAAGACGGTAAGGCAAAGAAATTAGTAAATTCTTTTTCGATAAATTCCAGATCAGTTGCATTATATAAAATTTCATTTTCTAACATGAATTTTTGTGCAGGACCGATCAATTTACTTTTTAGAATCAAAATGATTTCCTTAGATTTTATACCACCGATCTCTGCATACGATCTTAACTGATCAAAAAAGAATTTAAGAAAATTTGGATCCCCATCAAAAGTTGGAATCATAATATTGGTGGCCATTATTACTAATTAATTTAAATACCAAAATGGAAAACTGAATATTATGTATATATACTATATATTGATTACGTATCACATATAAATATCTATAAAACTTTCACTACCAACAATAAAATATAAAAAGGATTGCACAAAATGTATTTTGACTTGAATAATTTCTTTTGGAAATATATTAAATATATATATATATATATAAGATCTTAATATGTAAGATCAGTCATGGCAGAAATTAGTTGTTATAAAAATACATGTTGTGCAATAAATGTAGAACCATCATAAATCACAAAATGTAAAACCTTAAAAATTACTTTCAAAATTCTCAATATTTTAAATTTCTTTATATTTATACCATGACGTAGCAATCAACATATGTATGCAATCTATATATTTAAATATTTATTCACATCCAATCAATAGTGAGTAGTAATAATTGAAAATGAGTAGTAAAATAATTAATTTACTAAAAAAATTAGCTGAAATATATATAGCATAAATAAAAGATTTCATAAACTTCAATATTTAAGTAACTGCATGGGAGATAGAAATATTATATGATGAGCATTAATATTAGAATGTCCTGATTTTAATTTTAATTTATATATATATTGTAAAGGCAGAGACTCCGACTCCAATATATCATTGAAAGAGACATTTCAGTACAAAGAAGCAGACAGTCTGGAGCCTAACGGCTCGCAGCGGAACATCTCTCCTTTTTAGAAAGGTATGTCCGTTTCCCTTTGATGAACGTGGGAAGCCGCGTGCCTTGAGAACTTTCCCTTCGAGAAGAATTCAACGCGTCAGAGCCGATGATGGAATTTCGAGCGAATCAGGGCCTGCATCTGAGATTTTGTTTTCAGAAAAACACGCCCAATACTAACTGTAATTTTTACGATGAGAGACTGGAAACGAGAGTTCACGTCGGAGTTTTGGAAAAGCAGGAATCCCAGAGCAGGTCGGGCTAGACCTCGGGAAAGGAACTGTTATTTTCTGGAAAAGACTGCAGAAGCGGTCACGGACTGATGAAAATCACTGTGGACTCTATCTGAAATTCCTTCCAGCCTTATACTGTAGAACCCATTATCTTATTGAAAACCATTTCATATCGATGAAATACCGCAAAATTTGTATATATTGTAAATTTCTAAAAATTAATCTAGTTAGATTAAAATTTGGAAAAATTATAAATTTCTTGTTCTGATTAGTCAAGTAAATAATTCTCGTCCACTCTACAAGATACTACAATATATATTTATTTTTTTTAAGCTATTAAAAAAATTTAATTTAATAGCAATTTCCCAAGCAGCACCGAAACGTTCTCTGAACGTTCAAAAATTGTTCTGCAAACACGTTCTAAGAACGTTCACTTTGAACGTGTTATAGACGTCTATCTGTCCATCTTGAAGACGTACAATAGTACGGTTCAGAGAACGTTCAATGAACGTGTAACTATCACCATCGGTGTTATAGAAGCGTTCTGAGAACGTTCTATGTATACGGTCTCAGAACGTTCTAAACGTTTTTAGAACGTTTTCAAAACGTTATACACATTTTCAGAACGTTCCAGAAAACGTACTGTAAACGTTCTAAAATAGTGTAGTTAAAAAAAAAAAAAAAAAAAAAATGTGACGTCATTATAAAAAAAACCCCTCAGTACGAGCGTTTAGAAGTAAAAATTACATAGCTGATGACGAATAATGATACAACACATGAACAGGGATATGAATTACTTTTTTTTTTCAATTCAAATAATGTTTGAGAAATTTTAACATACTTACTATTCTTTTAATTTCAACGTATACGCATCAAAAATTCTATATTCTATGACAGCTTTCCCCAAAAAGTGTCATAACGTCTCTTTATACCTTTATACCTTTTGCATTTTTTAAAAATTTCTTTTTTTTCCCTAATCTGTAGATAATGAAGTTATAGTATTAATTACAAAACTTTGAATAAACACCATAAAATGCGAGAACTCGCACCAACTGTTTCGGGTCAAAAGAAGACACAACCCTTCATCAGGCGAACATTGTAGGCACGAGAGCTGCAAACAAGCACGTTGAGTGTGTGGAATGCGTTGCCGCTTTGTTTGTAGCAGCCGTGCTTTGTTTGTAGCAGTTGTGAGTTCTTGCATTTTATGGTGTTTATTCAAAGTTTCTTAATTAATACTATAACGCCATTATCTTCAGATTAGGGGAAAAAAGAAATTTTTTAAAAATGCAAAAATTTAAGGAATTTTTTAAAGGGATATAGGCACGTTATGACACTTTTTGGGAATTACAGTCATAAAATATGGAATTTTTCATGCATATACGTTGAAATTAAAGGAATAGTAAGTATGTTAAAATTTCTCAAACAATATTTGAATTTAAAAAAAAGTAATTTATATCCCTGTTGCTGTGTTGTATCATTATTCTTCATCTGCTATATACAACTAAACTCTTGATTTATTTTGCTTGTTTTAATCCTTGTGATTCCGAATGCGTCATCCTATGATTAATGTTTGTTTTTCATGGTTGTTTTCTGTTTGATTCTCTGATTTCTTGAAGTAAATAATTTATTCCAATTTATTCTTCATTTCTAACTTCAATTAATTTCTTGTACGATAGGGTGCCCGCTAGCAATATGCTATTATAGCTGCTAACGAACGAAATCGTACATTGGTGCTCAACGACGAAAAGGGTCACCCTTGACGAGTTTTTTTTTTTTTTTTTTTTTCTACCATTCTAAGCTTTTCCTACAAAAAATGTTTAAAATGCTGTCTTAATTTTTTATTTCCTCGTTGCTTGTTTGTATCTTTTGATTTGAGTTTCATGTGGTTTTTACGCACCGGCAAAATTATTAAAATTGCAACTAACAATATAGGAATAAATTTAAGATTAGACTGAAGTTAAATAAAATAAAAATCAATAAATAAAATATAAATGTTTCAATAAATCACAATCAGTCTCCCCAGGTTATTTAAATTTGTTGTAATTTTCTTCTCATTGACCTATGTGGTTTCAGGGATCTTATATCTGTTGCTTGGCTTTAACTAAGATTAAAAATTCATTTATACATACATACATATATATATATATATATATACATATATATATATATATATATATATATATATATATATATGTTTTTTTTTTTTTTTTTTTAAATACAGGGTGCAAAGCATTGTGACGAGAATACCTTTATCTCCGCAACTATTGGTCGCAAATATATAGTTTCAGTTACAAAATGTTTTAAAGAATATGAGCATTTGTGGTATAACATGTTTAAATTTAAAATATCTATTTTTTCAAAATTGCAAAAACTAAATTTTTACATAGTCCCAGATCCCTATAATCATATTTAGAAAACTGACACTCATCCTAACAAACAGTTTCATTTCTATTCTCCCAAAATGGAACATGATGTTTAAAGTTTGGATTTTCTAATATATTTCGGCCTTCAATAAGGGATCGGTTTAAAAATCCTAATTGGACTTTGTTTGCATTTTCCCTGGGTTTATTAAAGAATTTTTCATTGACTTTTTAATAAAGCCCGAGAAAATGCGAAATAATCCTAAATTTTGAAACTAACTATCTCAGACAATTTTGGGTGCACAAAAGTGAAACTTTTTGTGTTATATTTTTTAGGTTAGAACTCAACTTACACTATTAGTGTCATGAAAATTGTATAAAAATTATCAGTTTTTATGATTTTTAGTAAATTGATTTTTTAAATTTAAACATGTCATATAATGAATTCTTACATTTTTTTTTTTAAATACATTTTCTTATTGGAGGACGTTTGAGACCAATTGTTGCGCAAATAAAGGCCTGCTCTCGACTTTGCACCCTGTATATTCTAAACATTTCTGGGTACTACTTTGTAAGTCCATGGATAGTTTATAAATATATTTGAATGCTGAAGTTTATAGAAAGTTTTAATATTTCAACATAAAAAATAATTTCAAAAATGAATGTACCAATACACCGCTAAAATAATATATAATTGAGTTTAGAATATATTGTTAATTTATAATAATAAGAAATTGAAACAAAAAATTAAAAATTAGTTAGAAGGAGGAAATTTTTAAAATGTCCAAATACTTAAATACATATATATATATATTTAATCATAATATTTTTCTAAAATATTTAACATACTTCATATTTTTAAATTTCAGTGCATGTGTGCATACATATTTTCAGTTTACAGCAGCAGTTTACAAAAATGATGTTTGCAGGTATTTAAATTTATTCCACATGGCAATGTAATTGGTATTTTTTAAATGTTTAAATTTCTTTAAATTGAGTCAACGCAATTTTTACCTCATTTGATGCAATTATGCTATCATGGCATATTAAATAATTGATAAATGTAAATATTATTAGTATTAATAAATAATATAGTAAATCGTCCTTTTTTTTAAGCAGAATATCTTTTTTTATAAAGATGTGGAATAAAATTGAATTGAATCTTTGTTTTATTATGCAGTTAAACAATTTCATATATTTTATTTAATAAATAACAGTAAAGAGATATTTAAAATTGTAAGTCGGTGAAACTTAGGATATTATTTTAAAAATATGCAATTTGCATAACCTAGATTGTATATATATTATCATATAAACATTAAATAAATACTTCAGAATTTAAAAAGAAAAGAAAAAAAAAAAAGAATTACATACCTTCCTCATTTTCTTCATAAGAATTTCTCCAAGAAAACACCCTTCCAACTAGCATTTTAAAATACACAATGACCAGTCTGGAAGGGCATTCACTTAAAATTAGCTCTCATCTTTTAAATTCTTTATGTTACTTCATTCAGAAGCATAATAACCAAAAATAGTCATTTTAACAATTTCCATCTCAGAAGACTGAATTAATAAAATGAATCCATAATTTCTAAGCGGTTTTCTGTAACAGGAGCAGTTTTTTCTGCGATACAATGCTACTTACAAGTATATCAAATGTTAGGCTTAAGAACTTACGCAGATATGAAAATGATTGTTTAATTGATATTAAAATAAGACTTTAATAAATAGAAAATAGAGACTATTACAGGTTAAAAATATTACATTTTTACCTTTTCTAAAGCTTATCCAAGTCATTATAACGCGAAAACTGAACAAAACAGATTACATTACACGTTTTAAAATTACCGCTTCACATAACGGCACGACATTCCCAAGACTTTTGAATTTGCACTGTCAGCGAGAATTAAATAAATGCAATCCACAGATGTCAGTTTCATCTGCTCTTCCCTTGTTACATCCGGAATAATCATGTTTCAAAGTTCAACGTTTGAAACATAAATTTATTAAGCATTTATAGCTGTAGAGGTCAATATTTTAAGGAAAAATGGAGCTGAGTTAAACAATTATTTAAATTTTTATAAAGTATTTGAAAAACTTATGAGATCACTTTATTTTTCCATTTTAAAATCTCGAATTAAACGGAAAAGCATATTTTGTTTTAGTGTATATTTTAGTATTGAATAAAATATTCAGTGAAAATAAATAAAATAAAATAAGAACAATCAAACAGAGTAACGATTTAACAACATTATCAATATTGATAATTTATCAGTAACATTTAAACTTAAATAGAATCATAAATAAAATATAATAAAAGTTTAAAATTATGCTTAAAGAAAAGAAGAAAAAAACTCATTCTGTAACTTCCCGATGAGTATTAGAGACCGCGAGGTTCTACTCTCGAACCTTACAGACGGGAAGTGTTGGCTTCGATTCCTGGTCACGCTCGTCGACTTAGGTTTTCGGAGTTTTCCCGTGATTTTCTTTGAAACTCGCGTAAAGCACTATATTACTTATTCAATAACATTCGTGATTAGCTTTTTGTATCTAAACTTTGGGTCTGAGGAATGCATAGATTTTCATGACAGAAGACAATCATTTTTATGCTGTATAGAAGATCTTAGAAAATGTATTTTTCTAGGGGTTTATTATTATTATTATTATTACAAATGAAAAAAAAAAAAAAAAAAAAAAAAAAAAAACGGTAAATTTGTTTTAAATCATCAGAAAACGATGTTTCAGTTATTCGTTTTAAAGGTGATATCGAATTCTTTTGAAAGATAATTATAGTGAAAATTTTTATCCACCCTTCCCCCATCCCCCAGGGATCATGCATACTTATTCCTATGAATGATAATAATAATAAAAAAACTGTTTGACTATTACTCGTTATACAGCCAAATTGAATCAATATTATATATCAAATGTATGTCACGCAGAAGGTTTGGTGAGTATATATATTACAGAAGCTGATAGATAGCCTTTCTGTGAATGGAAAATATTGGAACGTGGCAGTGCCACCTGTCGTCCGATATGCACCCAAAGGCAATCTGTAGAGTTTTACGTAATATTAATTTCACTTACCAAATTTACAATATTTATAAATCACAGAAGTTGAGATTTTTCGTTTCTGTTATGAGATTAAATTGCAACATACCACGCCACCTGTTGGCCGATGTGCATCCAAAATGGACCAGTAAAGCTTTACATAAAATCGATTTCACTTATAACTTCAGTGTATCACAAAATTTATTGTTAAATCACAAGAGTTAAAATATTGCCTTTCCGTTAAAATGATTAAATTGCAGATTAGCAACGCCACCTGTTGGACAATGTATACATCCAAATTGTATTAGCAGAGGTTATGATGATATATGCCAATATATCATGTTTAATACATTTGTACACTATAGAAGCTGAGATATAGCCGTCCCATAAATGGAGGGTTTCATTGCATAGCACCGTAATCTATCGGGCGATATATCCCAAATGAAATTCAAATAAACTCCAATTTAGGGCAAGATCTAATATTGTAACAAGTTTGGTCGAATTCCATACATTGATTCCTGAAATACAAAATCCACAAAATTTTTCCATGAGTTTAAAATTTTGTAATTTTTTTTCACCTCACAGCTACTGATTATTGGGAAGCATTCTTTACTGACGTGCTAACAAAACGTTAAACTGAAAATGTAAAAAATGCTCTATTCTCTATCATGCTAAAAATTATAAATTTCGAATAACTTACGAAGTTTTTAAATTAGAATGTTGCAAATCTCTCAATAAGATTCTTATCAACATCATAAGTGATATTTTAAAACTGGTCCGATCTCTCTGCAATCATTTGTTCTTGAGATATAGTGTACATGAATTAACGGGCTATCACACTAATAGGTGCCGATACACATTAACAGATACCATACCAACCTTTTGACTTCCGGATTCCTCACGCCACAAAACGTGTAAAAAAATCAAAAGCTGAAGTCAAAAATTTTAAAGGTTAACCTAGTTTCCCAACCAATAGTACTAAAAAGTCATTTTGTCATATTCGTTATAATTACACTGTTACAGAACGTGTTATGACGGTGTCACACTTGAACGTTCTATATAGAACTAGAATTGTACGTTTTATAGATGGTACAAATCAAACATTTTCAGAACGTTCTAAATAATACTATTTCTGAACGTGTTTTAGAACGTTCTTTTGACACGAAACACGGTGTTTGAACTATTGAAACCGTTATTAGACGTTCACAGAACGTTCCTGTGCTACTTGGGTTCATATAAAGAGCAAGAGAAGAATTAATGAATTTAAAGTGCAATAAAATTATAATCATATTATATATTTCATTCATTTATTTACTCTTTATTATTTTAAAATGAAATCTGTTTACTTAAAAATATATTAAAATTACTTACTTGAATAGAAAGATTTCTTTTCTTTATTTTTATTATTATTATTATTATTATTATTCCTTTTTTTTTTTTTTTTTTTTTCTTTTTATATATATATATACGACGAATTTGTATTTTATTTTATTTTATTTATATATTTGTTTACTTTCTTTTAAATATATATATTATATGTTGCGTTTTGTCATACCCTTACTGTTGTATATATTTTAACTGTTGTGATTCTTGCTTCAATAGTAGTCACTAATAGATAAAAAATTTTATAACTTCGTAAAAAGTTATTTGAAAAATCGGATAGTCACAACACAAAACATTGAATAATTTTTCGTAGAGATCGTCTTCAAGCTGGATGTATTACGATCGAACTTTGAAAGCATTTGAAAAAATACGATGATTCATTTTTTTTTTTTTTAAGCGGCTGACGATTGACGATTTCACTTGATCTTTTCCACACACACTTGAAAAGGAAAAAAAAATACAGAAAGCGAACGGAATAGTCAGTATCGGACTGACTTTCGATAAAAATGCTTTGAAGAAGCTCACATGACGAAACAGCTGTTGAGGGTCATACTGTAACACAGGAAAACTAAACGAAACCTCTCCTGAAGAAGACGCTGATACGTACGAAACATCTGTTGCACACCATCCAGTAACAGAGTGAAGAGAAATGGAGTTTCGCCGATCATCGAACTAGCAGAGACAGGAGACAACACTTTCAGAACAAGCGAGAGAGACATAGCGAGACAGCACCCTTCATGATTGCAGCGTATTAAAAATGCAAATGTTAATCAAGGCAGCACACAGAAAATTTTTAAAGTTTCAAGAAGGCTTTTCCTCCTCCCCGTGTCCATTTATTTTAATTTTATAAAGTCAGCAATTGTCATAAGCACCAAAATTTGTGCTATAGAGTTTGTTGCACTGTTTTGTATAAACGACTTAATGATAATAGCACTTTTGATGATGTATAAATTTTCCGTATTATTATGAAACAATACACTGGTAAAATACTGATAAAGGATCAAAGTCATTGAGGTGGTTGGCCGTGCACATTGCACTGTTGACAATAATCCAGAGTTCGTTGCTGACATTAAAATATTTTATTTATCTTCACTTTGTAACAATATTGCTTGTAATTAAAGAATTCAACACTAATGATATACATCAGAAACATTCTTTTGAAAAGAATGAAGATGTTCGTTTTCTAATACATGAAACATGAAAAATGAACGGGATGGACACGGGGAGAGAAGTATTCAAAAGTTACGTATTTTCAGCAGCAGAGAAGATACAGAAGTGATGAAATTGTTGGCTGGATACATTACCCAAAACAACATAAAATTAAGCCAAGGCAACACCCAACTTTTTCAGTTACAGCTAATTTAGTGTAACTTTTTAAAATAAATTGGCGATTGATTTCGTAGCCAAAAATCCGTTATCAGTTCGTGAGAATCTGGCAAACCAACCTTAACTCTTGACCACAAGAATTTTATCGTTAAATTTTTATTCATAACCCTAGTCTAAAGAGAATACGCGATTTCTAATTATAAGTAACAGATGTGAGATCTGTTCAACGTTCAAAAATGACATCAGGAAACATTTTATTCTTTTTTATTTAATTGAGATGAAATGAATTGTTCTCCACAGAATTAAGCGAATGAAAGATCATCTCTTGCTTTTATTATTATTATTTCTTTTAAATGAAAGGAATAGTATGGCTTGCTCTTTTTGTAAGAAGGAATAAAGAATGAAACCGCATATATCAACTCGCTTTTTATACAGATAGAAAATGAATTGGGAAAGAATTAAATTTATCAGAAATGTAATACATAATTTAGAATATGTGATTTTCGATATCACAGCATCTACGATTCATTGTTTCTACATTCTACATTATTATTCAAAAAATTCTGCATTGCAACAAATGTTGAAAAATTATTTTACGCAATTTTTGAATATTTTTACCCTAAAACAAGTTTTAACTTCAGAAGTTTTGAAGATCCAATAGTTTCAGTTACTTTTACTTTTAACATAAAGTTTGTATGAATATCCTTTAATAATGTACAAATTAAGAATTTCGTTGAAACGCTGCACATTTTGTGAATTTTTATTCTAATGACATTATTGTATAAATATGCAATTTATCATTTTTTAAGTAAACTTCAAGTTATCGCCATATTGAAGGAGAACAAGTAAAAACCTTAAAGGTGAGATTTGTTGTGCCACAGTCCAGGTACATAACTGAAAACTGAGGCATATAAAACTTTGTTTATTATAGATTTATTAATAAATTTATCCTTTAAATTAAAAAGAAAAAGAAATCACATAAAACTTTACAATCTAGGAAATGTTCGTATAACAGTACAAAAACAAAAGTGTAAATACAAAAGTGGGGGGAGGGGTGAACAAAACCCCAGCATCACCTAAATTTGAGATCTATCTGTTCACCAGGCTAGTGAAAATAGTACATCTTTTCTGGCGTACAAGTTTTTCTCGCATTAAATAAACTGCAACCATTTTAACCAATGCAACATCTACTTTTTTAATCGTTAAATGGTGATTTCAAATGAATTGCCGTTTTCAGCTTTACAAAATTTCAAAAATCGACTTACATGAAACACAAAAACTTACACATGTATGAATTCCTTATAATATACAGTTTTCTGAGCAGGTGATCATTTATGAGGTTTTTTTTTTTTTTAATATACATTTTAGAAAATTCGAAAAGAGTCTTGGCAAGTCACTGTTTTTCTCATGAGTGTTACCGATAAAAAACATTCTGTAAATTCCTTTGTATCAATAACTAAATTTGCAAGCTTAGTTTAGTTTATTTTAAATACTTGGTTTACGTCAAAATGGTATCAATATTTGTTTATTTTATTGAGTGTTGGTATTTTAACAGATATTTATCTCCCGAGTGTTACTTTCTTTCTTAAACGAAGGTTTTAATATCTAATAAAAATGTATATAATGAAAAATTATAGATTTTCATTGCAACTACATTGAACAATTAAAAAGTTTTAATAGACAAAATAGTTTATGTACATGTACTAGGAAATATATTAATACAAAACTGATATTTAGGTATAGTAACATTCTTGAGAATCAGTACAATGTAAAAAATATGTCCTATTTGCTGCCAGAAATTTTCTGTAATTACAAAAAATACGTTCTAACAACGTAATTTTTTCGTAAATTACGCGTATTTTCTCAAATTACAGAGAATTTCTGGCAGCAAATAAGACATATTTTTTACAGTGTAACACTCATGAGAGATAGTAATACCTGTTAAGGCATTTCTCCCTTCCACAATTACTAAATATTCTATGGTATCATGTAAGTATTTTCCCTCTAGTGAGGCAATGTAAAAGTTCACCAGTAGAGAAAAATACGTTGACTGATAAGCGTCAACTTTCTCTAACTCCAAGAAATGAAAAGAAAAATAATTTTATTAGTAAATGATCCGTCGTTTATATTTAACCACACCCTTGAGATAAACCAACAATTCTGTTATAATCGTGTAGAGAAAAAAAAAATTATATAGAAAGAGATAGATCAAAATTCAAAATTTATTGTAACTTAATAGATCACAATAGATTATAATATAATACATATAATAGATTACAATATCATCATTAATTTCTTAAATTTTGTTCAAAAATACCGATTTCTTCGTGAAACTTATAGAAAACATGATTCGTTTTTTATTTTTAATTTAGGCTGTGAAAGTAGGCAAATGATTTATTTAAAGTCTATAAAAGCAATATGTACACTATAAAAAATTTGCTGCCAAAAAGTCTAAACAGAAAATACGCGTAATTTACGAAAAAATTACGTTGTCAGAACTTTTTTTCTCAAATTATAGAGAATTTCTGGCAGCATGAAAGGCATTTTTTTTTTTTTTTTTTTTTTTTTTTTTTTACAGTGTAGTAATAAAAAAAAAATAAAAATATTGTAGGTATTTAAAAGCAAATTAAAATATTCGTAGTGCTTTGGAAATAATGTTTTCAGGGTTATAAATTGTGCATAATAAACAACATACACTAAACTATTTTGTTTTTGCGTTAGAATTCTGTATCAGTTTATTTTTAAATAAATAAGTAAATTTTCAAAATTGCACTTCTGAATTATGAATTAATATAATTATGACTCATTTGCTTAAAAATTTAATTTGTTACATGCATGCCTTTAATGGCCGTTCTAACAATATTATGTAGTCAATATGGACATTTTTTTTTCACATGTAAATAAAAAAAAAATTTGTAATCCTTCATGTAAATGTAGGTATGCACTCTCCATTCACATTTTTAGTCTTCCAAATTTTTTTAATGGTCGTTAGGGGTAATGTGGTGTTAAAAACATCACTTCTTTCTAAATTTTAAAATAAGATCGTTTTTCTGCACTTAAATGCATTGTATCTCTTAGCTGGCTCAACTCACCCTGTAATGTTTGCTTTACTGCAATTCACACACAGGAGAAAATTTGGTTCTTCTTTCCTAGTGGTGATGTCATCTCACACCATTCTGAGAACCAATAGGGTGATGGTTCTGACCCCACCTTCTGTTATCCTGGCAATTTTAAATTCAGTTGTTTTTGAGCAGGACTCTAGAGAGGAGTCATGGGTAAGAATGGGTTTTATGTTCTGTTTTTTTAAAGGACTTTGTCCAGATTATGAATTGGAGAGAGAGTGCCTACTTATTAAATATATATATATATTATCAGCTGGAATGGATGGATCTCCAAATTTTAAGAGCAGTCTATTTTTGTATCCTGCTTGTTTTGGATTTGCTGGTATTGATTGGAAAATAAAAGAAAGGAATTTTGATGCAATGATTTGATTTTCTTACAAATAGTATTGTGTTCTGCATTTTTCCTTTTACAGCATTCTACCAATTAAGTAAGTTTGTTCCTCTTTTCTCTTAAGTAAATAAAAATAATTTGATATATGTTTGACTTTATGACCAAAAGAACGAAAAGGGTTTAGCAGTCACAATGTAATGTACGATCATGTATGCCATGAGGTTTTTGATTCCTCAATAACGAACTTCTATTGATAATTAAAATTAAAAATATTAATAAAATAAAATAAAAATATGAAAATATTAAAGTAAATGAAAAATTTTCACCACATTTGGTGCCGTTTGTGTCAAATTGTGATCCGATGGAAAAAGATTGAGATCACAAATCAAAATATCCATTTTTATTAGGTACATTTATTTAGATTACCAAAATATTGCAAAAGAGGAAGATATTAGGTTATTTTAAATGTTTATTGAATTGGTATGACTTATATTATCTAACATGTTTCTATAAGCTGCAATTTTGAAGAATATATGCATGGAAATAAATAAAAATGGAAAATGAAAGGAATACTTGATTATTGTTCTTAAGAATGAATGATACTGTAGAGATTGTTTATTTTGAATAAGTTATTTTATTTTTATTGCTAGAATTACTGAAATTATTTTTAAAGTCATACATAACCAATTACATTTTTTTGGTGATTGAATATATACCAAGTGACCTATAAGACAATTCCCTGTTTCAAAAATTGTGATATGCTGGAACTTTGTAAAAATGAAAAATTTTTTTGGTTCAATATATTTTGAATAACTTATTAAGGAAATAATAACCAACAGTACTTTGTATTGTTGGCTTAAAAAAAAAAAAAAAAAAAAAAAAAAATGTAGGTATGTCTCTCTCTCCTCAATTACTTGAATTTATTATATGCAAATAGCTATCAACACATGTAAAAATCAAGAAATTTAAATAACAAGTTTCATACATCTGTGTTGTTTATTTTTAAACCAATATAGTAGTTTCATATATATACAAAAAAATAATGGCTTCTAACAAAGGATTGACAAGATGTTTACCGTTCAAAACTTTAGTAACGCCATTTTCTGGAGACCCTCATTTATTGGATTTCTTTATTGAACAAGTGAAATTTAAAACTGAGAACAGCAAATGGGAAGAATCCCATGCTTTGGCTTTTGTGAAATCAAAATTAGAAGATACTGCTCTTAAGTTTTATGTCTCCTCCCCAGCTTGCCAAAAAGCCAAAAATACTAAAGAATTATTTAATATATTTAAGAAATATTTTAAGGTAGAGTCGGCAACTGCAATAGCACAACAATTTAACGAATTTAAGTTTGAGTCCGATGTCAATATTAATATTTTTGCTAATAAGCTTGAAAATTTAGTGAGAAAACGATTTCCTGATATGGAAGAAAAAGCCCTTGAACAATTACTCATCGCAAAATTCAATGACCTCATCCCGCCCCACTTTAGAATTCATCTACTATCACAAAAAGCCACAACCTTTTATCAGATAATGGAATGTCTCGAAAAATTTCAGGAAATTTATAACTTGCAAGTAAACCCTGTCTTACCAGGAACATCTTTTGCTACTATTCAGAACTTCAATCATAAAACAGATAGTGAAGTGATAGGTACAAACTCTGAAAACAATTTGACTAAGGTTAACAATTCATCTTATAGCAAGCGGCCATACAATAAATTTCCACAAAACAAAGGTTCACATACGATTCAATGCCAATGGTGTGAAAGACCTGGACATTCTACTCAGAAGTGCTTTGCACTCAGAAAATTACAAAATAATAAGTTCTCTTACAGATATCGTAATGGGCAAACTTTCTCTAGACCTTATAGAGACATGTCACGGAGAGCCAGGCCCCCTAAAACATTTAAATCCAACTCCCCTCAAACCAAAAGTAGTCAGTCACAATGACTAGAAGTGGAGAATGGTAGAAGTCAAACTAAACTCCTAGGTACAAAGAGTTCCTCATATAGGTCAGGTTTGACTAAAGTCAATTACCATAACAACTTTTCACAGACTAACTCAACATATTCTAATCTACCTAATAATTTTTTTGTACATAACAATGAAATCATTCTGAGATCTCCAGACACACAGGCAAAGTTCCCTTTGTCATTAGAACGTAAAGTAAAATCTGTTGCGATACAGACAGCATCTCCAGTACTGGTAACGTCCCCGACTGTGGAGGAAAATGGAGACTGTATATTAGTTAATTCACTGGAATTCTTGTTACACACAGACAATGATCTGCCCAATCTCCCCATCATACAATTATTGTTAAACAAAACATTAGAGAATTTTCTTCTCGACTCAGGAGCTTCTGTGTCATTACTCTCAAAACATTACTTTTTACAAAATCAAAGCAAATTATATTACAAAAGAATTGCTTCAAGAGTCAAGATATCTACAGTAAACTCTATAGTCCAATGTGATGGATGTGTTTGCATTTCCTTTAAAATAGGGAAAACTTTTTACAAACACACATTTTTTCTTATTGAAATACCAACTGAATCCAAATTTATTGGTATACTTGGCTTTGATTTTTTAAAGTCCCATCACGTTGTTATCAATTTACATAATAACAAGATACAAATTAATGAAAATGCTTTAGATATTCTAGACACTGTACCCTCTTGCAGTCTTTTATCATCTGAATCTGATATGAATCGGGCATCGCATAAGATAGATAGTACTCATATGGATTTCACCCAAACTGGATGTAAAAAATCTAAAACTGATGTTCATAAAGATAATTTGCCCTCTTGTAAAAAATGTTGGCTTACCCAGAAGATTATGATTGATCCACAGGATACTATATATGTGCCTGTGCGGTCCACGCTTATTCCAGAAAATCAGTTAGTAATGTTTACATCGTCTAACAAGCACTGTCCACTTGCGTCCTATCCTTCTCTTATGGAGGTACAACATATCAAGGAAAATTCTACTAAACAAGAATTAATTCATTTTTTTATTCCTATGTATAATAATTCGAGCAAGAAACTGCATATAAATAAAAATACCATTTGTGGATACATTTCAGAGATAGATAAAATAGAAGAAAATACCTTAGATCTTGCAACAAATACACCTGATCACATGTGTAATCTAATTAAGGCTACACCAGAAGTTTTATCCTTAAGACAGAAAGAATTTAATGTAAATAATTTTTCTATTCAACAGAAAGGGTAATAATGCAAGGTATTCTTAAGAAATTTAATTCTGTATTTTCATGTTCACTAAAGTCGATTGGACACACCGATCATATCACTCCACATATAAAATTCATTTCAGATATTCCCCTAAAAACTTACCCATTTCCTATTCCACAAGCTATTCAAGAAGAGGCAAAAGATCAACTTGACAAATTACTGGATGCAGGGATCATTGAGAGAAATATCTCTGAATGGGCATGCCCAATGCTCATGGTTAAAAAGCAAGCTGTGTCTAAGGAGGATAAACCTTCCTTTAGACTGGCCCTAGATTTAAGGTTAATCAACTCTATGATTCGATGCTCCACTTATCCTCTTCCAAGAATTGATACGATAATAAATGACATCTCAAAATTTAAATATTTTACAACATTAGACTTTCCCTCAGCGTATCATCAAATTTCATTACCTAAAGAATACAGACGACGTCTCTCATTTACTACACAATGGGGAACTTATTCATTTAAAAGATTAATGTTTGGGCTGAGATCAGCCGCATCAACATTCCAAATGCTTATTGACATAATTATACAAGAGTGCAATTGTTCAGGCATATAAGCTTACCAGGACGACATTATTATAGGAAGTGACTCTTTCCAGGAAACAACAGAAAAATTACAAACACTTTTAGCTACTCTACAAAAGTACAATCTGACATTGTCTCCAAAGAAATGTAAATTCCATCAGTCATCTATTGAATATCTCGGTTTCAGCATCCAAAATCAAAAAATACATCCTATTTCTTCTACAATAACATTACAAAAATCACTCAATTTCCTATCCCAGCAACCAGAAAACAACTAAAAAGATTTATAGGATTGTGGGGATTCTACAGAAAACTCATTCCCTGCTACTCGCGATTAATTGATCCTTTGATAAAATTAACATCTCCGAAAACTACATTTAAATGGACAGAGCAACATGCTGAAGTCTTTAAACAAATACAGAATTTTTTTTTCTCTAAACCTTTTCTTTCATTACCCGATTGGTCAAAACAATTTTTTCTTAATACAGATGCTAGCAAAATTGCTATTTCAGGGGTTCTTCTACAAGAAAAGGAAGGCATTCTGCTTCCGGTTAGTTACTTTAGTAAAACACTATCTAAATCAGAACAGCGATATTCAGCCATCAAGCTTGAGCTGATGGCCATAGCTAAGTCAGTCAGTGCATTTAAATTTTTCCTTTTCAACCGACCTTTCACCATTCTCAGCGATAGCAGACCACTCGAACACTATAAGAAAATTTCCTCTCCTGCTGATCTAACTACTAAATGGCTAATTGAGTTATCAAACTATCAGTACACATTCAAATATGTAAAAGGTAAAACAAATGTTTTGGCAGACTATTTTTCAAGAGAAGACTTTTCTGCATACACTCAAGATCTTAACTCAAACCCAGAATTAATTAAAGAGGCTAACAATTTACCCATTTCTTCAGCTTCTCCAACAATTGAACTCCATCATTTCAATGTCACACAAAAATCTGATAAGTCACTCACCTCATCAGAGCTTCATCGTTCTTCTTTACCTCAGTTGTTAAGTAACGATGCTGCTCCACTCAGTCGTTCCTTAAACAGCTCTGACGCAGATAATCTTATGATGGAAATCTCGGAAGAATGTTTTTTTAAAGAGCAAAGAGAAGATGACTTTCTGCTAAAAATTATTGTCGATATCACTTCGGAGAAACCTTCTCCTAAATATAAAAATTATTTTGTCCATCCGGACACAGGTCTGTTAATGATCAAACGAAAGTTTCACCAGCCTGAGAACTCTCCAAAAACAAAAATTGTAGTACCACAGAAGTTAAAACCAAAAGTATTAAAAATTTGTCACATGCCTCACTTTGGAATTAGAAATACATACAGAAGAATACTTAAACATTTTTATTGGACAGGATTATTTGAAGATGTGAAAAACTTTGTTCTGTCCTGTACATTATGTATTCAATATAAACCGCACAGAATTCCACCTGCTCCACTACAGGAAATGTTTGTTCCTTCTGCTCCGAGTATGTTGGTTTCCATGGACTTTTTGGGTCCTTTCTCTAATGGCTTCCATGTGTTAACATTTCTCGATCATTTTTCTAAACATATTGAATTGGTACCAGTAAAAAATGCAACAGCACAAGCTGTAGTTAAAGCCATTACGGGATACATCACTACCTTTGGTCGACCCTCTGCGATACTCTCAGACTTAGGCCCACAGTTCACAGCAAACATCTTTAACAACTTGGCACAGACATTGAAAATTACAATCTCCCATTCATCATCAGGACACCCGCAAACACAAGGCTCATCAGAAAGAATTAATACCAGCATCAAATCCTCAATTGCCACTCTTACCAAGGAAGGATTTGATTTTCATCAGGCTTTGATGATACACAAGAACCTGTATAACACCACCATTCATTCTTCAACTGGATATTCTCCAGCCTTTCTGCATTTTCGCAGGTCACTAACAAGCATCTTTGACTTGTTTGAAGCTCCTCAGTTAGAAACACTGGAATTTCCATATGAATACCATAAATACATGGAATCAATGAAACAGATCTTTAGGCAAGTGCATCATAACATGAAGTTTCACCAAAACGAACGTAATACTAGACAACATAAAAAAGCAGTTCTCCGGAAATTCAAAGAAAATGACATGGTCTTTATAAAAACCAAAGATACATTTAAACCAAGATTCATAGGCCCATATTCAGTTCAAAAAGTAATATCTGGTGTGTTACTCTCCGTCAGAGAATTCGAAAATGAAGGGGCTGAACCATTCACTATCAACATAGACCGTGTCATCCTGGCTCATAAAAGAAAGCAACATCTCATTCCACAAACAATTCAGACAGGTCAACCAGCTGGGATTGTTCAACCGCAGTCTCATTATGATCTCAGACCAAGATGCAAAACTTAATATTTTTTTGTTTTTTTGTTTCCATTTTTCACAAATGTTATTTTAACATATTTTTTTAAGTTTTTTTTAGGGGACTTAACTATCAGGTGTTTCGCCAAAGTTGCCTGTTGTGTAAACAAAGGTGAATCGGTACAGGTATATTTGATAAGTTGTATTTTGTATATTGTCCTATTATATATTGTGTAGTTATATATATATTTTTTTTCCTGTGGAAAATGTTGAATATCTACAAAAACTTAGTGAAGTGTGTATTGTATTTAATATGAATATAAATCTTCTGTTATGCTGATTTATTTTATATATTGACTTATTTGTTAAATTTGATAACTATACTATAATTATTTACTGCTCAAAATGTACAGTATGTGTGTGTTATATGTATCGGAAACTTGCATATTTATATGTGTATACATAATTTTTCTTCTTTCTTTTCATATATTAATTACTACACATTGTCATGTTTATAAATATATTGGGTTATTAAATACAATTTCTGGAAGCTTCCACACCATTTTCACAGACACAAACATCACTTATACAACACAAGTATACACAACATCCACACTATTACACAATCAAATTAATACACAATCCACACATGATATGTATATAAATGTGTATAATGTTTGATAAAATTCTTTGTTTATTGTGATTATTGACATTGCAGTTTTGTTTTGGTTATATCTGATAGTATGTTTATTTTGAGTATTACTTGACGTTTATATAAAGTGCATTTTTGATTTTGTTTAGTAATCTAACTTGGTGGCCTCAGTAGCCACTCACATTTATTATTTCCATTTATAATATGTATATTCTAAAAAATAATAATAATAATAATAATAATAATGGTAATGATAAAAAAAAAAAAAAAAAAAAAAAAAATCTTATTCGAATATTATACTTAAGTGTTTGGAATGCCTTTTCCGTATCTAATGTAATATTTATCTGTAAGATTATTTTGACATTTGTATTGATACTTATTTTGATTTTTTTTCTCCTTCATAATAATGCTTCAAGAGGTCATCTGTAAATATTTTATACTGAAATATAATAACTGATTTTGTTTTATCATAATGCGTGTATTTAATATCAAGATTATTGGTTAAATATTTTTATTGAAATTGCACATACACCAAATTTCTGTTGTCATGTCATGCAATTTTTTTTTATTCTCTTTAACTAATTATTTTTACAAATTTATAAGAAAGAAATTTTACAGCACTTAGCATGCGTTTCAATGTTTCTGTTTATAATACTATTTTCTTTAAAGGGTATCAATATTTTTTTTTTTACCCATGTCACTTGTTGATAAAAGCTGTGTCTGTTTGCATTTATAGATATATTTTATTAGTTGTCTATATCCTAATAAATATTGTTATACACAGATATGTCACTGACCGCTTTTGTATCAATAAAATCGTATCTTTGGGAATATCTGTAACCACAGTGCTGAAATAATTGTTTTTTTTTTTTTTATGAAATAGTGTATTCCTCGCCTATTTTTGTAGAATTGATCACCTACCAGGGTAGGTGTTGATATTAGATTGTTTGTCGGAATTTTATTGTTTCAGCTTTACATATCGATTTTGTATTATGTTTGGTTCAGATTTTGTGTCACATGTACATTGTTCTCAAAATTTCCAAATTTTTTTATCAAGTGCATGTTATTCAAGGTATTGTAAGACCTTTCATTTGCTTAAAAATTTAATTTGTTACATGCATGCCTTTAATGGCCGTTCTAACAATATTATGTAGTCAATATGGACATTTTTTTTTCACATGTAAATAAAAAAAAAAAAATTGTAATCCTTCATGTAAATGTAGGTATGCACTCTCCATTCACATTTTTAGTCTTCCAAATTTTTTTAATGGTCGTTAGGGGTAATGTGGTGTTAAAAACATCACTTCTTTCTAAATTTTAAAATAAGATCGTTTTTCTGCACTTAAATGCATTGTATCTCTTAGCTGGCTCAACTCACCCTGTAATGTTTGCTTTACTGCAATTCACACACAGGAGAAAATTTGGTTCTTCTTTCCTAGTGGTGATGTCATCTCACACCATTCTGAGAACCAATAGGGTGATGGTTCTGACCCCACCTTCTGTTATCCTGGCAATTTTAAATTCAGTTGTTTTTGAGCAGGACTCTAGAGAGGAGTCATGGGTAAGAATGGGTTTTATGTTCTGTTTTTTTAAAGGACTTTGTCCAGATTATGAATTGGAGAGAGAGTGCCTACTTATTAAATATATATATATATTATCAGCTGGAATGGATGGATCTCCAAATTTTAAGAGCAGTCTATTTTTGTATCCTGCTTGTTTTGGATTTGCTGGTATTGATTGGAAAATAAAAGAAAGGAATTTTGATGCAATGATTTGATTTTTTTACAAATAGTATTGTGTTCTGCATTTTTCCTTTTACAGCATTCTACCAATTAAGTAAGTTTGTTCCTCTTTTCTCTTAAGTAAATAAAAATAATTTGATATATGTTTGACTTTATGACCAAAAGAACAAAAAGGGTTTAGCACTCACAATGTAATGTACGATCATGTATGCCATGAGGTTCTTGATTCCTCAATAACGAACTTCTATTGATAATTAAAATTAAAAATATTAATAAAATAAAATAAAAATATGAAAATATTAAAGTAAATGAAAAATTTACACCACATTCCTGTGTGTGATTTACTCGGGGAAAGGCAGCCATTAGAGTGACTTTTCCCGAAAAAAAAAAAAAAAAAAAAAAAAAGGTATCACTTTTTCCCTCTCGCTGATCAATCTATGTCTTATTACTATATCTATGAACAATATCGCTTTTTTACTACTGTTGCCGACTGTAATATACACATATTTTACAAGTAAAATAAATAAATAAGATCCTTGAATTAACACTCTTGAGCTACATGTGAAGACACAAAATATAATTAAATTTTAAAATAGTACGTTAGAATTTTAGTAAAATCGTTTGCATATTTGTTTAATGGATATACATTAATTACATTAAAAACGCTTTAAACACACGTAAAATTAAATTTTATTTAAAAGATGTTTAAAAAAATTTACCCGAAGCTTTTCGCTTTAATAGTAAAGCATCATCAGGGATTTTTATTATTCGTTTCCAATGAGCAGTTTTTAAATATTTTTTTCTTTTCACAGTCAACAGTTAACTCTTTTTTTTTTTTAGAGATTATTTATGATACATATTACTTTATTTTTTAATTAATATATAAAATAAAAAGTTGTTATTAAATATTTAAAAAAAAAAAAAAGAAAAAAACTGAAGTTTTGTGGATTTCTTTTTTCAGGACGATGGAATTATCATTACTTGTTAAGTAAAATAATAGAAAAAAAAAATTATTATTTTACAGCTCTGTAGAAATGTAATGCATGCATCGAATTAAATATAAAATGGTGTTCCTTTTCATACTTTTATAGATTCAAAATAATATATTTAACACTTAATATTCAAATTTAAAAATTAGGACATAACATTGGAAATTGATTTGAAATTCATCCTAAAGACATTTATATAGTTCTACTTAAAAAGTTATTGGCGAACTAATGTAGCCCAGTTGTCTGTTAAATGTTCCATGGAACAACTTTCAACATCCAGTGCATTTATTTGAAAATCTTACTGGATAAATTTTACAAACTTTAGATACATTACGTGGAAATTTAAAACATTTTTTTTTTTTTTTTTTACTTGCATTTGTTAAGTTTTTTATGGATCAGATAAAGAAAACTCCGTTGTTCTAAGTGCACATTAACAAACATAAATACTACAGAAGCAAAGAAAGAGAGAAGAGACAGATGGAATATAAAGATGTAAAATTAAATTAAATTAAAATAAAATAAATAAATAAAATATGTAGCTTAAAATTCACCTGATGACAATTCAATACATGGAATTCATAAATGAGTGAGTGTGCATTAAAAATATTAGAATTTTGATGACTGAGTGCCAGGATCGATCTAGCCGTTCGGGGTTTTTGGTGTTTTTCTCCGAAACTCGCGTAAATACGGGCTAGGACCCCATATAAACACCTCCATCGAGGGCATCACACCTATAGGCCTAGGACCCTCGTGTAGTCACTTTAATCCCAACAACAACAAAAATTTGATGACTGAATTCTCAGTTTTTTCAAAGGAAAATATCTTTTTTTTTTTTTTTTTTTTTTTTTTTTTGTTTGTTTTATTTTATTTAAATCTGTATGAAAAGGTTTATATCCACTGGATAACATGCTAAAAATATTTAAATTCAATCTTTTATTTAAAAAATAATAATAATAATTAATTCATTTTTATTTATTTTTATTAGAATGAACTATTTTCTATACTAGTAGTACATATTTTCTTTCTTTCTTTCTTTTTTTTTTTTTAATCATAGCATGGAAATCAATTAAACCAATTTAATATTTTATCCTTTCACTTCAAATGTAACCATTAGATAAGTTAGAAGAAAAACCGGAAAACAATTCCCTAATGTTTTAAATATAACGATATAAACCATATTTAAATTACCATTGTTTACAATAATCAACTACAATTATTTTTCGTTTATCAAAAATAATTTAAGAACTATATTTTAAGAAAAGTCATCCATACAATTTTTTGTTACATTATTTGAAAAATACATTTTAGTACTATCATTTTAATCGTGCATTTACTTCTTCAAGATGGAGGGAAAAAATTTCCCCTCCGATGGCTGAAGGTAAGGTGCATAAACCAAATATAAAATTTTGGTTCCTTTCTGGTTATTTTAGTGCTCAATACAGGTCAGCTACAGTAGACCTCTAACACTGAATCCATCATTTTAGCACAAGGGGGAGTTTTTTTCCTTCTTACTCAATGACAGTATAAGGGGATGCCCTCTTTACTTCTATCTATAAAATATCACGCAACAGCCAGCATGATATATAACGTCCGAATACTTTAATTAGTGCCTCTTGACTTTAATTAAGACATGATTAGGTTTTGATAATGGCCTATTCCACCCTAGTAACAAATGTAATGAGCTACAACTTGGGCTATTTAGTTATAACTTCATTTTGGTAGTTAAGTTCCACTTTTGAGCTACATATGAAAAAAGTATATAAAAAATATTCTATACGGCTTAAGCCAAGTTTTAATACTTTGATGCAAAGTTTAAAATAAAAATTTAAATGTTTAATTTATTATTTATAAATTTGTCTCGAATATAATACCAATAATAACTGTTTATCCATTACTTTAAATTTCGAAAGACTGTAAATTTTCGTGTGATATGAAGAACGTGTTAAAACAAATAGAAGATAATGTTAAACCGTTAAATTTATTTCAAATTACGACAACAATCCACATATCTTATGTTCCCTTTCGATTTCAAATAATTATCACGACCGAAGTCATAGTATCATTGATGTGTTAATGGTAACAGAAATAAAACAACTAAATATCTAAGAATCTTTCAAATTTTCAAAAAGAAAAGAAACGTGTCAGAAAGTACAGTCGGTAACGAAAGTCTCCGAAAACTCGCAAAAATTCCTATATAAAAAAAAGTACACTTAATACAGTTTTGTTAAACAAATCCTTGTCGAATCATGTTCTTAGTCTAAAAACAGGATTCGACAAGGATTTATTTAACAAAACTGAATTAAGTGTACTTTTTTTATATAGGAATTTTTGCTAGTGTTCAGAGACTTTTGTTACCGACTGTATATATTAAAATTATTAAAAATAATAATGATAATTAAAACATTGCCTGAAATTATATAAAAAATTTATATATCTGCTTAGTTTTGCTCTACTTTTGGTGCTAATTTCTATAGGTGCAGAAACAAAAAGTTGCTGCAATGTGAGTCAGGAAATAAAAATCCATTTGAAAATAATCTGGTGTGTCACTCACACGACTTTCTCTTACCCTGAAATTTAATACTATAAATACAGGTTGGAGATTAAGAGGTAAGAAAACGATGTTATGTAAACCTATGTTAAACAATTCAAATTAGGCTTCGGAAGAGTTTCATATGATAATTAATTCTGTGTGAGGGGGGGCTACCGCCCCCCTCGCCCCCCCCGTTTCATTAATGCACCAAGATTTATATAAAATTTAATTCGGTTATTAAAAAATAATTCTGTTTTTAAAAAATAATTTATTAAAATTATTATTAAAAAAAATTATCATTTATAATAATGCAGACGATTTCCATATTAGAGAAGTAGTATAACACTAAATATAAAAAAAAAGTCCATTTTATTCTCAATATTGTATATTAAAAAAAAAAATAAATAAAATAAAAAAAAATATATGCGATTTTTTTTTTTTTTTTTTTTTTTTTTTTTTAAGTTATTTTTTCGTTAAAAGTAAAAAAAAAAAAAAGCGATAATTTTGTTTTAAATTATCGCAGATCTATGGTTCAACCATTCGTTTTAAAGGTATTGACGAGCTCTTTTGAAAGATACCTATCATGAAAATTTACTCCCCTCGAGGGTGGACTTCTCCCCCCAGGGGGGGGGGGAGGCGAGGCTCCTACATACACAAAATTTTTTTCCCAGTTGACTATCTCTATTATAAAATATATATATTCGTTTCATTTGGTTTAGTGCAGTCTATAGACGTTAAACTCTACTTACCTGCAATTTACCCCATAGAGGTAATGTATTAGAATTCTCTTGATTGTCCCTGTACACGAACCATTTGCTTCATCTTAACGAAAAGCTTACTGTAGCATCTATATATGATACACATTTAGAATACCAAGTTTGGAATGTCTGCTACTATTTGTTCTTGAGATATGCTGATAACAGACAGACACACAGACCATTTGCTAAAAACATGATTTTCGTATCCAGGGGACCTCAAAACGTGTAAATATAACAAAATCTCGCGTTCGAAAATTTGACCCAAAAACAATACTATGGTATAAAGGGTATAAGTCAACGAAATCCCTTTTTCCTAATCGATTCTTTTGATTTGTTTTTAGTTAGTTTAACTTTATTTTTCGTTTCCTGAAAAATCAAGAATATGGATTTAAATCCTTTATCCTTATCACTACAGATATATGCTACCAATTTTTTATTAAAATTTATTTTGTAAACAAGGTGCACAGGCATATTGTAAGATCTTTCTTTTCACAATGTGTTTCCAGTAAATTTATTTACACATTAGTATACGCAATACACAAATGATTTACAAATCACAATACTTACCTTTCAATAGTATCAAATATTTATAATAGTCCAGTACAGTTTAGTGATCAATCTTTTTAACAAGTGACATTAAAAAAAAAAAAACTCTGCGTCTACGTGTGAATAATAAATAAGCTTAATAAGTCCCATAAAAAGCTAATTTTATTTCTTTTTTTCCCATTTCGCAAAACCAATTATTCGTTAAATACCTGCGATATATTAAATTTGAGATCACTGCCTACAGGGAATACCTCATTAAATGACAATATTCCCCCTTTGAAAAATGAGGTCATTCCGACAAAATACATGTGAGAGTTAATAAACCATTGCACACTCCCATACGCCATTTAAAAGAAAAAAACTAAATTGGATTTCTATGTTAGTAACGGCTATAAATGAATTTCTCACGTGTAAAGAACTTTTAAATGGCAGCGGAACACTTCTATGGAGTGACGTCATTCATGACAGAAGGTGGACTGGTGAATAAAATACCTTTCTGAAAAGATATATTAACTGGTTATAGATAGAGAATAAGCAAACTAGGACCGATATTGACTGCATTTTTTAAAATTTTCTGATTTGTATAAGTACAATTAACGAGCAAAAGTAATAAAAAAATTCCGTAAGATACAAAATAAATAAATAAATAAATATATGTCTTGTCAATATATAATATATATATAATAACAATAAGAATTATAACAGAAAATAAACAGATGATTAATTTGCCCTAACAACCCACAAAAGCTTAAACGGTTACCAGTTAACTAAAATAAAATATTTAAATAATTTGACTAGTATTTTTTAATTTAGATTTGAAAAGAATACTTTAAAATAATTTTGATGATAATATAAAACATATAGAAATATTACAAAAAGGAGCTTCTTAATGATTTTAATCAAAAATTTTCTATTCAAACTAATAATAACAAAACGAACTAAAAAAAAAGAAGAGAAAAGCCTAATTTTATCGAACACGACACAAATAAAACAATAAAAAATATATATACAATAGAAAAATACGCAATCTCAAGCATGAAAAAAAAAAAAAATTCAAGGAAAAGACACTGAATAGCAGGAAAGAAAATTTATAGGGGAATGTCTCCTGTTATGAGCATTCTCCGGTTATGGGGCACCCGCAATATCTTAAGAAAAAGCAAATAGGGTGGATTTGAGTACTGTCAAACATGTATTGTGAGAGTACGCAGTTTTTGTGCTAACACCGAAGTGGATAGATGCATTTTCTTAGAAAGTGCAAGCATCGGAAAATAAAAAAAAAAAAAAATCTGAGAAAAAGCAACACAAAAGTGACTTGTAAATATCTTCAGAATGCGATAAATTGAAGTGAATTAATTCAGAAATGTAAATGCTGGTATATTTATACAGTACATTCCTCATATTTTGTGATACATTATCGAATTCAGCCAAAATGTGGACCGAAAATTGCTTTTTCTGCCATTATAAAAATAGCTTTCATTCCCGGTTGTGGGCACCTTCACGTAACCGGTTGTGGGCGCACTTGTTGTTGTTTTTCATTTAAAACGTGTGTTTGACTTAAAAACTGTCAAATATGGTCGTTTATGTCAAAATAACATATTTTATTAGTGTTTTTATGTATATTTAGGCTTTTTTTAGCAATGTCAACCCCGACAAAGTGAACAGATCCAAAAGAGATGGATTTGAATGCGCCATTTAGGATTGCTTAGTGGATAAGAAATCAGTAAAATCGACTGCCCGAGAATATGGACTTTCTTGCAGCATCTGATTCCCTCCAGAAGAAGCCTGGAGAAGTAAGGCAACTCCACCATTCGAAGAGCCGGCCAAACGCGCTAAAACTTGGAGTCTCTACAATCTGATGATGTCGACTTCTGTGTCATCTGTTTGAAGCACCTGCCACTATGCCTAACAAGAGCCATCTCAATCAAATGCAACACGTGTGATCGTCTGGTGTATTTGAAGTGTGCCAATATACAGTCGATAACAAAAGTGTCCGAACACTAGCAAAAATTCCTATGTAAAAAAAAGTACACTACATACAGTTTTGTTAAATAAATCCTTATCGAATCATGTCCTTACACCGACTAAGAACAGGATTCGACAAGGATTTATTTAACAAAGCCGTATGAAATGTACTTTTTCTACATAGGAATTTTTGCTAGTGTTCGGACACTTTTGTTACCAACTGTACATGCAAATTATTTTACTTGCAAGCGTTGCACTTCTGATCTGGAGGACGAAGAAGATGACAAATGAAGTTGGTAAAATGATATTTTCTTTTATTATTTCGGCCACTGAATCCTTACAAAAGGAATAAATTTTGTTGTTTTCTGTATTTATGGTGATTTTTTTTATTATTTTCCCATTTTTGGCGGATTTTTCAAGTGTACCCACAACCAGGAACAAAGTTTTTTTTGGACAAAAATGATCACTTCAGAATAATGGTAATAATTTTTTTCTGGTTGACGGAATCGATACAATTACTTCATCAAACGTTAGCTAAGGGTTCTAGCTTTCCATTGGTATTCATATGTTTCCATAATATTTACTCTATCAAAAGTTATAAACCGAAATCAAAACTGTGCCCACAACCGGAGACATTCCCCTACATTTTTGTAAAATGTAGAGAAATCCAAAATTTAAATACTGGAAAAATACGTAAATATTTTGTCTGGAGCATTCTGAAATATGGGGTGCCTGCCTTTTTACATAAGAAATATCTTAGCGTTCTGAACTTTTATAGTAATTATTTTTAATTTTTTTATTAAAAAATGGGTAAAATATACTAGTATTTGCAATACATATGCGTAGTACTCCGAAAACATAACATTTTCGAATCATGACTTCTTTAAAAAGAAACATATAACATTACATTTTAACATACTAAAAAATTTATAAGCACAAGCAGCGTTACTACATGACAAATAGACGTATAACAAGAAACATTTAATATTTTAACATATTAGATAAATTCAAAATAGAGCTAACACAAGAAATACATAAAATAAATACACGCCAAGACACGTGTAACAATGACAAGAAACGTTTAATATTTCATATTTAAAAAAAAAAATAAAAATAAAATAAAGCAGTGCTATTACAAGAGATACATAAGACATATAAACGTCAAGACACATATAAAAATATAACAAGAAATATTTAATATTTCAATATATTAGGGAAAATTCAATTGTGAGCTATCATAAGAAACACGTAAAACGTATTCGCGTCAAGAAACAAAATTTACATATACCAAAAAATATATAACATTTTAACGATTCGGAAAAAATTCAAAGCAGAGCAATCACAAACGATACAGACATATTGACGTCAAGATACTTATAACTATAAAAAGAAGTCTTTAATATTTAAGCATATTTAAAAAATAAATAAATAAATAAATGAAAAACAGTGCTACCACATGAGATACATAACGCGTATACACATCAAGACACATATAGACTTATAGACATATAATAAGAAATATTTAATATGTCATTATATTATTAAAAAAAAATTAAAGCAGAGCTATCACATAAAGCGTATAGTCTTCAATATATAAAATAGACATATAACAAGAAACATATAACATATCAACATATTAAAAAAATCAAAGCAGAGCTATCCTAAGTGATACATAAGACATATAGGCGTCAAGATATATATAGATATATAACAAGAAACATTTAATATTTCATTATATTATTTAAAAAAAAAAAAATTATAGCAGAGCTATCACAAAAGACACATAAAGCGTATAGTCTTTAAGATATAAAATAGACATATAACAAGAAACATATAACATATCAACATATTAAAAAAAAAATCAAAGCAGAGCTATCCTAAGTGATACATAAGACATATAGACGTCAAGATATATATAGATATATAACAAGAAATATTTAATATTTCATTATATTATTTTTTTTTAAATTATAGCAGAGCTATCACAAGAGACACATAAAGCGTATAGTCGTCGAGAAACGCAATAGACATATAACAAGAAACATACAAGGTCTGGCTTTTAATTTCCAGGACTGACGTAACTGTAGGCGAACGAAAAGCCGGAAGATGGCGCTAGTGATTGCATATTGAAGAGCGTTTTCTTGCGCATGTGCAGTGCAATCGGCGCCATTCTGAAGTAAGTTGTTCTCTTGGAAAGGCGCGTTTAAACGTAGCTCTTAAATTCCTATTGTCAAAGTGAAAATGGAGCAAAGAATTAACATTAAATTTTGCTTCAAATTGGGCAAGACAGCTGCGGAAACCTACGAAATGTTAAAACAAGTTTACGGCAAGGAAGCATTATCCCGCTCAAAAACTTTTGAATGGTTTAAACGCTTTCGGGACGGGCGAGAAAGTGTCGAAGATGATCCACACACAGGTCGGCCGCAGTCCGTACGCACGCCGGAAGCAATTGAAAAAGTTCGCGATATGGTGACATGTGATCGTCGATTGACTATTCGAGTACTCGCCGAAGAATTGAACATGGACAAAGACATGACAATGCCCGCCCTCACACTGCGTTGCCTGTGAAGCGATTCTTAGCCCAGCATGGTGTCGTTGAGATGCGGCATCCACCATACTCTCCAGACCTTGCACCTGCAGACTTTTTCCTGTTTCCTAAGCTGAAAAATTCGATGAAGGGAACAAGATTTCAGGATGTCGAAGCCATCAAGAAAACCGTAACGTCAGTATTAAAGAGCATTCCAAAAGAGGACTTTAAAACTGCTTTCCGAAATTTGTACAGTCGAGCACAGACGTGCATTACGGCTGATGGGGATTACTTTGAATCATATTAAATGACTATGTGTTTAACTTTTTTTTCTTCTGAGTTATTCTATGAGTCCTGGAAATTAAAAGCCAGACCTTGTATAACATTTCAACATATTAAAAAGCAATCAAAGAAAAGACCAATCAAGCGATATATGAGACGTATAGACTTCAAAACACACATAGACATACATATAAGAATAAACATTTAATATTTTAGCATATAAGAAAAAAATTAAAAGCCGAGCTATTCAAAAAGAGAAGAAATTCAAAGCAGAGACAAGAGACTCGTATGACATGCAGTCGTCAAGACACATGGATACTACATGAAATACGCAAGCTGTAGAGACGTCAAGATATAAATAGACATACAACAAGAAATATGTATATATTTCAGTATTTTAGAAATATTGAAAGCTAAGATATTATAAGAGTTACAAATCGTATAGACGTCGAGAAAGATAATAGACATACTTGTATAATGAGAAATATATAACGTTTCAACATATTTTTAAAAAAAATCAAAGCAGAGCAATTACAAGCTATATATAAAACGTATATATGTCAAGAAAGATAATAAGACATAAAATGAGAAATATATAACATTTCAACATATTTAAAAAAAATCAAAGCAGAGCTATTACAAGCTATGTATAAAACGTATAGACGTCAAGAAAGATAAAAAATAGAAATTTATAAATTTTTATAAAATTATATTATAAAATTTTATATTTTATAAAATTTATAAAATAGAAAATTAACCTTTTTTTATCTTTATTCTCGGCTTCACAAATCTCATCCTAAAGCCATCTCACTAATTCTGTAATTAAAATTAGGTAAGAAATGAGTGTCACAATAAAAGTTTTATGTATTTATTTAAAAAAAAAAAAAAAAGAATAATTTTACAATAAAAATTAAGTAAAAAAAAAAAAAAAAAAAATGAAATAAACAAAAGTTATTTTTTACCAAAAATTAAATTTTGCAATATATACAAAAAATTAATTTCTTTATTATTTTTTATTTTGCTATTAAAATTTGATCTAATCCTTAATTTGAATTAAAAATGTGCTGTTTTCTTTACTTTTACAACTCATCAGATTTCATTATTATCTTCTTTATTTTTGTACATCTTCAGCTTATACTTGATTAACAATTTATTTCTAACTCAAATAATTAATTTAAAAAATCTGTCTTTTTCTAATAGTAAGATAGTTATACCATCTTAATCTCAAACAGCTGCCTCCTCGACATCCCGGCACCCATTGACCTGAGCTCTATTATCCAAACAATACACCATTAATTAATTAATTAATTTTGACAGTTAAATCGTTTTACGCTAATGAGCGACCCATTTTGACGAACGCGAACACACCGTTCAATGTACGGCTGGCATGATTCATTAACGCTGCTGTATTTCAGCATTGGATAATATTTGGCGTTTCCTCAAACCTTTTTTTTTTTTTTTTTTTTTTTTTTTAAATAACAAATTGACACGTGATCACATGAAAAAATGATATTGAAATTGTAAATGACTCCGAAATCGAAGTCATTAACAAATAATGTAATAAATTAAAAAGAAAAAAATCCAAGGAACTTCAAAAAATGCGAATTTAATTAAACGTTAAAGATGATTTGATTTAAAGCAATTTTCTTGATACAACCTTAAAAATTAAGTTTTGGAACATCTGACTGAAAATTAAATTCGACATACTATTCGGATATCGAAGATCGGGTATAAATTTAAATTCGAAATAAAAAGTTTTAATAATTCAAAATATTTTTTTATTTATTCATTTGGCTAATTTTAAATGAATTAAAATTATTACTATTTACTATAAGTAAAAATTAACGATAGTAATTAAAAAAAAAAATGGTTATTGGTTTCCGTCCTCAAACAAGAAACCAATAAATCGGCTACTTCTAAACATTGCTGGGAGAAAAATCATAATTTTAAATTTAATTCAGCTAAAATAATTTGCAGACCTATATTCATTCATGAACTCGATTTCTTTGAAGCTTTTCATATTTATAAAATTTTTAAAAACCTTGTAAATTGTGATTTCGCTGTTCCCTATTTGTCTCATTGTTGGAAATTTTACATTCAGTCCACATTTTCTTAACTTTTCTACTGTTTACACAACTAACATTCCTAAATTCCTATTGGCCACTCTCCCCACCTTTTCCGTAATCCCATTGATTGAACTAAATTCGGTCCCTCTCCTATATATACGAACACTTCTCCAGATTCAGAAATCTTTTTTGCACTGAAGACGGTACGCTTAAGGCTACCGAAACAGTTGTATGCATCTCAAATATTTTTCTTTGGCGTTTCTGACGCAGTAGTTTATTCGGGTCAGAATATATTCTGTTCAGTATTTATTTCTTAATAAGAATTAAAGCTTTCCTTCGTATGAAAGTATTAAAGAGGTTTTGCGGGTTACTTCATTCAATCTACGTTCTTCTGAAACCAACATTGATAATTGTAATTTGTAACATTATGTATATAAGGAACAATTAATAGGCAGAAATAATTCTATTCAGCATTTCGATTATTTCTTAATAAGAATTAAAACTTTATTCTATCCTTCGTATGAAAGTGTTAAAGAGGTTTTTACGATCTACTTCATTCAATCTAAGTCTTCCTGAAACCAAGCAGAAACAATCAATCAACATTAATATCTGTAATATACAGTACGTATAATATAGCTGCAATTACAATATATAGTATCAACGAAAACTTTACGAAATTTCCTCATACATGTTATAGAGATTTACTTTGCTACAAAATTAAACTGATACTTTTTTTAATAAACTTCTCTGCAGTATGCGAAAATTAATCAATTAAATGTTTATTATTCGACTGAATTTTTACTTTCAATCAGACATTTAACATTATCATCATTTGCTGTATTTCACTTTGAAAAAGTCAGGATATCTGCCAACAACAACATCTTCACTTATCTTATCATGATATGTCCAATTTGTAAAACTTTTACATATCTAAAAATAGATTGTTAACTATCGGATTAACAAGTAATAAAATAATTGAGTTAAACAAGTCAATTTCTGAGGGGGGGGGGGGGATCAAAAATTACATTAAAAAAAAAAAAAAAAAAAAAACCTTACAATAAAATATTTTAAAAATAACCATTTTTCTTACATGATTCATAAATATTAGTCATGGTGCCATTTTTATTAACTGAATTTTTTTGTAGACCAACCGGATTTAAAATCATGAAGTAAAGAATTTTTACCACGCACTTACTGTTAAATAAATAAATTTGAATTTAGTTCATTTGGTTTATTTTCTATTTGGAAGCTTAACAAAAAATTTAATACAATATTTTAATAACATAAATTTGTAAAACAAAAAGGTACGATCACTTGAGTTTTTATTTAAATTAATATAGTAAATGTTGGTGAGGAAATCAACAGTATAATTCAAAAAGAAGAATGAAATTATTGCCAAAATCGTACATGAAATACGCAAAAAAGTCCAAGCATACTAAATTAATTCTCTCTCTGACAGATTTTTTTTTTTTTTTTTTGTCTCATATTTTATTATTATAATTATTATTGTTACTACTTTCTTTTATATTCAATAGAAGAAAGTGTTGGATTCGTAAAAATTTTCGACTTCTGGTTTTCGATGGATTTACACGTTTTAAGAGGCACACAACACGATTTGAGTATTTTTAGAAAATGTCTCTCTGCCCGACTATCTGCTTGTGGCAGCTCATCTCTCCTCTCAATTTTATTCAAATTGATACGAAGTTATCCCTTGTGATAAATTTGTACCTATCAAATTCATGAAAATTTTCGAAAAAGTATCGTTCCCATACCGTTTTTCTTCTTCTTCTTCTTTTTTTTTTTTTTTTTTTTAATTAGTACTAGCAGGTTACGCCCGCTTCTCAGGTCACCATATTTAAATGAATTTTCAAAAGAATTGATTCACTATTTATTTTTTATATCACATTATAAATAAAAACTAAAAAAAAAAAAAAAAAAAAATACCTACATTGAAATCAAACTAAACCTCGTTTCGGATACCCGCTGTCTACGGCAGTTCCTTTTCCGCCTGCTCTGCATCGGGTCCAGGTTTCCACTCCCTACAGAAAGTTCATTCCCAGGCAATTCAGTCTGATTATTTATCGACTATAGGCGGATCTGCTATTATTTAAGAACTATGATTTTAAAGATAACTGTATCTCAGCATCTATTCAATGTTTTATTTTTTGTACTTTGCATTTTATAGCCCCCGCTCTTTACACTATATTAGGATTTCATTCCTACCAATATAACAAGTAAAATAAAAGTATATATATATATATATATATATATATATATATATATATATATAATAGATATCGTAATAAAATTTAATCTTAAAATTTAGCAATTAATAGAACTAAAACAATAACAGCACACTAAAATATAGAACTGAATTTAACATAGAGGAAAGAATCACACAAAAAGTTGCGATATAGATTAAGAACCAATGAGTTACGATAGTAACATGAAAAACTTACACCGACCTGAATGATAATAAAAAAGGACCATTATACTTATGAGAGAGAAAAACATATAAAAAATCATAGAATTAATTGGATGTAAATGCTTAAAGTTAGAAGCATACTTTCAAGGGGCGCATACTTCATAAAGCTGTGAAAACTGCAATATATATATATATATATATATTAAGGAATTAAATACATAAAAAACAAATGAATTTTCATTAAACTTAAATTTCAACCTTTCTACTATTTACTGCCATTTTTTTCCCGGTAAGTTCTATAAATTAAAGAAAAAAAATTAAGAAATTAATTTAAAAAATAAAAAATTAAACGTTGTTATACAGTAAAAGTTATACAAACATAACCGTTATAAATAGGTTTTTAAATTTAAAATTTAATATGCTTAATTTTTTCTACTGCTTTACCATTTGATTTTCAATAAATATAATAAATTAAAAAAAGAAAAGAAAAACAGACTTCGCCTTCAAACTAATGAATTAAAGAAATAAAAAATAAATAGAGTAATATCCATTGTTAAGATATGCAAACGATTAAAATGAAAGAATAAATTTTAGAAAAATGAAACATGGAAGTCAATATTTAAAATTGAAAATAAAAACTAATTAAAAAATTCCAATTCGAAGTTCGAAGAAATCTCGCACACCTATAGGGTCCCAGGTATCCATCTTCCAAGTTCTATAGCTTTACGATCAGTAATGTGAGCACCAGAGTGAACACAGATCCACAGAAGAAAAAGATATATATATATTTAAATCTTATGTTTCGATACATATACTCACAAATGAGAGAGGAGGGGAGAGAAAGAGAAAGAGAGGGAGATTATACGGTTACATTGTTTCTGTATCATTCTAAACAAGTTATGACTGATTTCAGCTACAATTTAAATTGAATTAAATTATTTAAACTTGTATATATTTACGTTTACAAGAAAAATTGATGATCTGTCATAAAGATATCTTGAGGTAAAATTCAATATGCCTTATGCTATTTCAATTTATACATACATACTTAATATTATATACCCATTCTTCATGCAAGAAAAATTAAATAAAGTGTGTAAATCATTTAAGATGCGGTGCATTTCTATAGGCAGTGTCCATCTGACTAAATTGTCCCACAACATGCAGGTGTGAAATGCAGACACTATTATTAATATGATACACATATGTTATATACGGACACACAAAATAATTCAAATGCCTTTCATACAGACGCGAAAAGTAATTCAAATGCCGTATACATGGGCGCACAAAATAATTCAAATGCCTTATATAAGGGCGCACAAAATAATTCAAATGCTTATCCTCGTAATGTTGGAAAGTGTCTAATAACTTATGCGTTTCGAACGACATTTATTATTCTTTTTAAAACACATTTTTTTGTTGAAACTATCGCAGCAAAATGTTTCTCCTGAACGAGAGTTTTCGAATAAACATATTAAAAATAAATATTTTAACACGTTGAGCGTCATGTCAGACATTCTAGATTCTAGACATTTTGTCATATATCTCTAGATACTGAAGGAATCATCTTGAAACTTTAGGAGTGGGCAGAACATTTTATACTTCAAACATTTCAGTGAAAGTTTTACCCCGAAAGTAAAAGCAGTACCAATAAAAAAAAAAATCTGGAGTGACTCCACTCGACTTTCCGAACATTGAGTAATTAACAGTTTTGTAGATAAAGTAAAGAAAGAGGAGTTGTTAAACAAACAAAAGAGAGAAAACCATAATAGAGTGTTTGAGTATTTTTCTCCATCTATTACACGATGTTTTATTTAACGCTACTGAACTTTGAGCCCATAGATCATAATGATAAAGAATTTTTTGTTGTGTCCCTGTAAAAACCTATAAATGCTAGATTCACCAAAATGCTCATAGTTAGTGCAACAGTGATTTATAATACTCATATAAATTTTCAGCTCAATTCAATAAGGCGTTTAGATGCTATCGTACTTTGAAAAATTTAGTCCCATAGGCCATAATGATAAAGAATTTTTCTTTGTGTCCCTGTAAAAAAACTGTAAGTGCTAGATTCACCAAAATCTATACAGTTAGTTCTACTGTGATCTATAACATGTGTACAAATTTTTTGCTCAGATTAATAAGGCGTTTAGACGCTATCACACTTTTAAAAATTTGGCCCCATAGGCATAATGATAAAGAATTTTTCTTTGTGTCCCTGTAAAAAAACTATAAGTGCTAGATTCACCAAAATCTATACAGATTGAGTATTTGTGACCTATAATATGTGTATAAATTTTTTGCTCAATTGAATAAGGCGTTTAGATGCTATCGCACTTTTAAGATTTTGCTCCCATAGGCCATAATGATAAAGAATTTTTCTTTGTGTCCCTGTAAAAAAACTATAAGTGCTAGATTCACCAAAATCTATAGGGTTCGTACTATGGTGACTTACAATATGCGTACCAACTTTCAGGTTAATCGAACAAAGCGTTTAGACGCTAGCGTGTTCACTCACAGACATACACACATACACACATACATACACACATACACACACACATACATACATCATCGTAAAAATAGTGAAAACGGACTCAGGGGACCTCAAAACGTATAGAAACATCAAAATCTCGAATTCGGATTTTTGACATGATTACAATACTTTCCTCACTATAGTGTTCGGAAAGTAATTAAAACGTTGAGCGCCCTGTCAGCCATCGGTGGCTGACAGTGTCAAATATGATATAAAGCCGCGTCAACCATCGGTGGCGGATATAAAATAGGATATAAAACTAAAAATATTACATTTAATGATTGAAAAATTATTAAAAATTTGCTTAATTTTTATTTATTACAGGAGGAATCATTATGGAATTTTAATGGATTTTAAGAATTTGCGTGACGCTCAACGTGTTAATAAATAAATAAATAAATAAATGTATATTTAAAATAATTGAAGAAAAAGTTTACGAAATTGATTTCATACTTCATAGAAGAAAAAAAAATTACTCTTAAAAAAACTCCCCTCTTAAAAATGTATTTTTAGAACTCTACTGTTGCTGATATTAGAATTTTAGTTTAATAGGTTATGTTGTGGATGATTAACCTACACATTTTGTAAATTACAAATATCCAACAAAGCAGAAAAACCCACCTTTGAATTTTTCTGTCTTCATTACGTTTTCAATGCTGGCTGTTTAAACTACCATTAAGCGGTCAATAACCCAATAACCTAGTTAATGGATTGTTTATAAAATAAATTTTGCAATCTCAAATGAAATAATTGTTATTTTATTTACTAAACTGACACGCTTATTTGCATTTATTTGTAAATCATTAGCATTAAGCACACAGACGTCATCGCTGAGATCGCATAATATCGAGATTACATATTTCAAAAGGAATTACGTATTCAAATTTAATTACTCTAAAAAACGTTTTAAAATGCTGAAGTGTAAAAAACGTAAAATAGGTATTAAATAAAGTTTTTCGTTTTTCAATAAGACTTTATTCGTAAATGTCTATATTACAAATAACTTTTTTTTTCTTTTCGTTCTTAAAAAATTACGAGTTATCTAAAAATAAAATGCGTACTTTCAAAGTTCAAATTCAATGTAAAATTTATTATTACTTATAAATTGAAAATGTTATTAGTATTATAAAAAAAAAAAAAAAAGCTAAATAAATCATTTCAAAATTTTATTAAAGAGGTTACATTTACTAATAGTTTTGCAAAATCAGTCTATCTTCTTCTTCTTCTTTCTTTTCTTTTCTTTTCTTTTTTTTTTTTTTTTTTTTTTGGTCTGTATCAATGTACGACCTATGTTTTTTTTTTTTTTTTTTTTTAAAGGTTGGAATTTTTTTTATTTTTTTATTTTTTTTATTTATTATTAACTCTGCATTTAACATATTTCATTTATTTAAAAAAAAAAAAAAAATACGAAAGTTCATACAAAGCACATTATTATGTCTGAAATATTTTATATTAAAATCTCATAAAAATTCGCAGTAAAATATATAGACGTATTTCAAAAATGATTAGATACATATATATAATTATTTTTGAAATATTTAATCTGAAAACCTCATAAGAAAATACCAAGAAAAATTTTATTAATTAAAAGAATAGTTACGAATATTTAAAAAAAAAAAAAAAAGGTACAGTCGGGGAAAAAAAAAAAATCGCAGCACTCGCTGTAATTTCATTATAATTTGACGCAGAAAAATGTAACAGACCCCATTCAACAGGAAATTAAACGCACTTTTTGAAAATGCTACCGAATTTTGAATTAGGGGTTATCTACATATTGAAATGAGCGCTAAATTTGCAACAGCCAATTTTGACTTCATATTCGAATTTCTGAGAGTCTGGCAGTGCGGAAAAGTATACTGTTTGTATACTTTATCTTTAATATTTATAGAGTTATAATCAAAAATGTGCTATGGGGTTATCTGTAAATGTAGAAAAATAAAATTAAGATCCTATAAGAAACAGATAAAATTTTAATGTTTTACACCGGAAATCTTTCAGGAAAAAAAAGAATTATGAAAATTAATAAAAACGTTGAATTTTCTAGTTTCTTATTTATCCTGAATTCAGTTTCTTAGATTTGTATATACTTCAGTACTTTTTAAAATAATTTTAGGTCTATTTAAATACATTTCACTTGCGATTTATCCAGACTGTACTCTTTCAAAAAAGTGCAATATTTTTCAAGTAAAAGTGTCTATTATGGCTGTAGTGATCACCAATAAAGCTTGAATCGTAGGGGTAACATAAAATATGAAATGAAATAATATATATATATATATATATATATATATATATATATATATATATATACAGCAACGCATAAACTAAATCTTTTCGGATAAATTTTTGTATGGGTTTATGATGTAAATATTAAACAATTTTAATCGCAATTACCAGTTTTGGGTCAGTTGAACTCTTTGGAACTGTACGATTCGTATTATAATTTCTGTGAAAATATAATTTCTTAATTAACCCTATCGCGACTGCTGACGTAGATTCACGTTATTTGAAAATCTGTAACTCTCTTAGTACAGGTTTCTTTCGTTATTTGTGTGTTACTTATTTCTTAAGTGTGTACAACCAGTGTTCATATTTTAGCAATAAAATATACTATGGATAGAAATATATTGATTAGAAAGAATACAATTATACTGTATATCCATTTGTAATATAATTGTGAATACAGAAAATTTGTTCTGAAATACTTTATTTTAGAGAATAACGCCCTTAGGCGGATTTTACTGTCAAAATTACAAAATCCTGCGGTCGAAAAAGTGTTAAAATATATTTATAAAATTAAAAGTATATTTAAAAAATATATAAATTTAAAATATATTATTAAAATTTTAAAGGCTAAAGTATCCTTAAAATAATAATCCTCCCCCCTACAAAATAAATAAATAAAAATAAAGCAATATATGAAGCAAATGATTAAGCCTTTAAGTTAAGAAACGATTTTAGAAGTCTGTCTTGCATTCCAATTCCATTAGTATTTTTTTTTTTATTGACAATTTTTACATTTATCAATTTTTCTATTTAAAACAGTAACCCCCGCCTATTTAGTTATTTTTTTCTTCTAGTGTTCGTTTAAAAGATTCGAAATTTATCACCAGTAATCGATGAAGTAAATACCACTTGTGCATATTTTTGTCAACATAAAATAAGGGGTTTAACACGAATACTCAATGTCAGATTTACTTTTTTTTTCTGTATTGTTTTTTTTTTTTTTTTTTTTTGAAGAAAGATGAAGGCGGAGCTTGTCTTCTTTAGAAAACATGAATTTTTGATGCTAACACTGATGTCTAAAAATCATCATTTTATTTTATTTCTTTGCGTTTGACGTTGTTGTTACATAATTTGACCCGTAAATAAAAAATAAACATATTTTGTTTAATTTTCCTTGTTATTTTTTAAGATTTGCTTCGTTATCTCATGCAAAACTTTATAAGAGACGGCCCCCTAAACCACTCCAAAAGAAAGATTTATTTATATCTCGAAAACTAATAACTGGAATGAGCTGCAAATTTGCACACCCATATTTTTCAACATTAGGATTCATTTTATGTAAAAATTAATATAGGTCATAATTCATAATTTTTATGAATATGAATTTATTAATATTTTTCAAAATTAAAAATATTTTTCAGAATCAAAAGTAATGATGGATTATGTTTGGGTTTCTTCACTGTATCTCGTAAAAAAAGAATTATATCGATCAAGTTATTTTTTGTGAAGATATTAATAAAAGTTTGAAATATGAATTTAACATTAGCACCTTCAAACTTTGAACGCTTATAACTCCGTGAAAAAATAAGTAAAATATACAACCAATATACTTTTTCGCGTTGTCGCGATCCGAGGAATTCAAATATAAAACAAAAATGGGGCATTACCATTGAAAAAGTTGGTGCGTGTTTTAATATGTAGACGACCCCCAATTCAAAATTTCAGTTCATTTTCTGAAACTACTCACAATTCCCCGTCGAATGATACCTATTACATTTTTCTACACCTATTAGCAACGAAGTTACGTCGAGTGCTGCGTTTTTTCCCCGACTGTACATGAAAAAGATTGTGGGTGAATTTAACAGTAGAAATTCAAATGTCCATGTAATTTTTACACATCCACATCAAATAATTTCAGATTTTGTATATGTAATTATAATTTATTCTAGAATTGAAATATGATTATTATTATAGAAAATTTTAAAATTTGCTTTTATGTCAATGCGGAGAGGTCTTGCAAATTTAGTTTACTTATATAATGCTTGTGAGCAATTGTGGCACATCTGATTGGATTACTGATTACATATAATAACTTATACCTTGCAAAATATAGAGTAACTCTGTATACTAGCCATACATTCCACATTTAGCAGTTTTCGATGAAAATAGATCTGAAAATTGAAATCTTAAGTTACTTGCCAGTAGTTTAAACCTTTTTAGCTTACTCGATATTTTTTTTTTCCAAACTTTTTAGCTAATTGTCGAAATAGATAGCCGCTTTTAAACCCGAAATTTTCATAGAAACTACTATAAATGTGATTTTTCCTTAGATGGTTATTAAAAATTGTGCGTTTTTTGAGACATATTGACAAATAAAATATTATATTTTTGTGGTTTAATGACTAAATGCGGATCTTTTTGACACGGTTAAGAAAAAGTAGTTTCATCGCACTTAATTGTTAAGATACATGATTTTTTTTTTTTTTTTTTTAATCGACGATTGATAAGAGGCAATTATTTGTTTGCCATTTGACAAAAAATGTGGTGATTTTTTTTTTTTTTTTTTAATCTGATTCCTAAAATATATGATAATTCGCCGAAAAAGGGGAAAAAAAAAAAAAAAAAAAAAAAAGAAAGAAAAAACTTTACTGATACGTGACTGGAGTTCGATTACTAAAATGCAGTTTGATTCAATTTACATTAAATTGCCGAAATACGTGATTAACTCGATTAATATAAATTTATATCCGGGCAGGAAAGTCGCAGGAAAAAAGTGGCGAGTTGTTTACTTTTTTTTTAATCGTTTTTTTATTTTATTTAATCAAATCGCTGCGAGTTTTTTTGTTCAGGTCTAGATGAAAAACAGGGATGGAAAGTTGTTTCTGGGATTTGCAAATAGATTTATTTCACACTGTCGCAATTTGTCTGAAACACCGTATCTTAATATATATAAATCTCGTGTCACAATGTTTGTCCTCAATGGACTCCTAAACCACTTAACCGATTATAATAAAATTCGCACACCATGTGCAGTTCGATCCAACTTGAGAGATAGGATAGTTTAAATCTCAAATTATAGTCGCAATTTTAATTTATTGCTAATTATTTGTTATAATTTCAATATTTCATTATTTCAATTTCTAATTATGATTAAATTATTTTGAATACATCATTCGAAAGATATTTTAAAGTTCTTTTAAATTATCGAAAGTTTTCACCAGATTTACACGTTTTGAGGTGTCCTGAATCAGTTTTCTTTTATATCTCAGAAATTAATTTAAAAAAATTTCATAAGTAATACATCATTTGAAAGCTTTGTTGACTTGATACACATTTTAAAGTACTTTTACATTATCGAAAATGGAATTCGAGATTTCACCCGATTTACACGTTTTGAGGTGTCCTGATTAGGTTTTTTTTTTTATCTCAGCTACTAATTAAAATAATTTTATAAGTAATAGATCATTAGAAAGCTTTTTTTGATTTGGAATCGAACAGTGGATTACAGAAATTTCTACCGCCAGATGGCGCTGTAATACATTCAAATTTCAATATTTCAATTTCTAATTATGATTAAATTATTTTTAATGCATCATTCGAAAGATATTTTAAAGTTCTTTTATATTATCGACAGTTTTCACCAGATTTACACGTTTTGAGGTCTCCTGAATTAGTTTTCTTTTGTATCTCAGCTACTAATTAAAATAATTTCGTAAGTAATACATCATTAGAAAGCTTTTCGAACAGTGGAATACAGAAATTTGTACCGCCAGATGGCGCTGTAATATTTTAAAATTTCAATATTTCAATTTCTAATTATGATTAAATTATTTTTAATACAGCATTCGAAAGATATTTTAAAGTTCTTTTAAATTATTGAAAGTTTTCACCAGATTTACACGTTTTGAGGTGCCCTGAATCAGTTTTTTTTTTGTATCTCAATTATTAATTAAAAAAATTCATAAGTAATACATCATTTGAAAGCTTATTTTAGTTGATACACATTTTAAAGTACTTTTGCATTATCGAAAATGGAATTCGAGATTTCACCCGATTTACACGTTTTGAGGTGTCCTGATTAGGTTTTCTTTTGTATCTCATCTACTAATTAAAATAATTTCATGAGTAATACATCATTTGAAAGCTTTGTTGATCTGGAATGGAACAATAGATTACAGAAATTTCTACCGCCAGATGGCGCTGTAATATTTTTAATTTCAATATTTCATATTCTAATTATGATTAAATTATTTTTAATACATCGTTCGAAAGATATTTTAAAGCTCTTTTACATTATCGAAAGTGGAATTCGAGATTTCACCTGATTTACAATTTAAAGTGTCCTGATCAGGTTTTCTTTTGCATCTCAGCTAATTGAGTAAGACCGTTCAAAATTGGTATATGCAAGTTAATTAGGAGGGGCTGGAACGGTGGGGAAGGAATAGGCGCGCAGCGCGCATGGGTTTGGGACCCGGTGCGAGTTTTTACCCGATGATAAAAGATTTTTTTTAAATTTAATTTTCTTAATAAAAGTTTGAGTTGAGAAGGAATATGCGTGTACAGCGCACGTATATCCTCAAACGTGCGCGCGCAGCGCGCATGGGTCTGCGCTGCCGAAGGCAGTGGCGTCCCGGTGTGAGTTTTTACCCGATGCTAAATGATATATTTTTTAATTCCTTTTCTTGAGAATGAAAGTTTATGAGTAATAACATGGAATTTTGAGAAGTCATAAGGATGGTGAAGGAATACTTGCGCGCAGTGCACGGGTCTACGCTGCCGAAGGCAGTGGGGACCCGGTGCGACATTTTTCCTGATCACATTTTTTTTTTTCTTTTTTTATCACATGATAAAAATTAATGCAATTTTGAGAATTCATTAATTATTGTGATTCATTTAAAAATAGTGACCAGCGAAGCGGGCGTAGCCTGCTAGTTCTTTTATAATTAGGGTATTTCACAAATTAAACATTGTTTAGATAAAATATACAACTAAACATTGATTGTTTAATCACGAGTTAACTTCTACAAGACAAGGATTTCAGTAACTGGTAGAATTGATTTTCTATTGTGAAATGTTTATCTGGTCATTCAATCTAATGTTGCTAATGATAAATAAAGTGGAACGATGTTAACTCTAATGATAGGCGAAGTTTACCTTGGTCTTAAGTAATAGGACAACAATAGAAAATTAACTCAATGGTTGTTCTTTGTTTATAGGTAGTAACAGGTGTTTAATAAACAATTTATTAACGATTATACGATTGTCAGAGCTTGTTACATGCAAATCTTGTAAGATGACCTCTGACAGCTGTTTATAGGTTGAAAATTGCTTTGTTCCGTCATTAAAAAAATCTCTGTGTACATGACATGACACACATGATATTAACATGATAAATATATGAAGCCGAAAATGAGAGTGATTATGGTATACTTGTAATAAACATAGACCTATTATAAGAGTGGACGGAGTATTCTATTATTAAGGGAATATAGGAAAAGGTGCAAAGATGAAACCATGTGAATGTTGAAAAATATTACCTTTTTTGGCATTTATCGCGTTATTGGCAATTTTTTTGTTTTGAATATAAATATATATTATTATTATTATTATTAAAAGATGCAACAAGCAAATCTAGTGTAAAATATTACAGCTGCTAAAATTTATTTTTACCTTGTTATTAACATCTAACAAAGTTCAAACGTTTTTATAACTTTGGTTTGTCTATACTCGTTTTAACTCTCATAAATAATTATGGACATTTTTGAAATAATATAAGATGTAATAAAGTTAAACTAATTCAATTTAGAAAAATAAGTATAGCAATTATAAGCATTTTATAAAAATGATTACTTAAAAAGAACGAAATAAAATAAATATGCTATAAAATTCTTTTTAAATTCAAAACAATCTAACTTTTAAAGTGAAATAAAAATTTTAAAAAGAACTTTCAAAGAAAAAGGGAAAATATCGTCTGATTAATAAAAAGCAAGAGTATGGCGAGTAAATTTCAATATTGGACTGTTTGGTTTCCTGTAGATCAACAGTCACATGACCTTTTTATGAGTTATCTTTGCCACTAAAAAAGGTTGCCATTGTCCCGTCCACTATTATAATAGGTCTTTGGTAATAAATGATAGTAAAGTGTAAAATTTTATGTAGATATGTGAAGTTACATTACTGACATTAAATTTGAAATTAAATATTCTATCAATACTTTTTTAAATTATTAATATTTGTGATCAATTATAGAGTATATACTAATCATCAGCTATAAAATTATTCAAAACAGTTTGGTGTATGTTTGGTGATATATAAAAAAGAAATATGAAAAGTTTATAAAAATGAGAACTTTTCGGGATAATTGCAGAGGATATATAAAAAAAAAAAATCCTGTGTAGAAATAGTGCAGGTGAAGTTACATTTTTAGCTATATGTACACTCAGAACCCATATTTGTTAATATTGCAGCTATCACATTAGAATTAAAACAAACACGACAGTGACAAGGTTGTTTTGGATTTACACCAATTCCGCCCTACCTCTTAGTTACTTACAGTTAATTAATTTTATTTAATCTATAAAAATATAATGTATAAATTTTAATATATTATATTACTTTTATTATATTAATATTGTTATTGTATTGATAAATTATTTTTATTTTTTATAGATTTAAAAAATTCTTCTTATTATATATCCACGAGGCAAAATATCATATCGCGTTCTTATTACGAAAGAAGCGGTAGCAAAATATTCACGTAATTTAATCGTATATCTCAATCACCAGACTTTATTAAAACCATTCAACTTTTGGCAGTAGTACACACTACTCAAATGTCGGCCATTTTTAAAGAGGGCATAAGTATGGAACACCTGAATGAGCTCTGATAATGCTCTTTTAGTTGATATAATTCTTAAAACGAAATTTCAAAATTGGACTGTCTAAATAAATTTTTCATATACAGAGGCTGTTCGCACATTTTTTAGACGATTTTATTTCGCCGTAAGAAAAATCGTCTGCATGGAGAGTTTTATTTACCCAACAGTTATATTTCTGGAAGTTTTATTTATCTTCTGATATTTAAAATTTTTGCTTACATGCAAAAAGGCGCTTTTAAAAAAAGCAGTGGATGGAAGGATACGTTTCTGCTCTTTCCGAAGAGGGGTTTTAGTGAAATCTTTATGAAAAGCATTTATCAGGCGAAAAATGGAAAAATGTCGCAACAATAGATGAATTTTGGGTCTATTTAAGTGGTTGCAATAAAAAAAGATCAATTTATTATCACAAAAGAGGAGAAAAAAAATTTTGTTACATTGTTCAAAGAATCATAAGAAGGTTTTTCTAAAGGATTTATTATTGTCGCTTGTTTTTCATACAAAAGCAAGATAAAAGCAAAAAAAAAAAAAAAAAGGTGACAAAAATGTCAAAATCAGCTCTAAATACTATCAAGAACATATTTTAATTCCAATTTTTATTAATGAAAATCCAGATCTTTATCTACAATGCTATCAATCCGTTGAACTGTATCAAGACAAAACAGGCAGCCACACATCACAATCCGCAATTGCTTTTCTAGAAAAAAATGGAACAAAAAACGGGAATTAAAATAAAACCATACCCTTCACAGACATTCCTGCTAAATCTCCTGATGTATCACCTTTGGATTTTTGTGTTTTTCGACTCTTAAATCTGCATTATCCAAACACCGACCTACAACGCTTTGTGGACTTTGTGGAAAACCGTTCAAGAGGAGTAGAAAATATACCTCTTCCGATATTATAAAAAGCATTATTATCATAGAAATTACGATGCATAATGATAGTCAAGAACAAGGGCTATCAAACTGAACAAATAAAACACGAAATATGAGTGAAATTGTTTCAGTACACTCCATCAAAATCGTGTAAAAAATGTGCGAACAGCCTCTGTACAACCACTAGGTTTGCATCCATTATCTATGAAGTACATACACAAAAAGAAAATTTTTCGCTTTATATATTTTAGAAAAATCTATATGATTTGCAGTTTGCGCATGTATTATGTGTGCAAAATATTTAGCTGCAATAAGAAGTGCAAATTATTTGTCTGCGAGTCTACAATTATAAATTTACAATAAACTGATCATTGTGATGTCAATAATCATATATTCTAAAAAATATATTATTATATTAAAAATAAAATAAAATATGTAACGAACACATTTTCATAACCTCTAAATTGAAACTTAAATTCACATACAGTATGTTCTTTAAATTTTTACATTCTCCCTCTTCCCACATATGTATCTTTTTCTTATTGCAACTCTATCGAAATCTCTGATCATATATTATTCGTTCTTTAACGTTAATGCAGATCTACAATAGCTTGTTTTCACTTTTCCTAATTCGGTTTCTTTTCATCTTACAAATAAATACAGTTTAAGTGATTCCTTGTCTCATAACATGGTGTGTTAATTTTGCTCAAAAGTTCCGGGTTCTCATGGCATGTTTTGGCGTTTAGTGAGGACCGTTTGAGTTATAATCATGTGGTAACCTTTTCAAAAATTGTATGTATTTATACGTAACATAATTACAACCATTTTTTCTCTACTTTTTGAATTTGGCGTCGACCAGAGCTCTGGCGAAATTAATCAAGAAATCGAAGCTTCACTTCATCATCATGACTTGAACTAATAAGTCGACGCGTTTAGACTCCCACTCGAAGTTATTCAATTTCTTCAATTATACCTACCTTTTTATAGTAAAATGCTTTTCTGGTCACCTATAATCGTGCTAAATATGTGAACAATTCATATATAATAAAATTCATCATAATAGCTACAAAAAAATGCCTGTTTATTTGGATTAACGATTCCTGTGTTATTAGTTAGACACTTCGCAAGAATTCTAAAACTGTTTTTATAAACTCCTATAACCAACGGCCATCTACAAATCCTCAACTTCAAAAATATTCTTCTTCACAATCATGAATTTCCTTCTAGTTGTATTCTTTGTCGTATAAATTATTTATACAAAAAAAGCATTAAATGTAAGTAGACTTAGAATATATAATTTTATCCATTTAATAATTAAAATAACTCTTAGCTTACATTGAAAAAAAGAACTCCTATATGCTTAGAATTCTGAGATTTATAAAGCTAAAATAATAATTAAAATATTTTTTCTTTTTAGTATTACTATTCATTTATTTATTTTGTAAACGAAGTCAATCCAGCTTGTTGTATTCCTTTCTTCTCAAATTATTTTCTATAATTGAAAGAAAAAAAAACTAGAATATCGTTGACCATAAAAGGAAAATAAAAATAAGCTCTTTTAATTTATTAAATAAGTACATATTTTTTCATATTACCATTCTTTAATATTATTTAATATATCAGACTTGTCCTTTATCCATATTTTTATTATTTTCATGCCAGACTGTAATAAAAATATTTTCAGTAATGAAAAGAAAAGCATAAAAACTAAACAGATTTAGAATATATGACCTTATTCATTTATCAAGCTTTTCCCTTTATCGATATTTTTCTTAAATTTTATGCTAAGCTGTAATGAAAATAGTTTCAATAATGAAAAGAAAAGCATAAAAAGTAAGTACATTTAGCGCATATAATATTATTCGTTTATAAAACTTTTCCCATTATCCATATTTTCATTAATTTTACGCCGGACTGTTTAAAGAAAATAGCGAGCAGTAATGAAAATAATTTCAATAATAGAAAAGAAGCATAGAAATTCAGCACATTTAGAACGTATAACATTATTCATATTTAATAATATATAGAACATTTAGCTAAATTGTAAACGAAGTTCATTTTAATATTTAGAATTTAGAGATCATAAAATAAAATTTATCAATACGTTAATAATAAAATATTGTAATATATATATTTAATAATTCAGTCCATTTTATAAATTTTTCCCTCTGAATTCGTTCCCCAAATTAAAGAAAGAAAGAAAAAAATTAAACTTGAAATATATCCGATCAGAAAATAGTATGTTCTGACTATTATTTGATATACAGTCGGCTGTAAAATTATTCGAGCACTAGCCAATAATTCCTATATTAAAAAAGTACACTTAAGACTGTTTTGTTAAATAAATCCTTGTCGAATCATGTTCTTAGACTGACTAAGAACATGACTCGATAAGGATTTATTTAGCAAAGCAGTATTAAGTGTCCTATTTTTAGACAGGGATTATTGCTAGTGCTCGAATAATTTTACAGCCGACTGTATATTAAAATTGACTCAGCATACATTTTTTTAATAATATCAAAATCACAAATTAAGTTTGGTACATTTATTTATGATAGAAGCTGAGATGTTGTCTTTCCCGTAAACGTGGTTAAATATCTGAATAGCAGTACCCCCCTGTCGGCCGATATGCACTCAAATTGATTCAACGTAGTCTTTCATTAAGACCCTCATACAAATCAAGTTCGGTGCATTTATTTATGATAGAAGCTGAGATATTGTCTTCCTCCTAAACGTGATTAAATTCTGAATAGCAGCACTGCATGCCGGCCGGTATGCACCCAAGTAGATTCAACATAGTCTTCACCATGGCTCTCATACATATCAAAATTTGTGAACTTATACATTAAAGAAGCTGAGATACATCCTTGAAATGGGAGAAATTGCAGTGCAGCATAACAGCGCTACTTGTCTACTTGTTGGACGATATATCCTAAAAGCTAATCAGCATCAACTTAAGCCAGAGTTCAATCAAGAATAAGCTTATTATTGCATTCTGTCAATTGGTTTGTGAGATACGGCATCCACAAAATTTTGATAAGGTACACATATACAGACACCAAGACATTTTCTAAAGATGATCAAATCATGTTTAGGACAGACGGACAGTTCAAAACGCATAATTCCTTCGAAAAACGCGTCCAAAAATTTCACGAATCTAATACTTTAGAAAGCAAAAAAAATTTTAACTAACATTAATTTTTAAATAAGTACACATTCTTTTATATCATATAAGCAAGCATTTGCTGTATTGGATTTTTTTCTTTCTACATATTTTCATCAGTTTTGTACCAAACTGCTTTAAATTTTAAATTTTAAAAGTTAAATCAATAATCCGGAGTAAACCTTTAATTACTATCGAAAAAAAAAAAAAAATTACTTCCATTTCTTGATTTTTCTTCACCCATATTACGAAAGAAGTTCAATTTTTCTTTTGTCATTTTCTCTTCCATGTGTCATTTAATAAATGTCTTTATTTGCACAAGTAAGATTCTGTTTCAGCAGAAAACCCGGAAATCGTCAAAAAGTAGCGCAGAGATGAAATCCAACAAACAAAGATACAAGAAACGAGATTAAATAACTGAAATTGACCAAAATCGTGACCAACTAACGAGGAAGAACCATTTTTTTCTCGTTTCAACAAAGAACATTTTAAGTTGTGATGAAGTTAGCTGAAAAAAAAAAAAGGCAAAGTTGTAGAACAAGCTGATTTAGTTATCCATGTTGTTATAACGCTCAAGCCACTTACAGTGACTATAATTTTCATAATAATAATTGTATGACATAACATATTATTACAGGGTGGTCCCGACTTTTTCAACCGACCATTAATTCCATTTTTATGACACATTCATAAACTTCTCTTTTTTTTTTTTTTTTTTAGTATTCCCATTTAGATAGCAAAGAGTAAAAAATTATTGTTTACTTTTTCAATGTTAATGTGGTACTTCTTTATGTAAAGAATAAAAATGATGAGTGATATGTGCTAGAAAAAAGTATCCTTAAAGACACCTGTAATTATAATAATAATAATAATAATTTTTTCTTCTTACGCTAACTAATTTATTCATCGGAAAAGAGAACCTGCTCGGGAACATAGGTAGAGTATTAGCACAGCACCCCAAGAATTCCCAAACACGTCGGGATTCGTATATAAGAATCCCTCGACATCAAGATCATGTACTACACCCAACAACACATTACATTTAGAAAGTGTCTTGACGGACCCCAAAGCGTGACAAGGGGTAGGTATAAGAACATTTTAGGATCACGTACTGAAAAAAAAAAAGCTTTGTTGAGAAAACCCAATTCATTTCGTTGACTGATTTCGTAGATTTATTTTGTCATTCTAACAATAATTTTGTCAATTAACCAAACCAACTTGCTTCGATTGAGCAAAAAAATATGGTTGAAAGAAAAGTCACTATCAGTGGATAGTTCTATAAGTTATGTCATAGATCTCTCTGTAAACTGACAATGAGAGAGGGAAGTTTTCCTTTCGATTCTGGTAACAAAATTTTTGTTGAGGCAAAAACGACAAAAGACAATTGGATAATTTAACTTTTTTTTTTTTTTTCCTGTTCAGACAAAATCTCCTTTTTTTTTTTTTTTTTTTTTTTCGGGGGAGGGGGGGGGGGAGAGAGAAAGCAACCCAAACGCGAGGAGTGAACCATTTTCCCTGCCGAAGAGTGGTCCAACGCGTTGGGTACATGTAAAATTCACACTGCATCGGTGCATAACACACAAGATGGTAAAATTTAAACTGGCATCATTCAAAGACTGATAGCTCCATTATATTGTTTGGATACAAATGAAACTTCAAATTAGAGGTCTGCACGGGCCGGGTTCGGGCCGATTTTTCAATTTGTTATTGGGCCGGACCGGGCTCGGGCTTCAATTTTTTTTGCAGGGTCGGGCCGGGCCGGGCTCTGGTCAGTTTTTTTGTGTATACTCGGGCCGCGCCTGGATGAAATTTTTTCCGGGTCGTGTCGGCCAGAATCTTTTTCTGGTTTCCTCGTTAATCAACGAAAATGGAAAACGATAAAATATTTCTTTAGTCCTTTATTTTACATAATTTTACAGGCTGGTATGTCACATAAAATTTTATTTTATTAAAAAATGTCTGTAACTTCAATTGAATTGCTAGTCAGTCTGTCTGTTCGCGATCTGATTTTCCGCAAATGTTTTTAGCATGTCTCGAAATTAATATATTTTATTTCAAGTAATATTAAATAGCTTCCTATTCAAAATAGTATGAATGTCACTACTAGTTTGCGCCCATGTTCAAACAAAAGAAATTACATATGTTACTGTGTATGACACTTTGTGTCCAATGGTATGTAGAGTTTAGGTGGTATGAAGGCTATAACAATCCTTCTGCTGTAACTTTTTCTCTTAGACTCCTTTTTCTTATCTCCAGTGCACTGAATGAAAGTAGCATCATTTTTGGCATGTGCAAAAGTGAATATGGTTCTATTGAATATGGTTGTATTACCATTAAAATTGTGTTTACCGGATCACATAAAAAATTCGGATATATTACAGATAAGAAGGAGATGGTTGAACGTGCATTTTTAGTAGTAATAACCGTTTTAAATATCGTCCTATATTGTTTGATGAGTGCTAATATTTTCGATTTGACTTTCTGTCTGTCTTTGTGCCTTCTGTACGTCTGTAATAATGAATTTTTGATTACATATAATTATCTTGTAAAAGTTCAGCAGTTTTGTTGAAGAAAATTCTATTGCTTCGCTATATAAAACTTCTGCAAAACACATACTAAACATCTTTTTCATAGAAAGGCACGAATATTTTTACATATTTTTTAATCGGGCAGGGCCGGGTCGGACCTGATTTTAGCTTTTTTGTCCGGGCCGGGCCGTACACTGGTAAAAAAAAAACGGGTCGGGCCGAGCCCGGGCCGAATTTTTCAATTTCATACAAGGCCGGGCCGGGTAAGCAAAGCATTCGTACGGGCCGGGTCGGGCCTCAAAATTCCGGCCAGTGCAGACCTCTACTTCAAATGTGTCTTATGCAGATGATGAGTCTGAAGATTACGTGGTAAAAAAAAATCCTTTTTCCTTTCGCTTACAGATAACGCTTTATAAATTATATCGGATGCAAATGAGCAAGATGCACATGAATTCTGCAATAAAAGCGATTTCAGTCGTTAGAACGAATCCTTTGCTTTGCTCACAGTGACCATGCTTATTTATTTATTTATTTATTTACTTTTTTTTATTTTTTATTTATTTATTTATTTATTTATTTATTTATTTATTTTTTTTTTTTTGAGGGAGAGAGAAAGGAAAAATAATCTGGTGTGTCACTCACACGACTTTCTCTTACCATACGTTTCAATACTATACAGACAGACTTTAAATATAGACGATAAATAAGGTAAAGATAAATGAGATAAATAAGGTAAGATAATAAAGTTCAATAAATGAGATAAATAAGGTAAGATAATAAAGTTCAATAAATGAGATAAATAAGGTAAGATAATAAAGTTCAATCAAGTATAAAAATACGTTAAAATATGTTTGCGGACAGTTTTATTTGTCATATAAATCTGCGTGAGGAGCGGGCTAATTTGCCTCGGAACTTGCCAATTGTGATCGACTTTTCAAGTGGCAACGACACACCAACTTCAAAATACCAAATTCGAATTTCCTGCAGTTATTTGTTTTTAAGTTGATAACTGATATACATAGAAACCAAACGCTAAAAATTTGACTTTCGTATTCAGCGGCAACTCAAAACGTGGTATTATACAATAAACGAGAATGGGAAATCGAACTTCAAAAAATACTTTATTTACAGTATGGGTATGAAAAATTAATTTTCCTTTCTGAGCAGTGTTCGTCGACATAGTGAAATGTAACAAAGCACTTTCATCAATAACATTCAATAAAAAAGAAGGTTTATCTTAATTTTGAGTAGTCCTGTATATTGTCTGCGAATCATATACACATTCTGTTGTGTACTTAAATTTAGTCTTGTATGAAAAACACATAACACAAAATGAAATATACTTCCAACTCTAGCTCTAATATATCCAAACACTTTAGATAGTCCTGTAAATGAATAATGAATGATTTCCATACCACAATCTACGCAAAACATGCTTTGCTGCATGTAAAATATATATATATATATATGCTCATTCTGTTTTGTTTCGGGCAACCTAGATGTTACACTGTACTCACCAGAAATTTCACCCATAGACGTAATGTATTTTATTTCTCTTGGATAGCCCTGTACACGAACTCTTTGTTTGATCGCAATGAAAATTTTAGCATAGCATCTCTATTCTCTATATGTGACATAAATATAAAATATCAAGTTTGGTCTTTCTGCTATTATTTGTTCTTGAGGTATGCTGATAACAGACACACAAAGACCAACCGCTAAAAACATATTTTTCAGATCCAGGAAGCCTCAAAACGTATAAATATAACAAAAATCTCGATTTCGAAAATTTTACCCTAAAACAATACTTTCTCTACCATATATATGGCTAAGAGAAAATAAATAATCTGGTGTAACACTCACACGACTTTCTCTTAGCCTGTAATTTAACACTACAGATACAGATTGGAGATGGTAAGATAATGAATACTGTTATATAAACTTACGTTAAAAACAATCAAACTAAGGCATCGGATCAGCTTTATTTGACAAATAATCCTGTGTGATGGGGCGGGGCTATCGTCCCTCTCAACCCCTTGTTTGATTATTTTATCTTCATTTTTACATTTTTTTTTTTTTTTTTTTTTTTTTTTTTAAGTAAGGTCATTGTGCCTAAATGCGATAACCCATAAATGCGACAAAGTTCTTCTACTGAAAATCTAAATGCATAAATCGCATACTTATGAATCATAATGGAACATACACATTTCAAGAACGGATCGCGAAACTTTTCATTAAATTTTAAAGGTTTTTTCTAGTAGAATTTTCTTTTGCAGTAAACATTGTCCATTATGGCTTTCCGACGTTTTTTCCTAATTGCGATGAAAAATTTTCAAATAGTAACTGTAATTTTATCCTTTTATTTTTCAAGGTCAAATAATCACTGTTACGTCATGTGCTTGAATACCCTTTATACCTACCAGAAGAAAAAAAAAAAAAAATACTAAATTTTTTTAAAAAGAGGGATTTAAAATTTTTATCGCATTTAAGGGTCTGTTTACACCATTTTCCTAAATGCGACAAATTTTATCCCTTAAATGCGGCAATTTTTACAGTTGATATATTAAGGGAAGTTTAAGCATTTTTTCCTCTTTAACACTTTCCAACAAGGTTTAAAAGTGACTTAGGCTTGTCTGTCCCTCTGTCCGTCTGTCTGTCTGTCTGTCCGTGCTCTAATTCCTGTAGGGACACCCGAAAGTATTCCAAAGCACTGTGTTCTATGAGAGGTACTGCTGTAAACCATATTTAATACCTTAACTGTATACAAATCTTAGTGAAATTGAATCATGTTATTCAAGTTCACTATCGGATGTTTCATATATAAAATGGAATAAATACCACCACTAGTTTGTACAGAGTGACACTCGAAAGTACTCCAAAGCATTGCGTTCTATGAGAGGTATTTCTATAAACCAAATTTGAATAACTTTACTTTCCACAAAGTTTAATGTAATTGAAATATGTTATTCATATGCACAAAAGAATGCTTTGCATAGAATATAGCATGATTAGCATTAGATTTACAGGGCCACACAAAAATATTCAGTTACATTAAGAGCTGTTCATAAAAATTTGCTATAATTTCAATTTCGTGTACATTAAGCGTTTTTAACATTGTCTAACAATTTTCATCTGTGAATATAATTTCAATTTAAGTATCTGTCTGTTCGTCTGTCCGCGCTCTAGCTCCAGTAAATATTTATGTAATTTCTTGAAACTGATATATGTTATTTAAGTTCACTATCGGATGTTCCCTATTGAAAAAGGAGTTAATATTTCCACTGGTTTGTGTACAGAGGCACCCAAACCTTTTACAAAGCATTGTGTTCTATGAGAGATATTTCTATAAACCATATTTTAATACCATTACTGTACACAAACCTTAATGAAATTGAGAAATGTCATTCAAGTTCACTATCGGATGTTTTATATATTAAATGGAGTAAATACCACCACTGGTTTGGGCACAGAGACACTTGAAAGCATACCAAAGCATTGCGTTATATGAGAAGTATTTCTATAAACCAAATTTTGATAACTTTACTTTCCACAAAGCTTAATGAAACTGAAATGTGTTATTCATATGTACAAAAGACTGCTTTCTATAGAATATAGTATGTTTAGTATTAGTTTTACAGAGCAACAAAAAAATATTCAGATACATAAAGAGCTATTAAGAAAAGTTTGCTGGAATTGCACTTTCGTTTACATTAAGAGTTTTTAACATTTTCTAACAATTTTTAAGTGTGGATATAATTTCAATTTGTGTATCTGTTTGTCTGCCCATCTGTCTGTCTTTCGGCGCTCTAACTCCGGTAAATATTTATGGAATATCTTGAAACTAATATATGTTTTTCAAGTTCACTATCGGATGTCCCCTATTAAAAACGGAGTGAATACCGCTAATGGTTTGTCTACAGGGGCATCGGAAAGTACTGCAAACTATTTTTTTTTTCTATGGGAGGCATTTCTATAAACCATATTTTAATACCGTTACTTTACACAAATCTTAATGAAATTGAAATATGTTATTCAAGTTCGCTATCGGATGTTTCCTATGTGAAATGGAGAAAATATTACCACTGTTTTGTGTACAGGGAGACTTACAAGTATTGCGTTGTATGAGAGGTATTTCTGCAAACCAAATTTTAATAACTTTACTTTGCACAAATCTTAATGAAATTGAAAAATGTTATTCATATGCAAAAAGGAATGCTTTTTATAAATACAGTATGATTAGTAGTAATCTTACAGGGCCACATAAAAATATTAAGTTACATTATGAGCTATTAATAAAAATTTGCTGTAATTGCATTTTCTTTTACAATAAGCATTTTTAACACTTTCTAACAATTTTTAAGCGCGAATATGATTTTAATTTGGTTATCTTTCTGTCCGATTGTCTGTCTTTCTATCTGGCTCTCGTCCCGAGAGTTCTTAAATATTTTCAGAATTTTGAAAAATAGATATATGTTATTAAAGTTCACTATGGAATGTTTCCTATTTAAAATGCCATTAATATGTCCTACACAACGTGTTTGTGTACAGGGAACTTCCAATGCTTTGCGTTTTAGGACAGACATTTTTATAAATCACATCTAAATAACTTTCTACTGTAAAAATTATAAATAAATTGAAATGTATTTTAATATTCTAAAATAATGTTTTGTATAGAATATGATATGATCAACCTTCAGATTTACAGGACTACACTAAAATATTCAAATACATTAAGGGAAGCAATTATAATCTAACGGCTGGATTTTCTTTTGCATTAATCCTTTTTAACGTTCTTCAACGATGTCTGAGAGCGGTTTTAAATTGAATTAGTCAATCTGTATATTTTTCTGAGCTTCTCTCCTTTGTTTGATAATGCAGGCAAAGAATATTGAAAGTTATACGATACAACAAGCACTTACAATTGGAGAGTATTAATAACCAGTGCGTACTGCATGATTTTTCGTTCTTTTTTTAACACTTTCCAGCAAGGTTGAAAAGTGTCAATGACTTCGGTTTGTCTGACTGTCCGCAGTCGAACTCCTGTAAATTTTCATGGAATTTCTTGAAGCTGATATATCGTATTCAAGTTCACTATCGGATGTTCCCTATTGAAAATGGAGGGAATTCCTCTTTTGATTTGTCTACAGGGACACCCAAAATTTTCCAAAGCACTGTGTTCCATGATAGATATTTCTATAAACCGTATTTTGATACGTTTACTTTAAACAAATTTTAATGAAATTGAAATATATCATTTAAGTCCACTTCCGGATATTCCCCATGTAAAGTGAAGTAAATACCATCACTGGTTTGTATACAGGGACATCCGAAAGTATTTAAAAGCATTGCGTTCTATGGAAGGTATTTCTAATCGCCAAATTTTTATGATTTTACTTTGCACAAGTCGTAAATATATATATATTATTCATATGCGCAAAAGAATGCCTTCCATAAAATACAATATTATTAGCATTATATTTACAGGGCCACACAAAAATATTCAGATACATTAAGAAGTATTGTTGGAAAATTGCTTGAATTGCATTTTCGTTTACAATAAGCGTTTTTATCACTTTCTAAATGTTTTTAACACTTTCCAATAAAGTTGAAAAGTGTTAATGACTTAGGTTTGTCTGTCTGTCTGTCCGTGCTCTATCTCCCGTAAATATTCATGGAATCAGAGTTACACATACACTACTCAGAAAAGAAGAGTTAAACACGGAGTTACACACTCTGTTATAAAAAGGCAAAGTTACACACACAATTACACACAAACTGTAAATAAAAATGCAGAGTTACACACACAATTACACACAAACTGTTAATAAAAATGCAGAGTTACACACACACTGTTAGCAAAAAATTAGCGGTAAACACAGCGTTACCCACATTGTCAAAAAAAAAAAAAAAAAGAGATTTACATACGGAGTTACACACACTGTTAATAAAAAGGCGGAATTATACACAGCAAAAAATCAGTGATACACGCAAAGTTACACACATTGTTAAAAAAAAAAAAAAAGAATTGAACATTGAATTACACACACTGCTAATAAAAAGGCAGGATTATACACAGAGTTACATGCACTGTTAATAAAAAGGCGCTGTTAATAAAGAGTTGCACACAGAGTTACACACACAGAGTTAATAAGAAGGCAGAGTTGCACACACACGTTTAATTACGTACAGGGTTACACACACTGTTAGTTACACATAAGTAAAATTACACACGTTGTTTGCTAAAAATCAGCGATACACACAGTGTTACACACAAGTAGTGTAAAAAGGACAGTTCTGCGCCACGGTGGTGGCGTAGTGGCGTATTGTGGCGTAGGGTGGAGGCGCGCCTCCACCCTGACACCACTACGCCACCACCCAGTCGCAGAACGTGTCCTTTTTACACTACTTAGTCATCATCTTGGACGAGGGGGTGTTGCCACCGGAAGAATAGAAACTTTTAGAGCGTTGCCACCGGAGGAATAGAATCTTTGGATATCGGAGTGAATGAGTCATCACCTTTTACGAGGGTTTCCGCGATGAGTGCTTTCATCTATCGAGGAGAATGGGAATTTTGAGGAGTTAGATTTATTTTCATAAATTTCGGGACTTAGTATTTTTTTCACAATTTCGGAGACTTAGCATTTTCGCAATGGACAGGGAAGTTGATTGACTGAAACAAAGGTAGATGAGTATTGTATAGTTAGAAACATTTAATGAATGGTATAGACTTTAATATTTAGGTGTTAACATTGGAAGAATAGAAACTTTTGAAGAGTTGTCATTCGGGGATTATAAATTGATTACAGAATTAAATAGAAATTTTCCTATGTATTTCAGGGAATTTGACAAAATGAAACAAAGGTTGATGAGTACTATATAATTAAAAACAGGGTATAGACTTTAAAATTTAGGTGTTGCCACCGGAAGAATAGAAACTTTTGGAGAGTTGTCATTTGAGGATTATAAATTGATTACAGAATAATATAGAAATTTTTCTATGTATTTCAGGGAATTTGACAAAATGAAACAAAGGTTGAGGAGTACTATATAATTAAAAACAGGGTATAGACATTAAAATTTAGGTGTTGCCATTGGAAGAGTATAAATAATTTTCGGTGGGACTTAACATTTTTGACTGAATGAAACAATGAATGACTGAAGTTAATTAACATCAGTAACAATTTATGAGTATTTTAGAAACTTAGCATTTTTAGAGATTAAAAATATATTGCGTTAAGATAATAAATAAGGAATTTAAACAGGAGTTCATACTTTTAGTGTTGTCATTGTAAATTGATATTTGGAAATTTTTACAGAATTTATAGAAACAAGATGATTCTAATACTGCATTGTAATTGGTTAATGAGTACACTTAGTATTTTAGAGCTTGAAATTTAGAAATTTTTACAGATTTAACTAGAAATTTTCGTATTTTGAGGATAAGTGTCATCAGTGGGCTAACACACAGATTTAAAAACAAAACAATAATAAATAATTTAAAACACATATTTTTTAATAATGAATGTCATACAATTATATGTATAATTAATTATTTTAAAACAAAAACGATACGCATAAATTTAAAAACAATAATAAATAATTTAAAACACATATTTTTTAATAATGAATATCATGTAATTATACGTATAATTAGTTATTTTAAAACAAAAACGACATTATAAGCAATAAAGTTGTTTAAACTAAACTTTATACACATCATGACTTTATGTTAACACTAAATAAGTTTCACTTTTAAAATTTCTTTAAGCTCTAACTTATAAATACTATTAATACAATCGTTAAAATTGAACGCTGAAACAAAGGTAGATGAATTTAACGAATGGTATAGACTTTGATCTTAATATCTGCGCATTACCATTCAGAGATTATAAATTTATTACAGAATAAATAGAAATTTGCCTATGTATTTCATGGAATTTGACAAAATAAAACAAAGGGTTGGTGAGTATTATATAATTAAAAACATTGAATGTGAATGGTATAGACTTTGATATTAAAATTTGGGTGTTACCATTGGAAGAGTATAAATAATTTATATGTTATAAATTAAACTGAATACAATAAAAATTATTTAAATTAAACTAAATATAATAAAAATTATATAAATTAAATTTTATATTCTCACTAAATAAGTTTCACACTTATTTAAACTCTAACTTACATTCGTTAAAAATTGAACACATGCACTTTAAAAAATGACTATCATATAAATTAAAAAAAAAATTACTATCATATAATAATATTAATTAAAAAAATGCATACAAAGATATATAGTAAAGTTATAAATTTTAAAAAAATACTATCATATAATAATATTAATTAAAAAAAATTACTATTATATAATAATATAAATTAAAAAAAATTACTTTCATATAATAATATAAATTTAAAAAATTACTTTCATATAATAATATTAATTAAAAAAATGCATACAAAGATATACAGTAAAGTTATAAAATAAATAAATAAAATAAATATAAATAAAAATAAAAATGACTATCCTATAATAATATTAATTTAAAAATACATACAATGTTTAAAATCAACAATTAAATTTTATATACATTATAATTAACTAAACTTTATGCTGTTACTATTAAATAAATTTATCCTAACACGAAAACTTTACATAAATTTTATAAGCAAAAAAGCTATAAGTACATGAATATGTTATTTAAATTAAACATTATATTGATACTACACAAATATTATTTAACATTTATTCGAGTTTAACGCTGTAATATAATTTAAACTATCTTAGTTGATTTAAATGAAACAGGTAAATACTTTTAAACTTGAACTAATAAAAATAAGTTCTTTTTATAAAATAATTGATATAAACTATAATAATAAAAAGGATTAGTTATATTTAAAAACTATCAGTTACTAAAAGTTATTTTATATTAAACATTTCGAAATAAATTGCATAAAAATTCAATGCATCATTTTAAATGAAAATAAACAGTTTCCTTAAAAAACAGATAATACGGAATATTCCATGAGTCAGTTATCACCTGCAACGGAAAACCCCTACAGCTGATGAATCATATGTTATATACGCTGGCGAGCCATGCCTATTAGTAATCCACACTATCTCATATAAAGATTAAGTTAAAATCATTAAAACAATACAGCGAATAATTTGGAAAATGCAATAATTTTTTCACAAAGCATACATACAATGAGTTTAAACGATTATTACCTATCTATCACTTAAACGGTATTGAAATAAATAAATACATATAAAAGTAAGTTAAAAAATAAAAATTTCGTTTGTGAAAGGAGTTTTATATATTGCAAAAATTAGTTTTACTCAAATAATTTCTAAACATACACAAGTAAAATGGAAACTTTTCTAGGTTTCATTTAAGCAATAATTTTTCATGTGTGAAAGTAGTTTTATTTATGCAAAATTTAGTTTTATATAAACAAAAATGTTTATAGTGTAACAATAAAAAAAGTTTATAGTATAACAATAAAAAATTCCTTATAAGTAAATACCAATAAGAAATATTTTTTAAATTAATTTCTCTCTCTTCAATAAAACAATAAAAATTTCTTATATAACTTTCGTAAAGTTTTAATAAAAGTTATGTTTTAATAAATTTTTTATGATATAAACAAATAATTTTATTAGAATATACATATTAAGTTAAATAAATTATCAAATAGTAATAATAAATTATAAAACTTACTTAAAATAGAAGAAATTTCCCTTGGCGAAATGCAACCTTCATTCACACACAAATGCGAGAAACTGTTTTATCGCTAGACGATGACTCATACAGATAAAAATGTTGAATCATACCTATCTTAGTATAATGTTGTTAGAGTTCTGTGTTTTTACAATAATATAAAATAGTTTATAGAGATCATTTATTTAATATCAGTTGTAAACTACATTTAAATAATGCAATAAGAGTTGAACTCTGCAATTAACCTATTAAAATATTGAAATATTTTTAATTTTTTTATTTAATTTTACTTTTTTTTAATTATGCTAAGAAAATAATGAGATCAAAACAGAATTATTTTACGATAAGTCGCGCTTTTTATATTTAATAAACAAAGATTTAATAAAAGGTAACTGTAATTTTTAATGAAAGGTTTTAAAATCACTTAATAGGATAAAATTAAAAACAGAAATCTTATTGTTTTAGTAATTATTTTCTCTAGTTATTGAACTAAGTAATAAACTATCTATAAATAATCGGATAGCAAGAGAGAATTTTGTATAATAACTATATATTATTTTAATAAATGCATTACATCGCAAGGTAAAATTTTCAACTTATTTATACGTATTGAACTATAAGTAATAAAAATTACTCATTTGCATAACCGCTAAATTTTATAAGTTGGATATATGATTTAAAAATAAAATACTAAACAATAATCCTTATGAGAGAATTTGGGTGACACTATCACAGAAGGAATTTATCCTTTACAATAAGATTTGCTCAGAATGTCTAAGTGAAAATAACTTACCGTGAGGTCAGTGAGTCATGCAGTTGTAATGAAATTCCCTGTTTTTAGTTAATGAAACTTCTAATGAAACAATTATTTTTTACTAGCATATAAATGTACATTTTTATATTATTCCTGTATATATAAAATTTTAAATAATTCATTAAGTGTTAAACTTTGCATTTAATCGATTAAATAAATAAAGTTTTAGTAAAATATAAGAGTAATTTTTTAATGAATGGTTTTAAAATCACTTTAACTTTATAAGAAAAAAAAAGTAAAAAGAGGTTTTAAAATTACTTAATAGGATAAAATTAAAAATCTTATTGTTTTTAGCAATTATTTTATCTAGTTATAAACTATATATTATTTTAATATACGCCTTATACTTAAGTCAGTTTTAGAGAAAAAACCAAGAAAAAAAAATTCCAAAGGGTAGGCTGATGAGTTGGATTATTCTATTATACTTAAAGAATCCAGGTACGGAAAAACCGAAATACATTATGCGGAAAAACAGGCGGGATTTTCGGCTAAAACTCCAGTGCAGTAGACGGTAAACATAACACACCGTGAAACAACCTACTCCCACGACAGCCAAACTAAGAATGAAGGGAAACGTTGAGTTGTAACACCTTATCTACTAGAGATAAGGGGGAATTCCCCATGACTCACCCGTCGTTCATGTACAACATCTTACGAGAAAGTTCGTGAAGGATCGGTGACGAGTTTGAATAATTTGCATAACCGCTAAATATAAGTATTTTAGTAGTGATAAATTTATTTCATAATCGATAACTCATTTATACATAATCAGGTTCACACATTATATAAAACAATACTATATTTAAAAGTTTTTACTGTACAATAAACATTCACATATGGATATTCATAAGGTTTAAGACCGATTAAATAAATGAGGATCCTATAAGCGAAATGCATGAGAGTCTTTCTAAGGAATCCTAATCTGTATTGAAGTCAGTTTTAGTGAAAACCAAGAAAAACTACAAACGGGTAGATTGATAAGCCGAATTTGAACCTAGCATTACACATAGATTCGTTTAGTCTTCCAAAATCCTTGTAACAACATGTTTATGAACTTTATAAGAAAATGCTTAATAGGGTTTGCATACGTTAGCTATATTAAACATCTATTAGATGCATTTTTTTTTTCACGATATATTGTTTAGCTATATTTATACACCATGCAATGTATAATATTTCCCAGAGTAAAAGTTTAAACTGAGTAACTAATCATCAACATAAGTGTTAAATTGAATACAAAAGACAGTATATGAATAAACGGTTAGTAATGTGAAAATGCTGATTTGTAAAACTTTTTGAAAGTAGTAACTTATAAATTTATACTTATGCACACACATGGTTAAGAAACTTATATAAAACAATATTATGATTAAAAAAATTTTCAGTATACAATAAAATAAATCGTAATAGATATTCATTTACAATAAGTGATTTAATGCCTTCATTAAAAGATTAAAATTACTAGATTTCAGTTATTGTGTAATATTTTATGTAAATAGTAATAATCTTTCACTAATAATATATTTCAATAGGTATAGGTTTAAAAAAATGTTTTAAAGTTTCACTTACCTGAAAACACGTCCTACTCGAACGGCTGCCTTGAGAGAAATGAACGATAAGGAGAGTTCTTATCAGCGACGCGAGGTCACGTGATTAGGGTGACGTCACGAGTGATGTGATTGGGTATGCTCGGTCACGTGGTGAGTGACGTCACGAGTTATCTGATTGGCTACCTCTGGTCACGTGACGAGAGTCTTATCTTATCAGAGATTGCTTATCAGCGATCACGGCTCAGTCTACCATTTGATTTCGTGTGTGTTGGTTGTCTCGTCATGTCTGCAGTGAGTTTTATGGAAAACGGACTGAATGTCTACTATGTTTCAAACTTCATCGAAAAGGAACAAGCAGATCGGTATTTTGCCGAGTTAAAAACTTTACCTTTCTACACGCCAACGTTTAGAATTCATGGAAAAAGTATTAAACCTAAAAGGCAAGTTCTAGGATACGGCGATTCGACTTTAAGTTATGCCTTCAGCGGAACCCATGTGCCTGCTAGCCCTTGGACACGTCTGATATTGGAGCACCGAGTGGAAAAATGGACGGCTTCTACCTTCAACTATGTTCTGCTAAACCTCTACAGCAATGGATACAGCTACATACCTCAACATAAAGACAACGAAAGTGGATTGGATACAACTTTCCCCATAGCAGTCCTCAGCTTTGGTGCTGAACGAACAATTGAATTCAAGAAGCCTAAAACACCATCGACTTTGATTTCATTAGAACATGGTTCGCTCTACGGTATGTTAAAGCCTACGAACGAACTGTTTACCCATGGCATTGCACCGGACCCTAACATTAAAGATATGAGAATCAGTCTGACTTTTCGTCATTTAATATCCAACCCCATCATGTCACCTTTAAAGAAACCAAGACTTGATCTAAGTGATGCTTCATCCAGTGCATGTGACACACCAAAAAACTCTTTATTCAATGATCTGAATACTTTTAGAAACTCTCATTGTGATGTATCTACAACGAGTGATACTTCTACAAAAAACTGTTCAAAGGACTTGTGTGAAAAACTTATTCCAAACGATTGGTTAAGTCAATGGGTACGAGAACAACCTCTACATCCCATCTGTACTGAATGGAATTTAAAATGGAATACATTTTTACAAATTGTAATGGAAAATAACCTGAAACTAAGAATTCATATTCGTAATTTTAAAGAATTACCTACGGGTGAGTGGGTACACACTAAACAAGGTATTGTAATGACAGCTCAGACTTGGTATTATTTTCAAGATTTGATTGAAAATTTTAGTTTCAACTCAGTAAGTGATAGTTTTATTAGTAATAACCAATTATTGATGCTTTGTATTAATAAGAATTTCTGTATACTTCAACAAATGTTTACCTTAAACACATGCGAATTTTACTTAAAACCCAATGTCATTAAATTATTTAAAGAGCAAATTTTGAAACTTAGAGAAATCAAAATTAAAATAACTGATTCTATCATTGATGCAATATTTACAATTCAACTTCCTATGTTAATTCTAAGCAAAACACCCTTTTGTTTAAATCATGTTAATGAAGAAAATGCTAAGAGAATCTTTTTAAAGTCTATTGTTCATGAAGTTCGATTATGTATAGAAGATTTGTTTCACTGTGATGAGTGTTTATTTAATTCTTCTGGTCAAAGTTCCCTAGATTATTCAACGATATCATTACTTGCAAAATTTCAATTAAATCGCGACGAGATACTTTTAAAATTAAATATGTTTGCTATTGCTCAAAATATAACCTGTACATGTCATTACAATATTTCTTTCTTTAAAGAACTAAATATGAAACTGTATGAAAATCATATTGAAGCTGCTTTATCTAAATTGTAAAATAATCTGTGTATATGTTATGCATTTTTAATAAAGAAATAGAAACTGTATATATTGTGTCAGTAGTTCTTTGTATATATTTACAACTATACATAATATTCAATTCTTATTAGTATTAATATAGTTAATCCAATAAATAATTTAAAAATAAGGTGTTAATAATTTTAATAAATATCTTTTAAATAAACAAAAACTTAAATCCATATTTATTAGTTTTTATAAAACACACTATTGAAGCAAAGGTTTAACTCCAATTGCGAAAAACTTAGCGATATTTGAAAGACTTACATATAATTTGCATAATTTTAATTAAGAAACTTAATTAAGAGATAGGTGAGGGAAAACCTATGACTTCTCCATTCTGCTTAAGTGTGGGGGAAAACCCATTCATCAAAACCATCTAATCAACACGGGAGATTTATAGACCTTGTCATATTGTTTGAATTCAGTTGGATTTTGACTCTCATCCTGGTAGCATCTACTTAGCTGTGCGGCTTAGTTTCATCGGGCAGTATGCATAGTTTCTCCGGTGTATGTCGATCATTTTTCCGCGTGTTACATTTCAATTTACCGTATAAGACAACGGAATCGTTTCGAGTAATGTCCTGTGGACTTTGAATATTTTTCACTGCATGTTGCGGTACGCTTAAAAGTTTACTTCAACAATCTTTTACACAAAAAAAAAACTAATAATAATAATTAATTAATATGTTTTTGGCTTTGTTTGTATATTTAAGTTTTTCGCAATTGGAGTTAAACCTTTGCTTCAATAGTGTGTTTTATAAAAACTAATAAATATGGATTTAAGTTTTTGTTTATTTAAAAGATATTTATTAAAATTATTAACACCTTATTTTTAAATTATTTATTGGATTAACTATATTAATACTAATAAGAATTGAATATTATGTATAGTTGTAAATATATACAAAGAACTACTGACACAATATATACAGTTTCTATTTCTTTATTAAAAATGCATAACATATACACAGATTATTTTACAATTTAGATAAAGCAGCTTCAATATGATTTTCATACAGTTTCATATTTAGTTCTTTAAAGAAAGAAATATTGTAATGACATGTACAGGTTATATTTTGAGCAATAGCAAACATATTTAATTTTAAAAGTATCTCGTCGCGATTTAATTGAAATTTTGCAAGTAATGATATCGTTGAATAATCTAGGGAACTTTGACCAGAAGAATTAAATAAACACTCATCACAGTGAAACAAATCTTCTATACATAATCGAACTTCATGAACAATAGACTTTAAAAAGATTCTCTTAGCATTTTCTTCATTAACATGATTTAAACAAAAGGGTGTTTTGCTTAGAATTAACATAGGAAGTTGAATTGTAAATATTGCATCAATGATAGAATCAGTTATTTTAATTTTGATTTCTCTAAGTTTCAAAATTTGCTCTTTAAATAATTTAATGACATTGGGTTTTAAGTAAAATTCGCATGTGTTTAAGGTAAACATTTGTTGAAGTATACAGAAATTCTTATTAATACAAAGCATCAATAATTGGTTATTACTAATAAAACTATCACTTACTGAGTTGAAACTAAAATTTTCAATCAAATCTTGAAAATAATACCAAGTCTGAGCTGTCATTACAATACCTTGTTTAGTGTGTACCCACTCACCCGTAGGTAATTCTTTAAAATTACGAATATGAATTCTTAGTTTCAGGTTATTTTCCATTACAATTTGTAAAAATGTATTCCATTTTAAATTCCATTCAGTACAGATGGGATGTAGAGGTTGTTCTCGTACCCATTGACTTAACCAATCGTTTGGAATAAGTTTTTCACACAAGTCCTTTGAACAGTTTTTTGTAGAAGTATCACTCGTTGTAGATACATCACAATGAGAGTTTCTAAAAGTATTCAGATCATTGAATAAAGAGTTTTTTGGTGTGTCACATGCACTGGATGAAGCATCACTTAGATCAAGTCTTGGTTTCTTTAAAGGTGACATGATGGGGTTGGATATTAAATGACGAAAAGTCAGACTGATTCTCATATCTTTAATGTTAGGGTCCGGTGCAATGCCATGGGTAAACAGTTCGTTCGTAGGCTTTAACATACCGTAGAGCGAACCATGTTCTAATGAAATCAAAGTCGATGGTGTTTTAGGCTTCTTGAATTCAATTGTTCGTTCAGCACCAAAGCTGAGGACTGCTATGGGAAAAGTTGTATCCAATCCACTTTCGTTGTCTTTATGTTGAGGTATGTAGCTGTATCCATTGCTGTAGAGGTTTAGCAGAACATAGTTGAAGGTAGAAGCCGTCCATTTTTCCACTCGGTGCTCCAATATCAGACGTGTCCAAGGGCTAGCAGGCACATGGGTTCCGCTGAAGGCATAACTTAAAGTCGAATCGCCGTATCCTAGAACTTGCCTTTTAGGTTTAATACTTTTTCCATGAATTCTAAACGTTGGCGTGTAGAAAGGTAAAGTTTTTAACTCGGCAAAATACCGATCTGCTTGTTCCTTTTCGATGAAGTTCGAAACATAGTAGACATTCGGTCCGTTTTCCATAAAACTCACTGCAGACATGACGAGACAACCAACACACACGAAATCAAATGGTAGACTGAGCCGTGATCGCTGATAAGCAATCTCTGATAAGATAAGACTCTCGTCACGTGACCAGAGGTAGCCAATCAGATAACTCGTGACGTCACTCACCACGTGACCGAGCATACCCAATCACATCACTCGTGACGTCACCCTAATCACGTGACCTCGCGTCGCTGATAAGAACTCTCCTTATCGTTCATTTCTCTCAAGGCAGCCGTTCGAGTAGGACGTGTTTTCAGGTAAGTGAAACTTTAAAACATTTTTTTAAACCTATACCTATTGAAATATATTATTAGTGAAAGATTATTACTATTTACATAAAATATTAAACAAAAACTGAAATCTAGTAATTTTAATCTTTTAATGAAAGCATTAAATCACTTATTGTAAATGAATATCTATTACGATTTATTTTATTGTATACTGAAAATTTTTTTAATCATAGTATTGTTTTATATAAGTTTCTTAACCATGTGTGTGCATAAGTATAAATTTATAAGTTACTACTTTCAAAAAGTTTTACAAATCAGCATTTTCACATTACTAACCGTTTATTCATATACTGTCTTTTGTATTCAATTTAACACTTATGTTGATGATTAGTTACTCAGTTTAAACTTTTACTCTGGGAAATATTATACATTGCATGGTGTATAAATATAGCTAAACAATATATCGTGAAAAAAAAATGCATCTAATAGATTTTTAATTTTATCCTATTAAGTAAGTTTAAAACCTCTTTTTACTTTTTTTTTCTTATAAAGTTAAAGTGATTTCAAAACCATTCATTAAAAAATTACTCTTATATTTTACTAAAACTTTATTTATTTAATCGATTAAATGCAAAGTTTAACACTTAATGAATTATTTAAAATTTTATATATACAGGAATAATATAAAAATGTACATTTATATGCTAGTAAAAAATAATTGTTTCATTAGAAGTTTCATTAACTAAAAACAGGGAATTTCATTACAACTGCATGACTCACTGACCTCACGGTAAGTTATTTTCACTTAGACATTCTGAGCAAATCTTATTGTAAAGGATAAATTCCTTCTGTGATAGTGTCACCCAAATTCTCTCATAAGGATTATTGTTTAGTATTTTATTTTTAAATCATATATCCAACTTATAAAATTTAGCGGTTATGCAAATGAGTAATTTTTATTACTTATAGTTCAATACGTATAAATAAGTTGAAAATTTTACCTTGCGTTGTAATGCATTTATTAAAATAATATATAGTTATTATACAAAATTCTCTCTTGCTATCCGATTATTTATAGATAGTTTATTACTTAGTTCAATAACTAGAGAAAATAATTACTAAAACAATAAGATTTCTGTTTTTAATTTTATCCTATTAAGTGATTTTAAAACCTTTCATTAAAAATTACAGTTACCTTTTATTAAATCTTTGTTTATTAAATATAAAAAGCGCGACTTATCGTAAAATAATTCTGTTTTGATCTCATTATTTTCTTAGCATAATTAAAAAAAAGTAAAATTAAATAAAAAAATTAAAAATATTTCAATATTTTAATAGGTTAATTGCAGAGTTCAACTCTTATTGCATTATTTAAATGTAGTTTACAACTGATATTAAATAAATGATCTCTATAAACTATTTTATATTATTGTAAAAACACAGAACTCTAACAACATTATACTAAGATAGGTATGATTCAACATTTTTATCTGTATGAGTCATCGTCTAGCGATAAAACAGTTTCTCGCATTTGTGTGTGAATGAAGGTTGCATTTCGCCAAGGGAAATTTCTTCTATTTTAAGTAAGTTTTATAATTTATTATTACTATTTGATAATTTATTTAACTTAATATGTATATTCTAATAAAATTATTTGTTTATATCATAAAAAATTTATTAAAACATAACTTTTATTAAAACTTTACGAAAGTTATATAAGAAATTTTTATTGTTTTATTGAAGAGAGAGAAATTAATTTAAAAAATATTTTAAGTGATAGATAGGTAATAATCGTTTAAACTCATTGTATGTATGCTTTGTGAAAAAATTATTGCATTTTCCAAATTATTCGCTGTATTGTTTTAATGATTTTAACTTAATCTTTATATGAGATAGTGTGGATTACTAATAGGCATGGCTCGCCAGCGTGTATAACATATGATTCATCAGCTGTAGGGGTTTTCCGTTGCAGGTGATAACTGACTCATGGAATATTCCGTATTATCTGTTTTTTAAGGAAACTGTTTATTTTCATTTAAAATGATGCATTGAATTTTTATGCAATTTATTTCGAAATGTTTAATATAAAATAACTTTTAGTAACTGATAGTTTTTAAATATAACTAATCCTTTTTATTATTATAGTTTATATCAATTATTTTATAAAAAGAACTTATTTTTATTAGTTCAAGTTTAAAAGTATTTACCTGTTTCATTTAAATCAACTAAGATAGTTTAAATTATATTACAGCGTTAAACTCGAATAAATGTTAAATAATATTTGTGTAGTATCAATATAATGTTTAATTTAAATAACATATTCATGTACTTATAGCTTTTTTGCTTATAAAATTTATGTAAAGTTTTCGTGTTAGGATAAATTTATTTAATAGTAACAGCATAAAGTTTAGTTAATTATAATGTATATAAAATTTAATTGTTGATTTTAAACATTGTATGTATTTTTAAATTAATATTATTATAGGATAGTCATTTTTATTTTTATTTTTATTTATTTTATTTATTTATTTTATAACTTTACTGTATATCTTTGTATGCATTTTTTTAATTAATATTATTATATGAAAGTAATTTTTTAAATTTATATTATTATATGAAAGTAATTTTTTTTAATTTATATTATTATATAATAGTAATTTTTTTTAATTAATATTATTATATGATAGTATTTTTTTAAAATTTATAACTTTACTATATATCTTTGTATGCATTTTTTTAATTAATATTATTATATGATAGTAATTTTTTTTTAATTTATATGATAGTCATTTTTTAAAGTGCATGTGTTCAATTTTTAACGAATGTAAGTTAGAGTTTAAATAAGTGTGAAACTTATTTAGTGAGAATATAAAATTTAATTTATATAATTTTTATTATATTTAGTTTAATTTAAATAATTTTTATTGTATTCAGTTTAATTTATAACATATAAATTATTTATACTCTTCCAATGGTAACACCCAAATTTTAATATCAAAGTCTATACCATTCACATTCAATGTTTTTAATTATATAATACTCACCAACCCTTTGTTTTATTTTGTCAAATTCCATGAAATACATAGGCAAATTTCTATTTATTCTGTAATAAATTTATAATCTCTGAATGGTAATGCGCAGATATTAAGATCAAAGTCTATACCATTCGTTAAATTCATCTACCTTTGTTTCAGCGTTCAATTTTAACGATTGTATTAATAGTATTTATAAGTTAGAGCTTAAAGAAATTTTAAAAGTGAAACTTATTTAGTGTTAACATAAAGTCATGATGTGTATAAAGTTTAGTTTAAACAACTTTATTGCTTATAATGTCGTTTTTGTTATAAAATAACTAATTATACGTATAATTACATGATATTCATTATTAAAAAATATGTGTTTTAAATTATTTATTATTGTTTTTAAATTTATGCGTATCGTTTTTGTTTTAAAATAATTAATTATACATATAATTGTATGACATTCATTATTAAAAAATATGTGTTTTAAATTATTTATTATTGTTTTGTTTTTAAATCTGTGTGTTAGCCCACTGATGACACTTATCCTCAAAATACGAAAATTTCTAGTTAAATCTGTAAAAATTTCTAAATTTCAAGCTCTAAAATACTAAGTGTACTCATTAACCAATTACAATGCAGTATTAGAATCATCTTGTTTCTATAAATTCTGTAAAAATTTCCAAATATCAATTTACAATGACAACACTAAAAGTATGAACTCCTGTTTAAATTCCTTATTTATTATCTTAACGCAATATATTTTTAATCTCTAAAAATGCTAAGTTTCTAAAATACTCATAAATTGTTACTGATGTTAATTAACTTCAGTCATTCATTGTTTCATTCAGTCAAAAATGTTAAGTCCCACCGAAAATTATTTATACTCTTCCAATGGCAACACCTAAATTTTAATGTCTATACCCTGTTTTTAATTATATAGTACTCCTCAACCTTTGTTTCATTTTGTCAAATTCCCTGAAATACATAGAAAAATTTCTATATTATTCTGTAATCAATTTATAATCCTCAAATGACAACTCTCCAAAAGTTTCTATTCTTCCGGTGGCAACACCTAAATTTTAAAGTCTATACCCTGTTTTTAATTATATAGTACTCATCAACCTTTGTTTCATTTTGTCAAATTCCCTGAAATACATAGGAAAATTTCTATTTAATTCTGTAATCAATTTATAATCCCCGAATGACAACTCTTCAAAAGTTTCTATTCTTCCAATGTTAACACCTAAATATTAAAGTCTATACCATTCATTAAATGTTTCTAACTATACAATACTCATCTACCTTTGTTTCAGTCAATCAACTTCCCTGTCCATTGCGAAAATGCTAAGTCTCCGAAATTGTGAAAAAAATACTAAGTCCCGAAATTTATGAAAATAAATCTAACTCCTCAAAATTCCCATTCTCCTCGATAGATGAAAGCACTCATCGCGGAAACCCTCGTAAAAGGTGATGACTCATTCACTCCGATATCCAAAGATTCTATTCCTCCGGTGGCAACGCTCTAAAAGTTTCTATTCTTCCGGTGGCAACACCCCCTCGTCCAAGATGATGACTAAGTAGTGTAAAAAGGACACGTTCTGCGACTGGGTGGTGGCGTAGTGGTGTCAGGGTGGAGGCGCGCCTCCACCCTACGCCACAATACGCCACTACGCCACCACCGTGGCGCAGAACTGTCCTTTTTACACTACTCACACACAATGTTAAAAAAAAAACCTGTTAATAAAAAACAAAATTACACATGGAGTTACACACACTGTTAATAAGAAAGAAGAGCTACACACACACTGTTAATTGCATACAGGGTTGCACACACAGTGACAGTTTCACATAGCGTTACGTACACTGTTAGAAAAGTTCAGCAATACACACAGAATTACGCACACACTGTTAAAAGAGTTACACACTGTTAACAAACAGCAGATTTAGACACAAAGTTCCAGACACTGTTAATAAAAAGGAAGAGTTACACACACTGTTAAAGGCAGAGTTGCACATAGAGTTACACAACATTTTATCTTGAAATAGTTATGTGGTATTAAGTATTTTTTAAACTATAAAAAAAGAACGAAAAATCATGCATTACGCAATGATTATTAACACTTTCCAACTGCACGTAATTGTTGTATCTTATAACTTTGAAAGTTCTGTACCTACGTTATCACACAACAAACAAACAGTAGTTCTGAAAGGCATACAGACAGACTAATTGAATTCCTAATCATTCTTAAACACTGTTTGTAAGTGTTAAAAATGCTTAACACAAAAGAAACCGTCGCCCTTCGATTGTAATTCCAGCCCTTAATCTATCTGAAAATTTCAGTGAGGCCCTGTAAATTTGAAGGTTAACAAAATCATATTTTATACAAAACATTATTTTAGCAAATTAACAATAAATGCCAATTTCTTTATGATTCTACAGTTGAAAGTACAGTATGAAAGTTCTTTAAATGTAAATTATAAAAATGTATGTCCTAAAATGCAACGCATTGGCATTTTTTGCGCGTTCCTGTACATAAACATGTTGTACAGTACCTATTAATGCCCTTTTTATTTGGGAACATTCAATAGTGAATATGGACAACATATATATTTTTTTAAAAATTCAGAAAATATTTCCGGACGCTAAGTGCGGTACACGGACAGATAGACAAATGGAGATTCGGGCACATAGATACAGAAATTGAAAACACGTTAAGACGTAAACAAGAAAGAAAAATCATGCAGTACCCATTGATTAGTAACACCTTCCAACTGTACGTAATTGTTGTATCGAATAACTTTTAATGTTCTTTGCCTACGTTGTGAGGTTGAGACGTCAGAACGTCACGACAGTTGTTTTAATTAAGCTGGATCCAGCAAAGTAGAAAGTGGGGACGGTTAAAATCGCTTCGTCGCCAGTGACTCGGCGAAAGTTGAGGTCGAGTTATCTTTGTGTCGGCAGGGTGCTGCAATGAAAGACTTAGATTTTGAATGTTAGATAAATTAGAAGTGATTTTAAAAGGACGGATTGAAATGAAGAGAGAGGAGGATGTAGGAAGAAGTATAAAATGGCGATGGTTTTAGTAGATGGGAGTGGATGTTGGAGGATATTATAGTGGATGTTGGAGGATATTATAGTGGATGTCGGAGCATATTATAGTGTGGATATTGGAGTATTATAGTGGATTGTTGAAAGTCTTACTTTGGCGAATATTGAGTAGTAGAAATTTAGAGGAGTGAGGAATAAGTCATGATGAGTGTTAGTACGAGTATTTGCTAGCGCTCGTGAAAGTGAATTTCGATCTGTAGGGAATCCTCTGATCGAAAGTGAAGTCGCAGCAGTGGAGTTACGAGTGCAACCGCCGCTACACCTTCAATTGCTTGCTGGGGTGAGATATTTAAGATAATCTAATTTAATTGTTGATATATATATTTTGATTGAGTAATACACTGACTGAGCTAGTTTAATTGCCAGGCCACCCTCCACATTAATCTGCTCAAATAAACTTTAGTTATTGTTAATTCAAGTCTTGTGTTCACTTACTTATCCATTTAGTGATCTAATTAAGTTAAGATGGAATTTGCGTCAACGCAAACTTTACAACGTTATCACACAACAGACATAGGACTGAAAAATATACAGATAGACTAATTGATTTTAAAATTACTCTTAAGCATTTTGGAAAGAGTTAAAAAGGCTTAACGTAAAATAAAATGCAGCCATTAAATTATAATTACAGCTTTTGATCTCTCTGAATATTTTAGTGTAGCCCTTTAAATCAGAAAGTTAATCATACCATATTCTATACAAAACATTATTTTAGAATATTAACAATACATTTCAATATTTTTATGATTTTTGCAGTAGAAAGACTTAACTTTCAAAAAATTCTGTCCTAAACCGTAATGCATTGAATGCATTGGCATTTTTTTTTTTTTTTGTTGTTGTTGTTGTTGTCCCTGTAAACAAACTAGTTGTATGTACCTATTAATGTCCTATTAAACAGGACCTATTAATGTCGTTTTGAATGGGGAACATTCTATAGGGATAATGTTTATAAAAATAACACTCATAAAACACAATGCTTTCGAATGCTTTTGGGTGTCCCTGTACACAAACCAGATGATATATTCACTCCATTTTCAATATGGAACATCCGATAGTGAACATCAATAAAATATATCAGTTTCGAGACATTCCATAAATATTTACAGGAGTTAGAGCGCGGGCAGACAGACGGACAGACAGATGGACAGATACACAAACTGAAATCATATTCACACTTAAAAATGTTTGAAAGTGTTAAAAACGCTTAATGTAAACGAAAGTGCAATTCTAGAATTGTTTTATAAGTAGCTCTTAATATAAATGGATATTTTTGTGTCACCCTGTAAACCTAATGCTAATCATGCTATATTCTATGCAAAGCATTTTTTTCTGCATATAAATAACATATTTCAATTTCCTAAAACTTCGTGCAAACTAAAGTTATTAAAATTTGATTTATAGAAATATCTCTCATAGAACACAATGCTTTGGAATACTTTTAACTGTCCCTGTACATAAATCGGTGGTGGTATTTCCGCCATTTTATACAAGAAACATCCAGTAGTAAAATTGAATAACATATTTCAATTTAATTGAGATATGTCTACAGTAAAACCAATAGAAATACCTCTCATAGAACACAATGCTGTGAAATGCTTCCGGGTGTCCGTGTACACAAACCAGTATAGGTATAAACTCCATTTTAAATAGGGAACATCCGATAGTGAACTTGAATAACTTATATCACTTTAAAGAAATTCCATAAATATTTATGAGATTTAGAGCTCGGACAGACAGACAGGCAGACAAACAGGCGGATAAGCAGATACACAAAACTGAAATCATATTCACCCTTAAAAAAATGTTAGAATGTGTTAAAAACGCTTAACATAAACGAAAGTACAATTCTAGCCATTTTTTTTTTAATAGCTCTTAATGTAATTGGATATTTTTGTGCCACTCTGTAAATCTAATGCTAATCATGCTATATTCTGTGCAAAGCATTCTTTTGTGCATATAAATACCATATTTAAATTTCCAAAAACTTCGTGGAAAGTAAAGTTATTAAAATTTGATTTATAGAAATATCTCTAATAGAACGCAATGCTTTGGAATACTTTTGAGTGTCCCTGTATATAAATCGGTGGTGGTATTTCCTCCATTTTATACAGGAAACATCCAATTGGGAATTTGAATAACATATTTCAGTTTCATTAAGATATGTCTACAGTAAAGGTATGAAAATATGGTTTATAGAAATACCTCTCATAGAACACAATGCTTTCGAATGCTTTTGGGTGTCCTGTGCACAAACCAGTAGAGGTATAAACTCCATTTTCAATAGGGAACGCCCGATAGTGATCTTGAATAACATATTTCAATTTCATTAAAATATGTCTACAGTAAAGGTATGAAAATATGGTTTATAGAAATAACTCTCATAGAACACAATGCTTTGAAATACTTTCGGGTGTCCCTGTACACAAACCAGTAGAGGTATCATATTCACCCTTAAAAAATGTTAGAATGTGTTAAAAACGCTTAACGTAAGCGAAAGTACAATTCTAGCCATTTTTTTTAATAGCTGTTAATGTAACTGGATATTTTTGTGCCACCCTGTAAATCTAATGCTAATCATGCTATATTCTGTGCAAAGCATTCTTTTGTGCATATAAATACCATATTTAAATTTCCAAAAACTTCGTGGAAAGTAAAGTTATTAAAATTTGATTTATAGAAATATCTCTCATAGAACGCGATGCTTTGGAATACTTTTGAGTGTCCCTGTACATAAACCGATGGTGATATTTCCTCCATTTTATGCGGAAAACGTCCTATAGTAAACTTTAATAACATATTTCAATTTCATTAAGATATGTCTACAGTAAAGGTAAGAAAATATGGTTTGTAGAAATACCTCTCATAGAACACAGTGCTTTGAAATACTTTCGGGTGTCCCTGTACAAAAACTAGTAGAGGTATGAACTCCATTTTCAATAGGGAACGTCCAATAGTAATCTTGAATAACATATATCAGTTTCAAGAAATTCCATAAATATTTACGGGAGTTAGAGCGCGGACAGACAGACGGACGGACAGGCAGACAGACGGACAGACAGACAGACAAACCGAAGTCATAAACAGTTTTCAACCTTGTTGGAAAGTGTTAATAACAGTTTTCAACCTTCTTTGGAAAGTGTTAATAACATTAAAGTAGCTCCCATGCATTAAATGCATTATCGCATTTAGGGAGTTTGAACATCGCATTTAGGATATAGTACCTTAAATGCGACAAAAATTTCCTAAATGCGACGCTGGTATATATTTTCATAAATTACTGATATATTTTTAATTTCTTGAAAAAAAATTACACAAAACACTAGTTTAGAACTATGAGTATAATATTCAACCATTTTTTCTTTCTTTTCATAATTATTTATTTACTAAAATGTTATTAGTTTCCTAAATGCGATAAACTTACCAAAAATCACGTCGCATTTAGGCACAATGACCTTACATTTAAAACTATTCGGACAACTTTCACACGCACCATTCCTGGAAACTCTTCAATCTTGATCGAAATTTTTAAGTAAGAAATTTATATTTACTTCAAAGTACAACATTTGAATTGCTTGAAATTATTTATTTTTAAGTTACTCTGATAAAAGAGAGAGAGACGAAGTTCAAAAGCTAAAACTTGACTTCGGTATTCAGGAAAGCTGAAAACGTCTAAATATACAAAGAAACAATCGATGAATATTAAACTTAAAAAATATTTTATTTACCGAATGAGTGTGAGGAAATAGTTCCAATACCTGAGCAGTTTTCCTGAACATGGTAAAATATTACAGCAAAGCATTTCCACTAATTAGGGTAGGTGCTTCAGTGATTGGCATGCTCCAGTAATTGACACCTATCCCGAAATAATTAATAAATAAGAAAAATAATAAAATCATATATTTTACATATAAAAATTTTAACATTTTATGTCAAACACTGGAGCATAGGGTGCTATAACTGGTAAAATGAATAACTAGCAGTGTCAAACACTAGAACATAGGGGGCCAATTACTGATAAAATGAAAAACTGGCAGTGTCAATTACTGGAACATTGAGTGGGTGTCAAATAGAAATTCATAAAAAAAAATTGTTATCAAATGTATATATTTTAACATATATGTGGTTCTGAATATCTTTCATGCCATACTAACTTAAGATTTCTAAAAATATTTTCTGATGACTAGAACATTAAAAACATCAGAGATTGCTCTAAAAGTGTCAATCACTGGTGCACTTACCCTACATTCAATAAAAAGAATGGTTTCACTTAATTATTGGAAAAACCTGTATATGTTCTAAAACTCATGTACACACCACATGGTGCACATAAATATAATTATATTAATAACGCACAGCACAACCTGAAATACACTTCTATCAATTTTCAAATATTGTTCCATTATATTCTATTTATTTTGTGTAGCCTTGTAAACAAACGGTGAATGATGTTCACTCCCGAAACCTGCTTTTACGCATACACAAAATATATATTCATTTCATTTGGTTTACTGCAACCTATTGATGTTAAACTCTATTTAGCTGCAATTTCCCCCATAGACGTAATGTATTTCAATTCTCTTGGGTGCCCCTGTACACGAACCATTTGCTCGATCTCAACGAAAAGTTTAGTGGAGCATCTCTATATAATTTAGAATTAGGATTCCGAATTTGAACTTCCTGATGCTATTTGTTCTTGAGATATGCTGATAACAGACACGCAGACACACACATATAGACCAACCGCTAAAAACATGTTTTTTGGATTCAAGGCACCTGAAAACGTGTAAATATAACAAAAACTTCATTTCGAAAATTTGACCCTAAAACAATACTTTTTTTACCATATATAGAGAAAGCAAAAAAGGATAATTTACTAAATTTACTGTAACAGACATTTTTCAATCGATTGATAAGTGCGTGAAAAATAATTTCTTCGAATTTAACCCTTTCGGCACCATACCCAATTTTGTCTTCTAAAGTATTATTAGAATAATATTGAATCTCTAATGCCTCATGATTGCAGACTGGCAACAAATTGCTTTTTAGCTGTAAACCGTATAGTTTAAATAAAGTATGTTTTTTAAAGTATTTTTCCCGTGATTTATTTAATAGAGGTAAGAATAAAACATTTTTAAATTGATTTAAAAAATAATCAGACATTTAATTATTAAATTAACTGACAATTAAGTACGGCATTTATTTGAGTTTAAAATGTGCCTGAAAGTAACCAATTTATTTTCATTTTAACACAACTGTTCATAATGGGGGGGGGGAAATGTATATTGTAATCTATACATAATCCATATTTTTTTTTTCTTTTAATCTTTTTTTTTTTTTTTTTTTTTTTCCTGAACGTTTCTTAATTATTTTTTTCTCTGTGTGTGTCATTAATCAATTCTAATCTACAGGAAATGAAGCTATCTTCGTCACACCCACAGAAGCTTTTGCAAGAAGCATAGAAAGCGACGTCAAAGTGTCCAGTTAATGACAGTTTTCTGTTAATTAAAGAAGAATGTGAAACGGTAATGAATAAAGATTAATTAACACAAAATATGATATATATTGTAAAGTGTTAATTAACTTTTTCTTTCTATTAAAAAAAAAAAAAAAAAAAAAAAAGAAAGAAAGAAAAAAGAAAGAAAGAAACTCGTATTGCCTTACCTGAGTTTGATGTGAAGAACTTTGTCAGCGCGCATATGTTGTGAATTGTTCTGAATGCATAAACATAATTTCTTTGTTTCGGACCTACATTGTCCGATACTGATACTACTTATATTATATCATGGCTTCAAAATTCTTTTATTAACATTTTGTTAGCGTAATCATACCGCTGTTCTTTAGTTTTGTTTTTGGTGTTTGGGAATAAGACGGATTGACTGCCCTAGAGTCCTAGGCCTGAGGGGTAGTGCCTTCCGTGGAAGTCTTTCTAAGGGGTCCTAGCCCGTATTTACGCAAGTTTCAGAGAAAACCACAGAAAACTCCAAACGGCTAGGCAAACGAGTGCGACTTGGGATCGAACACGGCATGTCACGTCTACCAACTCTGAGCGCAGAACTGCTCGGCCGCTGATGGGCCCTCTTTCGTTTTGGAAAAATCTTTTTAGTACAGTCATTTTAAAACATTTTAGGGCTGTGTCTTTTTTTTTTTTTTTCTTTGAAAACTTGAAGGGGAAATGTCTTTATAAATTAACGTACATCCATTTTGTTGTTATTTTCTTCTATATTCAATAAAAAATAATAATGGTACTATTTAAAAAAAAAAATTCTTTATCAATGATTTTCACGTTTTGAAGTGTCCTGAATACCTTTTGACCATTTTAGAAAATGTTTATTTCTCGGTCTATGTGTGACAAAAAATTTTCTAATCAAGAACTTATGCAGAGAACTTCTTTAAATGTTATATTTAGTTGCACCTTCACATAAATTGGTGTCTAGCAACTTTTAGTGCATATGATTCAACAGGTGGCACTGCCGTCTCGTTTTTTCTTAATTTGCACTATGGTAGTATAGCCGAAATTTTCATATAAATATACACCGTTAGGGATATTTTTGACCAATTTTTAAACTGAAAAAAGTTACAAAATTAATAGTAACCAAGATAAAGTTTTTGTAAATGTAGGACCATCGTATCCTCTCTTCTTTTCCAAGATGTAAATTTTAAGTATTTTACAAAAAAAAAAAAAAAAAAAAAAAAAAAAAAAATCCCCGATACCTTTAAATTAAATGACTGATTGAACTTTTTCAGAATTTGAAATTATATTTTCTAATTCATTTTATTTCATTTTTTCCTTAAAAAAAAAAAAAAAAAAGGTTTTTTGCCTTGTTCTTCCAAATTAAAATTGCAGTGGTGACTGGTATATGCCTAAATTACGTAAATTCATATAAAAATCAGTATCTTGTGGCCACCACATGACTTTCTTCTGTATAACCTCATACAAATTCATGGAGTACAAATTATTTATTAAAATTATTTCCCATGGTGAACTGAGACGACTTTTATCGCAGAAAAGCACAACAAAAAAGCATAAGTGCCGGAAGAAAGTCAATTTTGTATCAACAAAGGAAGAAATGCGATTTTTTATTTTATTTGTTTAGTTATTTATTTTACAGAGGTTAATCCAGAACAAATTTAGTGCCGCAATGAGGCACTTTCACAAAGTCAACATTTAGCTATGAGGTACTTTCACAAAGTCAACTTTCAGCAAAGAGGCACCTTCACAAAATCAATTCTCAGCAATATAGTGGCACATTAAAATTTTTATAAGCTTCGCGCTGCATCGAACAAACAAAAATACCTTCAGTTTGAATATTTACTGGAGACAATGGTAAATATCTAAGTGAACACTTTCTTACCTTACACATGAGAAATAACTTGCCTAACATATATTTGTTTTACAACTGTTCCAATTTATTTTTTAAATGTAATTAAAAAATAATAATAATAAATAATAATAAAATAAAAAATAAATAAAAAATAAAAAGAAATAAAAAGAACTGCTTTGCGCATTTTGGTTATTTGTTCTGGAGCATTATTGATTTTTACCAACTTACTTGATTTTTTATCACAAATTATTTTATAAATGGGGTACCATTTTTAAAAAGATGGATTAAACCCTAATTTATTTATTTATTTATTTTCGTTCAAAAAAAAAAAAAAAAAAAAAAAAAAAAAAGAAGTAACTAAATGTAATTAAATTATCACAGATCTATATGCTTCAAACATTAGTTTAAAAAATATTGAGGAGTTTTTCCGAAAGATACTTATATTGAAAATTTACACAGCCCGAAGAGGGTGGGGGGTACTTCCCCCCAGGTGAGAAGAGAGATGCTCCAACATGCACGCACTTTTTTTCCCCTAGGTTACTACTACTATTATCAATAATTCATGTTCATTTTACAATCACACATTAAAAATGATTCTCATTATGTACATTAATACAAAATTTTGTCCTATACTTCAATGCTAAAAATTAAAAAAAGAAAAAAAAAAGGAGGGTATCACAGCGCCACCTCTTGAGCGATTAATCCCCCAAACGTAATCAGTACCATTTTAAGGCAGAGTCCAACTAAATACCAAGTTTGGTTAAATTTCGTTCATTGGTCCGTGAAGTACAGCGTTCACAAAATTTGTATTAGATACTTAGACACAAGCAGACAGACAGACATTTTCTAAAAACAGTCAGGACAGGACATCTCAAAACGTGTAAATCCGTCCAAAGTTGGAGTTAAAAAATTTTAACGAATCCAATACTTCTTCTTATATATATAGAAGAAAATAAAACTAGAGAAGAAAACTTTGAGATGGCCACAACATTCTAGTTCTTCAGAAATAGTTCTTATAGAACAAAATATCGTACAACTTGTTTAAAGTGAATAAAATAAACTATTATTCACTATACTATATATATAAAACAAAGTAACTTAAACCAGTTACTCATTATAAAATCTTAAATACTAATACTACTACTACTAATAATAATAAATAAATAAAGTATACAATTATAAATCTAATAAAATAAGTAAACATTAATCAAGATGATTTAAAATCCTGCGGGGATCGAATAAACTTATCCGCACTCGACCCACAAGAAACTTTTGACTGCAAAATACTTATTTCGACTCACCAATCCGCCACGAATCCACAGCTTCTGACCCGCAATGAATTAATGTTAAATTTATATTATACGAAACTGAATTAAAAAATCTATTACTCAAAACATAGTTATGTATTATTCAATTTATCTTTCAGAAAATTAAATATTACACGATAAATATTTTTAATTTATGAAACTAATTTAAATCTTTTTTATGAGGCTAATATTTTGAATGGAGATTCGTGGGTTGAAAATTAATCGAAACTCGACCAGCACCCTATTTGCAAAGCGGGTACCTGAGGGTATCTGACCTGATGCAGAACTTTAAGGTAACTCGTAAAATATTTAAATGATCGGAAATTTATTACTTAAATTGCGAGTAAGAAATTAAATAACAATCATTAACTAAATGTTAAAACTACGTGAGTGATTTTGGGGGAACTAAAAATAATACGAATAATGATTATCCAAGCTATTTATTATTATTATATGAATAAATCTCTCGTTTATTTGTACGTTAATATTTATCTGAAAACTATTTTACTACATTTAAAACAAATTTTTCCGCAGTAGATTTCAAAAATTGTAATATTAATTTTCCTTTCTAATTCTTCATCTTTACTTTAAAATGAATCTAACAATTTTATTATTATTATTATTATTATTATTATTACTTTAGTCTTTTTTTCTCCTCGAAACGTCCAGTTTTGGCGACGTTTTCTAGAAAGTTAAGCACGGGTTAAAATATGCAAACATATAAACTATTTCCCTGATATATTGAACGTACGTGCTACTGATAAATCTGTTGTATTAACGGCCCTCTTCACTTACCGTCGCCGGAAGCCCTAGCCAATGTTATTCTATGAGAAATTTTCTTTACTTATAACTCATTAACTAATACACATTTTTAAATTCTGTTTTCACATTCAAAAAATTCCCAATTGTTCAATTGACGCACCTTTTTTAAAAACGTATTTTTTTTTATTTTTACTATTTTATTTTGAAATATCAAAATGGAAAATTTCACATATTGAAAATTTGAATTTTGCAGCTTCAAAATAAAATATTAAAAGTTAAAAAAAAATACATTTTTAAAAAAGGTGCGTCAATTGAACAGTTGAGAACTTTCTGAATGTGAAAACAGAATTAAAAAATATTTATTACTTAATGAGTTATAAGTAAAGAAAATTTCCCATAGAATTACATTAGCTTCGGCTTCTGGCAACGGTGAATGAAGCGGGCCCTTTTGTCAACCATCATCATTATTAATTAACAGTGATTTTTCTTGCAAAAAACAGCCATTCATTCTTGTTGAATATATTACTTGCTATGCAAATGGATGTTATGAGCCTGTTACTTTTTCACTTTCTGTACGTATATATGTAAGGAAAGTATTGTAATCATGAAAAAATTTGACTTTGAGATTTTGGTGTCATTGTACGCTTTGAGATCTCCTGAATTCATTTTAGCTAATTTGACGGTGATGTATGTATGCATATATGTGTGTATGAATGTGAGTAAACACCCTAACATCTAATCGCTTTGGTCGATTGAGCTGAAAGCAGGGAAGTATATTATAGGTTACCGTAGCATGAACTGAGTAGATTTTCATAGGTTTATAGCCTTTATAGTTTTTTTTTTTTTACAGGGTCACAAACAAAAATTCTTTATCAGTATCGTCAATGGGCTCAAATTATTTAAAATGCAATAGCATCTAAATGCCTTATTCGATTGAGCTTTAAATTTATATACATGTTATAGGTCACCGTCGAACGAACTGTATAGATTTTGGGGGATATAAAACTTATAGTTTTTTTATGGGGAAACACCGAAAAATTCTTTAACATTATGAGCTATGGGCTCAAATTATTTGAAATCCTATAGCGTTAAATTAAACAGCATACTATTTGGGATTAAACAAACACCCTGTTATAAATTTCTCTTTTGTTTATTTAATGTCTTCTCTTATTTTGATTTATTGAAAGAACCGTGAATGAGTTAATGTTTGGAAAGTCGAGTGGAGTCACTCCAGATTTTTTAAAATAAATATACCGAAATAAAATGCACAGGTGTCTCATATAAGAAATATAAACATTATATGGAGAGATCTTATTCCGTAAATGAACAAAAATTAAGACAAAGTAAGACATCGAAATTGGGAAATACAATAAAAATTATTTTGAATTTCCTATTTGTGTGAATTAAGACTTTGTATTTTCAATCACAATTAAGTGTAAAATTAGAAGAATTTTCTTTGTATTGACAAGTAAATGTGAGTTTGCGTATCAAATATTTAATTTAATTATTATAACATATTTCTCAGATATTTGTATATAGTGCACTTATCTTATACTTATTTGTAAGATTTTATGTGAACCTCAAGTTGGCGAACCACTGCAATAAGTAAGTAGGTTGTTATAACATTCATGGCTCCTACGTACAGTATACTCTAAATTGTCTGCGGAACTGAGTAGAACGAGTTCCGCGGATAATACAAATCGCGGATATGGCGGTATACCGCAAATTAGCCGAAAACGAGGGGCAAATGAGATCAAATTATTCTAACTCAAAAGTTTGATTGTATTGTGTATAAAACATAATAATAATAATAATAATAAAGAAAAGAAAATATTCACAATATATTGAAAGAAGTTGTATTTTATATATTGAAGAATGTAAACCAACAATTAAAAAAAGTGAACTTAAGAGGAAACCAAGATGCATTCTGTAAGCTAACTTATTCACTAAATTAAGCAGTACTATACTGTACAATAAATGAAACAAACAAAAATAATTCAGTTCTTTATGTTTACTTTTTTTTTTCTTTTTTTCCCCGTTGTTGGAAGAACCATTTCTTTCGATCTCGTCCTTTTCCGCTCCCGTGGATAATCGAAATTTACTGTATTTTTTCCCCTTTCTTTCTATGTAATTGAAAAACGGCTTACTTTTTTTTTCTTCTGAATTTAAATGATATTTGACAATGCCTGTGATATGAGATAAATAAGACGTTGGCTATCAAGTTTTTTTTTTTTTTTTTTTTTTTTATCATTCGCGCATGCGCAGGGAAAACGCTTTTCATAAAAATGCCCATATTTCATGATATATTTAAGGCATTTGTATTCTGACTGCAGCCTATTGTTTCAAACATTTTTTTTTTTTTTTCAATTTATCTAAAAGTGGGAATAGTTTTAGTTTTAAAGTCTGCATATTATAAATAAAAAACTTACTGATTTTTTTTTTTTTTTTTTTGTAAGTTTTAAAATAAAGGCTTGCATCTTCTTTATTTAACATGCTACCTTTACACAAATGCATCTACACATTGTACTATGCCTATATTAACATATCATACAGTTACAGACCTTTTCGTTCATTTAATGATACAGGGTAATTGCAAACATTATTAACACTAAACCTACCGATGCTTCGAGTATACCTATTCCCACCACAACGGATCAAGTGACTCGTCTTTAAAATGTTATACATATTACTATGTATAGCGAAATATTTAGCACAATTTGGTACATGAAACATGGACGATGTGATAATGTTATTTGTAAGAAATTCTGACAAAAAGTTTAAAATGGGTCATTTCACCCGTCGTGGTAGGTTTAGTGTAATTTTGTTCAATTTGTTACCGGTTTGTTACCTAATTGTTGCCGTAAGCCAATCTTCACTGAAAAACATGAGGAAGACCCAGCTCTTTACATACTCAGTGCTTGAAAACATTTCATCGAGAGAAAAGTTTTTTAATTGAAAAAAAAAACTGATCGTTTACAAACCTTGCTAAACATTTGAGCAGGAGTGTATTATAAAACTTAAAAAACGTTTCAATAATTAAAGTGAAAATTTTTATAAGTACCACTTCAATATCTATTTAGCATATTAAGAAACATATTAAAAATTAATGAGCATATTAAAAATTAATTTAACACATTTTAAATTATATTTTTCATATTTTATACATCAATAGATTTAGCCGAATTGAAGAAAGTTATTATGTTTGTATTATAAACATTTTAAAGCTTTTAAAGCTATTTATTTATTTATTTATTTAAAAACAAAATATTAAAAATGTATCCTTTTTTTATATATTTAATATTTAAGTATATTTTTAAGCACATAATATGCAATTCTTTTTGCATTATTTTAAAGTTTTACTATATTTTAAAAGTATTAGCATTAAAATAATATATATTTGAAATATTACTTATTTTAATATTATTTAATAATATGTATAAAAGAAATCTATTTAAATTATTTTTATTTATTTACTTTTCCCTTGCTTACTCCCTGTGCCTTTTTTGTGCTGCTAAATGATTTTGGAACATTAAACTCATTGAAAAGAAAATAAGTTACAAATTCTACAGTCTGTAAACCTAAATTATATTGCGTCGCTCATCAAAGAAATTTCAACTTTCTTTACTTTTTTAAAAAAAAAGTAAAGAAAGAAAAACACTCGAACACTTTCTTTTTTCCGCCTGTTTATTACATAAACTTTCATTGTATTCAATTACTTATAATACAGTTTCAAAATCTTTCTATTTCAAAATAAAACAAGAAGAAAGAAACTGAAAAGAAAAAAGAAAACTTTCGCTTTTAAAGTTAGCGTTTTTTTTTTTTTTTTTTTTTCTTTTTCAAATGAAAATCAAACACGTACGTCCTGACATAAAAGAAAAAAAATCACACACGCACACAAGTGGCAACCCAAGTACTATATCAAGGCCGACAAAGCTTTTCCAATCTATTGATTAGACAAGATTTTCTACTTCAACCCACCCTGATCTTGCTCAATATTTCAAGCTCAAGAGAGAGAGCAAATATTGATGTTGCTCTTCTGCTATTGTTCAATCACTTTGTTCCCTTTCACTAGTTCTTTTTTTTTTCTTTTTCTGAAACTGTGAGTTAAAAACGGGAAAGGAATGAATCATTTTCTTTCCAAATCCTTATATATTATATTCCGAAACAAAAGCAAAATTCACATAAGATATATGGGTCTCTTTCGAATTTTGTTTACACACAGAAAAGAAATGCTTTCTGGAATTTACAAACATTTTTTAACCCTTTAACAACATTCATTGGTTTCGCAGCGAAACCAAAAATTTGACATCCTTCAACATATTTTTAAGCAGCAGTTTTTTAACATTTTTTCCTTGTTTGAATGGATTTTTAAACTTATGTTCCTTTTCTGTTCGGTAGATGGCAGCATTACTCGAAAATTTAAAAAAAATTACGTTTCAGATGAAACTATATGCATAGCATAAGTCACTTGAAATTTCTTAGTAGGCGCGGGTGCGCCATGCTGATTTGACTCGTATCTAATTTTAATATATGAGCATAATAACCATTGATAAGGAACGCAAAATAGTTACCAAATGTCTCTATAACAGAAAACGTTCTTAAAAAATAAGAGTCCAATGAAGCTGCCCCTCATACCGCAAAAGTCACTATTCGACGAATGTTCTGGAACAGTCCAAAAAAACAGTCACTTGTTCTACGGGAGCCATGAAACCTAAACTACGGTTTTTCGCCAAATTTGATCGGCATGTCGCCAAGTTTGTCTCCAAGGGTGACCTCACTGAAAGTGAAGGAACTTATTTTCACTTTGCCTGTAAAACTACTTTCACTGCAAGAGGACAAATGAGGCAGGAGAAAGGCGTAATCCATTGTAACAATATATTATTTAAAAGATAGGAGTCGTTTTATGTATATATATATATATATATAATAATAATAATAATTTTCAATGAAAGTTAAGTCCGATGCCATACACAAAAAGTCATGGGAAAATATTTTTTTATTTGTTTTTACTAGAAAAATAAAAAGTCATTGTAATTAATTTTTATCACGAATAAAACACTCAAATGTTATCTAATAAACTTCAATTCTATTTATTTTAAAAATTCTAATTTAATAACAATACAAATATGTGTAATTGCATCAAATTAGAAATGGATAGATATATTTCAAATATATGTTCTAAGATTTAAGTTATTTGTTTTTTGAAATGTTGCTTGCAAAACGCATATACTGTACTATATTTAATGTTTTGAATTCGTTACAGTGTATAAACACGTTCTTTATTTCATCTATTCTATAAATCATACGAAGTATGGAGTAAGGGAGACTGATTCTATAAACAACCCCATTAAAATTTACAGATTTGTGAAAATAATAATAATAATAATAATAATTTTAAGTTTTCCACATTTTTAACACTTAACATTATTTGCTATTTTTAGTAGTAAATGACCACTTCATACGCCAGTATACAAAATATTTTTCCATACCCCAGTCCTTGATATGATTATTTATTCCTCTGAGTTTCAGGACCAGGGCTTACTTTGTATAATTTGAGCAATACAGAAGCATTGTACCGAACACAAATGATTACATCCTGCTACACCACTTCACATATTCATGGATCTTTATCCTAATCAGATAATAGCGACCATTCTCAATTGAGTTAACTTGTTGAGTCGTATTTACGACTTTTACTTTTGAGCAAAGGGAGGGGGGGGGGGGGTATGTAACGGCCGCGCTGTTTGCTTCTGCTTTTACTTTTGCTTTTGCTTTTTGCGACAAGGAAGATCCCAAAGAGGCTTCCCCACCAAAACAAACAAACAAAGAATGATTTATCGCAGTTTCCCTGAGGCCAACAGCTGAGACGACCCCTTACGACCATGCAAGGGTTGCCATGCTTTGAAAATGTCGCCAACATACAAATAATTCAGCCAAATACCCAATATCTATAACAAAATTCTTCATATAAACAACTACACCTGGGTGCTGATAAAGCATTTAATAAAGATCTCTTACTGCTGTACAATTCAAACCTTCCTCGCTCCATTTTTCGATAATTGTTCACAATTTTAGCATTTCATGTTCTAACTAAAAAACTCCAAAAATAGACTTAGTTGATTTTTTGCTTTTTTCTCGTATTTTACAGATTTTAATGGAACTTTGTCACTTATATTAAAACAAATAATAATAAATAAAAAATGTATTGAGAGTTGCATATATCTGGTGGTGGTTGGGGGGGGGGGAGAAGGGCACAAAGGGTAAAAAAGTACGTTTTTTATTTAACTTCTACAGATTTCTATTAAATGTTTTATAGTTATTACATAGAGTTTAAGAAAAATACTGTGAGGGTTATTGAGAGTGAGAAGGGGTAAAGGGGGTCGTAAGAGAAAAAAATATTTTTTGAGCTTGCATTTTTTAATCACTTTTTACAGATTTCAATATAACTTTGTTTAACCATTACTTATTGTTTAAATTTAAAAGAATATATAGTGAGAGTTACATTTTTCCAAGTGTAGGGGGGGGGGGGGTAAGGGACAGAGAAAAAGCCCAAAAAAAAGTAGTTTTTATATCAAACTTTTATAGATCCCAGTGTAACTTTGTATAGCTATCACTTATAGTTTAAGAAAAATATAGCGTGGCGAGTGAGGGCTACATACACCAACTTGGGGTGGGGTGGGAGTAATTTTCAACGTCATAGTACTATTATTTATATTTTTAATTTTTGTCTTCCCTATTTGTCCTTTCATAATTTTACTCTCTTGAAAGCATGCGCAACAGATTACATTAACATCCAAAACCTCTGCTATTACTAACTAATTTTCATTGTCGTAGTTTTATTTTATAATTTTTAATCTTTTTTGTCTCCTACCACCCTCTATTAACTTTGCATTCTCGATAGCACGGCAATTGATTCCTTACCCCCGAAAATCCTAACATCACGAATTTTTAAGGTTGTAGCTAAATGTTATATTTTTGCAAACATTTACCCCACCATCTGCTCTCCCCTTCACACTTTCGAAAGAATGCGCAATCGATTCATCATCCCCCCCCCACACACACACACACACACATACACAACAACAACAAAAAATCTTAAAATACGAATTTTTAAGATCGCAGCTCTATTTTGGAAATTTTAATGTATTGCCTCCTCTATCATTTACCCCCCCCCCCTCCTCCATTGAAATTTACACCTTTGAAAGTATACGGAACCAATTTATCACTGCCAAAAATCTTATAAAGAAATAACAGATATTATTGTATAATTTATTGTAGATAATATTCATCACCACTCACCATGAACAAAATAAAGTAGCAAATTAATAACTTTAAATAACTCGTTACGCTTTTTCTTTTTTTAATGACCTATAAAAGCGCAAATTTCATTAATAAATAACGTAAAAAATTGCCTATTTCTATAATTAGCGGTGAAAAAATATGAATAATTGCCCCAATTAATTGTGATTAAACTTAAATCAAATAACGACAAAACAATCCGTAATTATTTTTTTTTTTTTTTTTTTTTTTAAAGACGTCAAAAAATATTGAGCCATTCGAAAATCTGACTGTAAAAAAAATAAATAAATAAATAAAATAACAATAATTTTGTTGATTGATCCCATATGATCACATATATGATCACATATTTCGAGAATAGATTTTAAAAAATAAATAAACAAATAAAACGTGAATTCTATCCGTTAGCGTAATATAATTGCTCGTTTTAAATCTTGTCGGGGAAAAATAAATCACTTATTTTAGCAATTAACTGCGAATAAACGTATTTATTTACCAGCCCCTAAAAGTAAAACATTTTTTATCTGACTGCAGAAAAAGATGTCATTTGCTGGTCTTTATTTAAGAAAATTTCGAATTTGAAAACAAACCCTCAACAAAAGTCAACAATCTTAAAACAAAATCATCACAAAAATTAGTAAACTTAAAAACACAAGAAACATAGAATTAAAAAATATTTCGAGGGAAAATTCGAATGAGAATGTTATTTATTTTGGAAATCACTGCCGCGGTCACTCACAAATCGAAACATTAATTTTCAGGTCTCTCAGAAAAAGCCTATGAAATATAAATAACAGAAGCGTAATAATAGTAAACAGATATTGAACTTTATCGCCAAGTATAGCATCCCTACCACCACTCAGCGTGAGAACCACCGAGCCCATATCTGGGAGAGTGGAATAAAAATATTAAAAAAATAAGATAAGCGTTCCTCCCTCATTCAACGCCCCCCTCATACCCCAAAATTTAATGCCTCTTCTTGAACTATTTTTAGAACGCGATCTCTCTCCCCAATTACAGGGCGTTGAATGATTCTCCTACTCTCTATTATGGAAAAAAAAAGTAATTTCTTTTTCAGTACTATTTTTTTTTTTTTTTTCTTCTTTTCTTCTTTAACTGGTGTCTTAGAAGAGCAGTCAATCTTTGATGGTAAGTTAAGATGGATGAAATTGAAGATCTATTTGGAAAATAATAAATGTAACAAGGCTCTTTTCGTGTCTGAAATTTCCTGAATAGTTCTCATGTTTGTTTACCTTTTCCCCCTGCACAGGGCATACCGTTGGTGACTGAAGTTACGCAGTTATTGTGTACAGGATACCGACAACTGATAAGATAAGAGAAAATATCTTTTCTTTTTCTCTGCAGAATTAAATAAATTTTCTTTTTTTTATTAATAATGTTTGCATTTGTAGCACTTACTGTCATCAAACGAAAAATACGAATAAGTATTCAAAAAGTAATTAAAAACACAAATTCTAACAAATCGTTTCTTATCTAATGACCTCTCAGAAAAAGCTGTGAAAGCTAATGATATCTCCGTATTTTTCTGCATTTATGTATAAATATAATTTCGTCAACCGCTGAAAGTGTGGTAAATAGTGTGTTATTCAACGAGAAAATAAAAAACAGTAAAGCACCGTTTATACGTCTCTCGTTTAATACGTCTTTTACATTTATACGTCCTTTTAGTAAAGTCCCGATTCATTCCTATTCATTTTAATACAAAAGTTCTTCGTTTAGACGCCGCTAATATCGGTTATACGTCTTTTCTACTTTACTAAAATAAGCAAAATTTCTCGACCTGTCATTATTTTTCATTCCAAATAAGACGGATTTTTCCTAGAAAACATCTTAAATGGAGAAACACAGGAAAGATCGAAAAATACTGTTCAAAGAATCAATTGAATTCACAGTAGAATTTTTAACACTCATAGAGAAGCAGCAAATCAGACGAATATTAAAAATTTTTAATGTTATTAAATAACTATCTGTATGGACATGAATCGTATGCTTGTAATTAAAGACGCGCAATATATATAATTAATATTCAAAATGTGTTCATATAGTTCTTAAGAAATGTAATATAATACTCAATATATGATATATGTAATCAGTAACCAATCATGCATTAATAGTATGATTTTGCTCACTTTATATATATATATATATATATATATATATATATATATATATATATATGTATGTATGTATGTATGTATGTATATTAAATTAATTATTGCCTTAAAAAAGGTATAATATTCATTTACTAACTTAAGAAAATTTATTAAGTAATATTTTCATATAAATTTTGCATAAGTGTCATTAAATTTGTGGTAATCAAAGTGTTATTATTTAAATTTCGATTATACATCGTTTCATTTATACGTCCTTTTACATCAGTCCCTTAAAAGACGTATAAACGGTGCTTTACTTATTAGGGAATATTCTAAATTACATAATAAGAAATGTAAGATGGGAAAATTTATTACAACAGGAAAGTGTATGCAAACTAAGAGAGAGAGCATATGAGAGATGAGGAAAGCCGATAGAATTTTCAGAAGCTGTCAGTTTAATTTTGCAATTTCAAACCAACAATTGTTAAAAATCCACGGAATTTCCCTCATTTACGTTAAAATTTTGAAAAATTAGTTAACTCGAAAACCGCACAGAACATAATATTAGAGAACTTTTTTTTTTTTTTTTTTTTTTTTAATTCAATTAATTTTATAATTTTTATTATTACTAATAGAATTGGAAAAATGTTCTATCTCTCTTAGTTTGCATATTTCTGTATAAATTTTCCTATCTTGCATTTCTTACTATGTAATTCAGAATATTCCCTAATATGTTATTTTCTCGTTAAACAACGCACTATTTACCACACTTTCAGCGTTTGACGAAATTATATTTATACATAAATACAGAAAAATATGGAAGTATAATTTAACTTCCACCATTTAACTTTTTTTTTTTTTTTTTTTTTTTTTTAGATTTTTGAACGCGCACGTTTGTATAGGAAAATACATAAGAAAGTTTTGTGAAGGGCACAACATGCTTGTATCTATTAATATTATTAATTTATTTATTTATAAATATGTTAGAATATGTACAACACAGAAATAAAAATAATATGACTTTGAAATTATAAAATGAATTACAGTCTAATATATTTAAGCAAGAATTAATCATTCAATACCTACCACAGTTCTAAAGTAATCAGAATGGTCAAGCATGAGTGGTCACTCAACTCCTGACCTACGGAACTCACTGACCTCAATACCCGATGAAAGTAATAGGTGACCTTCTCAACCAAATTTAACTGAGAGATGTCGACACATACATACAAATTTTTATTACATCATGTTATTTAACTTATTATTTGTTCGCAAGGAATACGTAACAAAACTGCAGTCATAAAACTTTCTTCGATAACGGTTAAATTTAATTACCGTAAATCCGTGATAGTAAGGCCATAGGGTTATGACAGATTTCCTGAATACAAAGATTGCAAACTGTTTCATTCTAGTTCTTTTTCCGCGTGAATGTTGGATTTCAAAAGGTGGGGTGCAGTGTAATTATTATTTTTATTTACAAGTTTTGTAATTACAGGTTTTCGTTTTTTAATGCCATTGTCGCTATTTCTTGATTGGAAAAAACTATTGTTACTATTAAAAACAATCTGAAATACTATGGTGATATTTTATTAGGTTTAAATTCAATGTAAAATAATACAGTTATAAGTGTGCTAATTATAATTCTATATTTAAAGGGAAAAGGTGGGTTTAAATTAGAAAAGCCGGCCTGGTGGCGATCCCAAGTCCGAACCGCGATTCAGGCATGACCGTTTATGGTGTTTTTATGTATATAAAAATAAATATGTATTGTTAGTGCGAATATATATATAAGTAACAAGGGCAGGGCCCGACTTATCCTATTTGGGGTCCGGGGCAAAAAGTCTTTGGGGCAAACTCTGCTTCACTACTTGGACAAAAACTTCTTTGGGGGCCCCCCCTCTGCTTCACTACTTCAGTAATGAAAAACCGAACTTTATGGAGGTATTTAAATTTTTCACTTCATTATAGATCCATTTTATTTCTGATTGTTAACTTTGTCATCTAGTTGCGAAAAATTCATATCCTTGCTGACATTAGGGTGGAATTCAACTAAATTTAGAAGGAAACGTAAAATAAACTATCTACTCTATTTGATGGGGGGGGGGGGGCTCTGATGGGGGGGCCCGGGAAAACTGCCCCGTATGCCTCTGCCTTAGTCAGGCTCTGAACAAGGATCATTCGAGACAAAAATCATTGTAACTATATGCCTCAAAGTCATCAAAATAAATTCTAAATACCGAATTAGAAGTTTTTCATTTTTCATTTTAACCTTCATAAATTAAATATTGGTATAGTCTCAAAAATATTCCTTTTTTTCCGTTTATCTTGTTTTACTTCAGTAGATGCGAAGGTTCGAAAATCTATATAGACAAAAAAAAAAAAAAAAAAATCATTCATTCAAATCATTTTAATCCTATCAATACATATAGGGTGGTTATAATTAAAGCGACCCTATTCAGATCCCTCTAGAACCTTTTCTTCCTATCGGATTTTGAAGAAATTTGGTATAGAAGCTATATGGACCATGAGTAAACGATTTCTGCAAGGAAAAAAAAGTTCAAATTTTGACTACCAGGGGGATTTGTGGTTCTTAAAGGATAATAAACTAAACTTAAAATAAACTATCTACTCTATTTGATGGGGGGGGGGGGCTCTGATGGGGGGGCCCGGGAAAACTGCCCCGTATGCCTCTGCCTTAGTCAGGCTCTGAACAAGGATCATTCGAGACAAAAATCATTGTAACTATATGCCTCAAAGTCATCAAAATAAATTCTAAATACCGAATTAGAAGTTTTTCATTTTTCATTTTAACCTTCATAAATTAAATATTGGTATAGTCTCAAAAATATTCCTTTTTTTCCGTTTATCTTGTTTTACTTCAGTAGATGCGAAGGTTCGAAAATCTATATAGACAAAAAAAAAAAAAAAAAAATCATTCATTCAAATCATTTTAATCCTATCAATACATATAGGGTGGTTATAATTAAAGCGACCCTATTCAGATCCCTCTAGAACCTTTTCTTCCTATCGGATTTTGAAGAAATTTGGTATAGAAGCTATATGGACCATGAGTAAACGATTTCTGCAAGGAAAAAAAAGTTCAAATTTTGACTACCAGGGGGATTTGTGGTTCTTAAAGGATAAAAAATCTGTCAGAATTATTAAAATTTATTCAATTACAGAATGTGCTTAAGGTGTGCTCCATTGACATCAATTACGCGTTGAAAGCGCGTTATTTCATTTCATGTTCAATAATACCACGAAGGAACTCTCGAGGAATTTCAGCAACATGGAGTGTAATGTTGGTTTTGAACTCAGGTTTCAGGAAAAGTACTAATCCTCCTCTATAAACACGGTCTTTTAGGAATTCCCACAACCAGAAATCACGAAGATTTACGTAGTGCTGCCAGACTGAAGGAAATTTTTATTCAAATCCCACCATTAAATTTTAATGGTAACGTTCGTCTAATCATTTCGAAGTCTTTTTTGTAACATGTCTTAGAAATGATTAGCCTACTATTAAAATTGAAATTTAGTGGTGGGTATTGAATAAAAAATTCCTTCAATCTGGCAGCACTGGATTTACGTCGGGTGAACGAAGAGGCTAGGCATCCGGAAAAACCTCTGGATATTACACGATTCTCGCCAAAGTTAGCACGAAGAAAGTTGGCATACGATGTGGGGAGTTGCTCCATCTTATATGAAGACAGTGGTCTGCAAACATTGCCATTCCTGTAAAGCAGGAATGACTTGCTGTAGAAGGAGTTCACTGTACCATGCATTCATGACAGAGCACCTTTTAGGACCTTGAGGAGTGAGAGTTTCAAAGAAAAACGGTTCGAGGATAAAATCAGCAGTAAATCCACACCATGCAGTCACGTAATCAGAATGCAGTGGTTGTTGGTACAGGACATAAGGATGTGAAACATCCCATATGCGGCAATTTTAATTATTCACAGTCCATCTAAAGAAAAGTGCGCCATAGAATTTTCGAAAACTACGCGTCATCAACAACCGTTCTTGCCTTCTCAACAAATTCTGAGAGTATTTGGTGGTCTTGAGATTGCAGAATTTGCACCTTTGTCGATCTTATACGGATACCATTTTAAAATAGATCGCAGAATTTTTCGTACTGTCGACAAAGGCATCACCAACTCACTTGCCACCGATGGAGCACTTGCTGAAGAATAGCAGGAACTGTTGCCTCTTTCAACCACAGTAATTGTGACTTCTTCGATAGTTTCATTCGCAACCGGTTTCCGCCCTCTTCCTGGCAGCACAACCAAATCTCCAGTGTCTTGAAATTTAGTAATCATCTTCTTTAAACCATTTTTCGACATGGACCCTTTTCGCAATCCCTTTTTGCACGATATTCACGCAGTGCAGCTAAGCTAATGCTGCCGTTCTGATAAAACAGATTAGCAGTAACGTTCGTTTTTTCTTCTGTAAGGACATGATAAACGATGACAAAGGCACGCAAAATGATTTTCTGGCTCTGACTGCAACTCTCTTTATAGATTTGATTAATTTGCATAAGAAATCTTTGAAAAATGCCATCTGGTAGTCAAAATTTGAACCTTTATTTATTTATCTATTTTCAGAAATCGTTTCCCCATGGTCCATATAACGTTTATACTAAAATTCACCAAAATTCGATAGGCAGAACGGGTTCTAGAGGGGTCTGTATAGAATGCTTTAATTATAACCACCTTATACTACACTAGGACCCGTATTTAACAAGGGCATTCGAACACGAAAAAATGCTCTTTAAATCCCAACGTTCACTAAATTCGATTTCACGTTTATGCAGAAAAAAAGAGCAAGTAAAAACATTTACGCTATTGTTAGATAATTTTTCATCAAAAGTAAGAAAAAATATTTAGCCAAAATTCATTGCTTAAATTTATAAGAATTTACTCGTTTTCATTTTTGTCATAAAACACTAATGCATGTTTTTCCTCATCTGTATTTTCCATTGCTTTAATAAACTGTTCATAACTTTATAGCAACTCTGCAACATTCTACAGGGTATAATTTCCGATATCGAGTCATGACAATCACTTCCTTTTTATCGTTTCCTGGGCTTTTACCATTTCCGTATCGATATTTCATTAAAGAGTTTGTTCTACGTTAAGGCATCGTTATGAATATTATTGTACATGTCGATGGTACTGTTATTATACTCAAATTTAATATTTTTTCTTCACAAGAATTAATAGGGGAATTCTAAAAGCTCTTTTTTTTTTTTTTTTTCTTTTTATTATTTTAGTACATTTCATTATTTCTGCAATTATTTAATGCTTCCGCATTTATTCCCACTTCAATCCGAGCAAAGTAAAATATTTGCTTGCTATAAGAGTATACTAACAATGTATTTATAACATTTACAACAAACAAAATACTTCATTTTTCTCGTTAAATCCGGAATTTCATTAAATGAGGATTTATTATGAACTTTATTATAAATTTTGCAAATTTAACAAACCGTATCAGTACATTTAATTTTGCACGTACTCTTTATAAATTATTATTATTATTATTATTTTAAGCAATGTAAAATGTGCAAATGTTGATGTGTTTACAATTTTGGGTGCTATTTCTAGTTTATGAATAAAATCCGTGGTGTAAAGGGACAAACCATAAGTAAGCCATATATATCTGCAAAAATATTTTAAAGAATAACTTGAAAACAAAACAGCATAGAACGTTTTTTGAAATGGATCTTTTAAAAAGGTAATTTACTCTCCCCTCCCCCTCTCCCTCCCCCAACCTCAAAATCAAAACATGCTGTACACTAAAAAAAGCAGCCATTATGCCAGTTCGTGATTTATAAAATAATAAAAAAAAAAAAAAAATAGAAATAAACTTAGGCCTATTTTTGTTTTCTAAGTAATAGAAAATTCTATACAAAACAGAACTTAATATTTAGAACGACAGGTAGTATATTATTCCATATACATGTGTGCAGTAACTGTGATGCGTTTCTTAGCAATGGTTACTGTATTTATTTCTTAAAACTGCTTAAAAAAACCTTGATACACTCAAAGGGAAACACAGCAAATGATGACGGCGCGAAAAGTCTGATTGAAAACAGTAGTCTTGTCGTACTAAAAAAAAAAAAATTAACGCTTAAGATATCACAAAATATTGCACTTTTTCATTAGCACGTAGCAACTGAATATATATAGCACTATTACCTTATGTTCTTGTCCGCGAATATTCTGTAATTCTAATTTTCTATTGTACTTCTGATATTTTTAAAGTGATATCAACGTATTTATTTTTTGTTATTTAGCTATGAAATGCTTAATATAAAACCTTCATGTATTTTGAAAATGTATTTAGAAATTACTAAAAAAAAAATATGTATGTATATGTCAGGCATCATTCTAATATCCGTCATGTGACAGTAGTGTCACATGAGGTTCGCAAAATGTCATTTGGTTATTCAGTTCGAATTCGTTTGATCGAACTGAACCGTACGAATTCGATTGTCAGTCAGTTATTTAGTTCATTCAGTTAGCCAGTTTTATAAATTGTAAAATAATCTGGAATTCGATAATGTACAGAAGTTTTCTCGAAAGAAAAAAATCAGGCTTATTATTATATTATATCAAAAATTATAAATTTAAGAATATTTATTTTATTATCTATTTTATATATCACAGTCCCGCAATTTTAAAATACAAATAATTTGAACGTGCTGTGTAACCTATTCTTAAAAAAATGTTATTATAAAATTGAGGATAATTATTTTATTATCTATTTCATCACAGGCGTATAATTTATATGTATGATCCAACAAGTTAAGTAAATCAAGTCCAACTTTCTATGAAACTTATGCTAAAATTTGGATTTTTATTTAATTGGCCTTTTAATGGTATTTATTTAGATATGCTAAAACATCTGTAAATTTCTAGATGTGTTCGTCTTGGATATAAAGTTGTTGCGCGTGACAAAGTAGTATTTACAAATAAATGATTATACACAGAAAGGCACGAGTAAATTCCTTTCTTCTTGTTCTTAACTGTCGTTCATGCAAGTGTTGCCAAAGAATGAAAATTAAAAATTCATCATTCAGTTGCTTCGTGCTAATGGAAAATGATCTTTTGTGACTAGAAAAGGAGGAAAAAACAACAGAAAAGAACAGTCGGAATTCAAATTTAACCTTTCATTTTTATATCATCATAACTGTTTAGAAAATGATAATAATTAGTTATTTTAATAGCTAATATTATTTTGATAGTTAATTATGCAACTTTTTATTGTTATTTTTATTAAAGTATCTTCCTCATTTTTGTTCTACGGTTACAACATGACTGAAGCTGATTCATTTCATAAATATTTAAGAAAACTTTAAGTCCCAATTTTATGTTTAATCTGTTGAAATTCTTAATCTGACAGATAAAAAATAATATGACAGCATTGTTTCTTGCAGATTTTTTAACAAGTTCAGGGCCTGATTAACACACGGGCCTAATGGGCCGTAGCTCAAAATGCACCTAACTTATGAGGGGGCGAAATTTCATTTACATTTTCAAATTTTTAATTAAAAATATACAATAATGTTCTTGAAAATTGCACTTCACGAGAATTTTATTTCTGAAAGTAAAATAAAAAGTTTTACAAAGGTAAAATGTTACACAAATATCCATTTTTGGGTGAAATAATAAGAAATTTTAAGGCTAATTATTTCAAAAGGGGCCAAAACCATGTGAAATATGATAGTCTTTGCATAAGTACCCAAATATACTTTTCGATTGATGGCATTTTACCACGTTTTTATTAACCCTATAAGCGTTAAGCCCGTCTTTTTCCGGAATGTATAGTCAAAATAAAAGGCTGGTGTAGCTAAATTTTGAAATATATTTTGCTTTTTTCAAGAAAATAAGATTAATAAACATGTATGGTATACATTATTAAATTCTCATGCGTATATTGTGCATAGTATTAATTTTATGAATCATTAAACAGATATACCAAAAAACGGCTAACGCTGAAAGGGTTAACTCGCTTTCTTTTTTGTTTGTCTAGTACAAATCTTGCAATCGATTTTTAACTAACTTCCCGACTAGCGAGACATTTGAAACTTTTAGAATAGCTCAGAACACGATGACAATGCATTCTTTTAATACTTTTAGCCATTTTTAAACAGAATTGAAATCATTATAATTTCCTTTCAAGTTGATGAGATAATTCACCAAAAACAATTTTTAAAAGTATTTATTAATACATAGAATTGTCAAGTTTATATGATTCAACAGAAAATTTAAAAACTTGTACGTGGTATATAAATCTAATGTTGATTTTTTATAGTATCTGATGAATTTTATTATCTGTCGAAAAGAAAATATTATTGCGTTGGCCGCACAGGATAAGCTGTAAAAAAAAAAAAAAAAAAAAATTAAAATTATAGATGAAAACAGATTCCCCAAGAACGGATACAAGAGGCAATATATTATTTAAGGTAAATTTATTGCATATTCCAAAAAAACTAATTTGTGACGTGACCATAGGTGGAATAACAGTACTAAGTTCTAAGCATGGAGTGGGGAAACAGTAGCAGCACAGGCCCTAATCTTTCTTCAGCTCTTACATGGTTGGCAGTCAATGCAAAAAGTGTGCTTCAAAACTGGAGCAAAAAAATAGCAGTTCATTTGGCGTTTAATTATAGACGCCAAGTTCAAAGTTTAAGATAGAGAATGGTTGCATTACGTTAGAAATATTCATAGATATACTTTTAAAAAGCGATGAGTATTTTATTGGCCGTTGTTAGTGAATGTTGGTATGATTTCGCCAAGATTTAGATCCTGGAAAATAACTAGCTAAGCAAATATTTTATCTAACTGATGATGTAAATTATGCGACAAGAGGGTGCATGAGTTTCAGTTCGATGTACGATTAAAAGAAACCGAATTAATTATTTTCTGGTTTCACGAAACAAAAGGATAGAAATATATCAAAACGTTCCATTTACAGAGCGAAAAGAATTTTCATTACGTTAAGTGAATACTGGGAAATGATCAAAGAGCTTATTTCAGTTACATTGAAAAAATTATGAAAGGGAAGTTATAAAAATTAGAAAATGTATATTGTAAATTTATTATTTATAGGATAAAAATAGTTATATCGTTATATTTTTAAGTAGTTGTTTAAGATTAAATAATTTTATTTAGAATTTTATTTATTTAGAGAATTAACCTATCATTTAGAAAAAAAAAATTATAATATGTAATGATCTACATCACATATTTTCTCCCCCTTGCCACAAAAATGCAACCATACTCTTTCTAAATTAACAATGTATAGGAATATAATCAACACAAATAAATAATGAAATATAGTAAAATAACACACTAATATAATAAAAATAAGCATATATGTAATTACATAAAATAAATGTGTAATATGGATCTATGGTCATGTATAAAATACAAATATAATTCAATAATAAGCAAGCAATCATTATAAAATACTGCACTTGCAGGTGACATGTCACATATATATTTATATTTTTATATATAGTCCATTGCTTAATAGGTCAAGCATACATTTTGTGAGATATCGCTTTTATATTTATTTATATATTTATAAGTGCATTTTGCAATTTTAGTCATCATGACACAAAATTTTATTCCAGAAAACGCTTACAAAACTATCCTTTTCATTCAGTTTATCAAAATATGTTATTTTGATAGTTAATAATGCATTTTTTTATTACTAATTTCCTCATTATTTTTTCTTCTACATTTAACAATATAACTGAATCTGATTTACCGTATATACTCGCGTATAAGTCGACCCCTAAATTTGAAAGATAAAAGTGGTTTAATACCAGTATTTTAGATCACTTTCCTTCCACTAGTTTTATCACAATTGATTTTGTGCATACAAGATGAAAGAAACAAGTTTAAAATACCGGTGCAAAAGAACTTTTTTTTTCTCGATTTAGGGGTCGACTTATACGCGAGTATATACGGTATATCTTAAATATTTAAGAAATTCTCAAGACTCAATTTTCTAATTTGAAATTCTTAATCTAACAAAAAAAAAAAAAAAAAAAAAAAAGAATAATAATATGACAGCATTGTTACTTATATGGCTTTTAATTTAAGTTCCCAAATATATACCTTCAGATAGATAGTAATTCTTAAATTAACAGCTAAGAAACTTGTTTTCTTATTATACACATTTCACAATTCAACTAATACCAACAAAATTCTCACGAAAACGCTTACAAAACTATCCTTTCATTCAGTATATCAATTGGAAATTGCATTTCTGTTGCAGAAGAATTAGTTACAAGGGCAACATCAGATCATAAAGTTAAGTCCTAGTTTCTCTTATCTCAACTTCCAAGATGATGACGAGAGAAAATTGCCCAGATTCCGAGAAACGATGAAGGTTCTATCAAAAAGGAGCAGAATGGGGAAAATCAAGAGGCCCACTGAAGCCACTTTCGCGTCATTTGATGATTGCTTTGTGTTTTATGATACTAGAATTTTGAAAGAGGCCTACTGAAGAAATGCTGTGGAGATGGATGTTCATCATTAGTAATTTCCTGAAGTCAGTAAGGAAAAGTTAATGGCGTTTTCTTTTCTATTCTTTTTCTTTTTAATGTAATTTGTATGTATTTTCTTATTGGTTAATGAGGTGATGACATGATGACTTCGTCATAAAGATATTGCAAAGATTATACATGTAATTGCTCTATTATTTATGATATGGCAAGAATTTTAAGATGTCCAATTTTACTCCATCAAACGAGATCTTCATTTTGTTTTTAAAAGGATATATATAGTTCTGATAAATAGTATTATCAAATTACACTTTTTGGTATTGCATAGAGCTATATCCAGAAAAGCTCGTGCTTTTTCTTTCTTTCTTTCTTTTTTTTTTTTTTTTTTTTTTTTTAGTAATAAATAACGACTCAGTAATTTAGAGCAAATGCATTTTATTTAACAAAATAATATCGCTCAGTTTTAACTATATATACCCAACGATTTGCAAGCTTATAAAAATGGCGTTTGCAATATATATATATATATATATATAAATATATATATTTCAGATACTGTATAACATTCGTTTCTTACCACATGCCAGTATCTGGTCCAAGAATGGGGCTTTCTGGCGGTGTGACAGCAACGAAGAGCAGATTATGGGCCGTTGAAGGTTTTTTTTTTTTTTTTTTCTTTTCACCATTGATCAAAACGGAAAGAGACTACTTACAAAGCTTTCAAACCTCCCTGAGGTGGTGCAGATACAGCCAAGTACCTTCCGCCATTTTTAATATCCTAATGCAAGTTCTTTAAACATTTAATGTAGATTACGATCCATTTACTGTTTGTGGGTGGACGTCTAGCTCGAAGCTTGTCAAGTAGGCTCTCATCTCATCTACCGATGCGATGGGTATCGACTACTGAACCACTTTCACACTATGTGCTCATTCATTAATGCTTCTCCAAAGGCGGTGCATATCTTTCGAGTAGCCTCGGTAGTACTGCTGTTTAATTTGAACTCGTTGAAGAAAACGCGACTGTAAAACATCCTTTGACTATGACATGTTCACTTCATGATTGCAGTTCCTACAAAACCAGTTTTCGACAATTCTGCACTAACAGTCTCTGCGTATGTCCTATTTTGGGACATATTGCAATTGTTTGAAAAATACAAATGAAATATTATTGCGTCATTATTCATCTGATCATTTTACTTTTTTTTAATAAAGTAAAAATATTTCATTCAATTTCTATTCTACGCCATTGAATAACTTGTTCCAGAGAAGTGATAATGAAACGCTTCACACTGGAGTTATCGAATGATAGTTATTTAAGAATCACACGCGTTCGCCTTAAAAATAAATAAATAAATAAATAAAATACACATATTTCGGTGAATTTTTGACTTTGTTATTATTTATTTTTATTTATTTATCTATTTTTTTTTTTTTTTTTTTTAATGTGTGTTGTGGCCGTCACAAAACTTTATTCAATACCACAACAGTGTCACCGACCAGTTAATATGCATAATAAATTTAATCATAGCCTTTTACAATAAAACTTTTACGCGTATAATTTGGTATAATTTTAACCAATGGATGCTGAGATTGTAGCCATATCGAAAACAGAAGAAAGTGGGTAATAGAATTGCCACTTGTCCACCAATGTACACCCAAATTAAAGGAGCATTCTTTTTGATAAGGAGTATCTCAGATACCAGATTTGGTATTCGTACGCTGTTGAAACTGAGATATAGCCTTCCTATACACAGAGATAATTGCAGGCGCAGAGCTGTCGCCGATATGAACCGAAATTTAATCAGTATAGTGTACACCCTCACATATAGCTTCTGCAATTATGGACAACAGAAGTTTAAATATAATCTCACCGTGAATGGGAGAAACTGCAGTATAGCAGCACCACCTGTCGGCCGATATGCAGCAAAAAAGAATTAGCATAGTTTTTTCATGATTACACACGCCCCCATCTAGTTTTGTAAAATTTGTTCTCCAAAAGCCGAAATATATTCTTTCCATAAATGGAAAGGCTTTTTCTCAGCTTCCCATTTACAGAAAATTTGGACTTGTAGACGCTACTATCACTGAGCAAGCATGCTGTGCTGCCTTAGCTGTGCAGTTATGCAGTATGGCACAGCGCAGCATCGCCACCTGTTGGGTGATATGTACTAAAGTTAGTAGACACTAATTAGTGTATGTTAGTAAAATCTGACTTGAAATGTGTATGATGTGCAAATAATAACTGAAAATGTGTTAAATAATGATAATGTAGATAATTTACAAACCAAAAATTTAAAGAAAATCAAAATCAAAATTTCGAAGTTGAGGGGGTGGGGGTGGGGGGGAAGCGCCAAATAATTACTTAATAATAGATTTATCTCTGTCTCTCTCTCTCGCTCTCGTTTTTAATTTCGGTACTAATATAACATACTACTCTTCCATACATTTTTTAAAATATTACCTTTTGCATATCTATTCTTTCCCAGATTGAAAAATTACAAAAGTCGAATTGTAAAATCAAGAACCACGTTGGTAATCGTGATGAATGCATTGGCGAATTTCTCTTGGCAGTGTATAATATATGAACTATACTTTTTTCACCCAACATCTTTCGAATTCGCGGAATATATTGAAGGCACGTTCGTTTATGACACGTCCCGAGATTTAAAGGGCTGTCAACCACTTTACATCTGGAAGCGATTCACTTTCGTTTCGTGGGAGAGTGCGCACGTGTTATAACACAAACCATCTGTCAGTCTGTCTGTCAGTCTTCGTGCTCGGTGGGAGGAGGCACTGCACAGAGAGAAAAACCTCTCATCTTCTCTCTCTAGCATCCAATTATCGAAGTCTTTTATGATGTGCACTCTCTCGTGGGAACGACTTTTATTTAATTATAGAACGGTTCATAACGTTTTTATGTGATTTTCGTTTCTTTATCCATGCGATCAAAAACGGCTTTTTGGTAAATATCGTTAAACCTAAATATTTTCCTTTCTTTCTCTCTCTTATACTCTTGTGTACGCAGCTTGCAGCAAAAGGCTCTCTTTCTTTCTTTAACATTGGTAATGTGGTAACGTATACAGTAATGGACAAAAATGATATATATATATACATATATATATATATATATATATATATATATAACGAGTATTTCATAAAATGTCACGCCTGTCACAAAATTGAAAAAAATAATTTTAGAAAAATTGCATCATAGAATTGTTTTGTTACTGTTTTGGTTAATAAAACACAGCTTTTAAAGTTAAATCCCAAATCACTTTGTTTAAACCAAATTTTCTTTCCCTTTTCCTTCTTCCTTTTTTTTTTTTTTTTTTCCTTTTTTCTTTTTTCTTTCTTTCTTTCTTTTCTTTCTTTCTTTTTTATTATTATTATTATTATCATTATAAAAGGATAATTTTCGCTTAAATTTTTACCTTAAGAACAAAAGTCAGCGTATTCATATGAATAAAAAAAAGAAAAGAAACTTTGAAATTTTTTTGGATAGTACACGTTTGGACTTAAAAGAAAGGTTATGATGTCGCTCAGTGAAAATGAATAAAAAAAGAAGAAAAACATGATACATATATCTCAGATCGACTTAATGTCAATAACATGCACTGTCCGAGGTATTATTTAAAATGAGGAATAAATATCTAATTTGATTTATGTTAAAGCATGTCCAATTCCCAAACTACTATGGTATTTGTATTCCATAATGAATGTATAAAAAAGAACACTGATAAATTGTCTGATTTACGATACTACAGCAGTTACATATTCAAAAATAACATAAACCTAGTTTACAATAATATGTAAACGTACCGAAGGAAGCATGCACTAAAAAATATCTTTTTAACAATGGTGGGGGAGAAAAATACTGTAAGAACTTAAAATGAAAAAGATTCTATCGCTTGAGAAATTATACAGCAATATACATAAATTTAGTTTCCTGTTTTTCTAGGGATTATAAGGAAACACTGTCATAAACTCACAGATAAGACCCAGTCGACAGTTTTATGACTTGTTTCTAAATTATATTGTTCAGAAACAGTTTTCCCTGGTAAGAAATATATATATTGAATCTGAAAAAGATTATTCCTGTGATGTTTTCGGTTATATTTAAGTCCTATTTCTACAATTTTCAAGATTCTTTTAGTTTTATTTCTAATATGTATTTTTTTCTGTTTTTTTTTTTTTTTTTTTTTTTTACTATATACTGGAATAAATACGTTAAGATCCGGATTTACCGAGAAGCTTAGGACATGGAAAATGGCTCGTTAAAATCTGATTTTTTACTAAATTCGAATTCAAATTTGTACAAAAAAAATTTATACTTAAAAAAACACTTTACATAAATCATTTGATAATCTTTATTCAAAAGTGAAAAAAAAAACGCACCAAAATTGAGTGTTTGATATTGTGAAAATTTGCTTTAAATTTGTCGTAAATCACTTTAATGCCTTTAAGTGTTTAATCAGTTATATTTCCCATTGCTTTGAAAAACTGTTCAGGATTTTGTAATGATACAGTTACACAAACGTATGTCACTGTCCCTATTCCAAGCCATTACAACCACTTGCTTTTTTACTTTCTTTTATATTCAATAGAAGAAAGTATTAGATTCGAAAAAAATTTCGACTTCCGATTTTCAACGGATTTAGAAGTTTTGAGAGTTCTAGAACACGATTTGACCATTATTAGAAATGTTTATCTGTGTGTGCGCAAAAAATTTGTGGCATCTTTAACTGGAAATACTTCTCAGAATTCCATATAAATTTATATGCAGTTGCACTTTGGTATAAATTAGTGCCTATAAACTTTTGGTGTAAATGGCTCAACAGGTGGTGCTGCTATACTGTGATTTCTCCCATTAAAAGGAAGACTGTATCTGAGGCTTTATTGTGTGTAATCGAACAAAAGTTGATACGTGAGAGAACCATTATGTAACATTATGCTGATTCAATTTGGGTGTATATCGGCCAATAGGGGGCGTTTCAATACTGCAATTTTTCTTGCATACAGGAAAGTTGTATCCAGAATCTATTGTATATAATCACGCAAAACTTGGAATATGAAAGGGTCATTATTACGAAACTCTATGCTGATTTAATTGGGTGGATATCGTCCAACAGGTGGCGTTGTTATCCTGCAATTTACCTCGTGAGCAATAAGGCTAAACCTGAACTTCTATCACACATAAATGCACCAAACTTGACATGTGACATAACCATTATGAAAACGATTACTGACTTAATCTGAAAATATATCGACCGACAGCTGGCGCTGCTATTGCTGATCATCTGTGATTTTCCACATAGCTATATCTCAGCTCTTGTTTATTAAAATCGCATCAAACTTCATAAATAAAGTCTTCCTTGTGAGAAGCGACATTTGCTTCCATTCTTTTATGTAATTAAAATAATGAAAAATTAATTTTAAAAAATTGTAAAAATATTTTAGGCGACAGATTTGCGTCCATACCTGTAATTTTAACGACATTTGTTCATAATATGCAACAGTTGTCGCTACGTAACCACACTGGTGTGAATACTCGCCATCAACATTATTGTACTCTACTTTAAAGAATGCTTATTACTTTTTTTTTTCTTTGCAAATATTAGTAAGGGAAATTGCGTAGTTTTCATTATACATAAAAATATATTATTTTTTTAATTCTTTAATGTTTTCATATTTAATTTTTCCTTCTCTAAGTCCGAGGAAAAGGTAATATTCGCTAAAAATCATTGTCTGGTGCATTTATAACATTATACCAAACACAGTATTTCGCTTTTCTCGTTAAATTTGGGCTCGTTATAAGTGGGTCTGTTGCTAAAATTCTTAACGACTTTATAAAATTCATCATTCAAGCACATGTCGCTACTTTGGCGACTCATTTCATATATATCCTTTCATATATAATTATTAATAAACATTTCAGAATATTAAATTTAAATAAGGTAAATATCTTACCTTATCGGTCCAGATTCGTGGGGACTGCCGGCCTCTGTAGGTTCCTGTCTATTCATTGGAGTTGAATTCAAGACATAATTCCAAAAAAATAGGAGAGCAAATTACGGCTACACACATTTATTACATACAACATAAACGAACACGAAGAACACACACTAAGAGAAAAGAAGAAAACAGAACATTAATATCGGCGCGCAGCGCCATCTACAGGTTTAGATTAGACCAATAAACTACACATTGGCCCCCGGATGAACATTAACTTTATGTTCATTTTCCCATTGTAATTATATCTGACATTTCTATATCTAATATAGTTCAAATTGTAAGTCCACACAAATGTCATAGTTAATAAGAAAAAGTTGTTTAAGTTTATTTAGTCCTTTTCAAAAATCTCAACAGGATAAATCAACTGGAAAGGACGTCTCATTGTACCTGTTGAAGTTTTTAACTCACAAGAACGAACCTTTCCATCTCTACCTGGAAACACTTGTGTAATTACTCCCAATTTCCACAAGTGCCGTGGCAATTTGGAATCGTGGATTAACACAACATCATTTGGAGTATATTCACGAATACTGGAGTGTCGACTTGTCATGGCGTTTTTAAGCTGTAGAAGGTATTCCTTCTTCCACCTTGACCAGAACTGGTCCAATATTCTTTCCTTTTGATTAAAACGTTTGATATATGTTGCCGAAGTTCCAGGAAGCTCATGTGGTTTCATATGCACGATAGGTAAGGTAGTAAGTCGCTGACCTACCAAGAAGTGTGCTGGCGTAATTGGGGAAGGTTCTCCTGAGTCTGCATATGTATATGTAATGGGTCGGGAATTAATTGACCCTTCAATTTCACATATAACTGTATGTAGTTGTGTGTGTGTTAAAGTGGTTTTGCCAACCACCTTTCTTAAGGCAGTTTTTACAGATCGCACAAGTCGTTCATAGAAGCCTCCCCACCATGGGGACATTTCCATGATAAACTTCCATTTTATTTTATTACTACTATAGTAATCTTTAACGTCGGGATGGGTGATTATTTTCCAGATGTGCCTTAACTCAATATCAGCTCGATGAAAGGTTCGTGCATTGTCGGAGTATACCGTATGGCAAAGACCACGCCTTGCTACTATTCTTCTGAAGGCCAATAAAAATGTTTCTGTAGAAAGGTTCTCTACCAATTCTAGGTGCACTGCTCTTGTGATAGCGCATGTGCACAACAAAATATATATTTTGCTATCCGTATTTCGGATGTATAAAGGGCCTGCAAAATCAAGGCCTATCACTGCAAATGGCTTTTGTTCATTGATACGATCTGCAGGTAACGGAGCTGATATCTGGGCTCCAGCTCTAGAATTAAATTTTATGCAAATTCTGCATCTTCTTAATACGCTTTTTACTGCCTGTCTGCCCTTGATTACCCAAAATTCCTCCCGTAATTGTACTAATGTATCATTAATGCCAAAATGGAAAACTTTTTCATGCGCATTTTTTATTAACAAATCAATTAATTTACCCTTTGAAGGCAACAGGATCGGGTGTTTTTCGTTAAAGGAATAATTTGATTTCTGAAGCCTTCCTCCGATGCGCATTATTCCTACGGAATCCAAAAATGGTGAGAACTCAATTAAATTTGAATTTTTAGAAATAGGTTCCCCATTTACCAAACAGTTTAATTCATTCGGAAAACTAATTTTTTGTGTATATTTAACCCATATTGTTTGCGCACTACCAATTTCTTCTGCCGATAATGGACCGCTAACTTTCTCGTTTTTAGGATTCGCGTTGTTAAGAAATCTCTTTATCCATGCCGTAATTCTGAGGACTCTTAAAATGTTACTATATTTTTCTAGATCCAATATTGGTTCAACTGTTTCTATACAGATTTTAAACTGAATTATTTTTTCAGGTGTTTTCCTTTTTTCTTCGGTAATATATTGCGTGTTTACCTTTTCCCCAATATCATTACCTTTACCATTTATCTCAGATAACCATTTTGGACCTTTAAACCAAAAATCATTATTAACTAACGCATTTGCGCTAATACCACGAGTAACTAAATCTGCGGGATTATCCCTTGTATTACAATATGACCAATTTTCGGGTACTGACAATTCCTGAATTTCAACTACTCTATTTTTAACAAAGGGTTTCCATTGTTTCGCCGATCCCTTCACCCAGTGTAAAACAATAGTAGAATCGGTCCAATAAAATTTCTCGATGTTAATTTCCTTAAATATATCACAAATATATTTCGCTACTCTAGCTGCTATCACCGCTCCCATTAACTCCAATCTTGGTAGTGTTAGTTTCTTTAGCGGCGCAACTCTAGCCTTTGACATAATCATACTTACATAACATTTTTTATCATTACTGATAACTCGAAAATATGCAACACAACCATATGCAAGTGGTGAAGCATCTGAAAAAATGTGTAATTCTACACGCGAATTTTTCAAATCAACATACGTGAAATAGCATCTATCTATTCGAATTTCTAATAAATCCTTAATTTCGTTACACCACTTTATCCAAATTCCCTTAAGATCATCCGGCAATTCGTGATCCCAATCCATACCTCTTTCCCACATTCTTTGAAGAAAACACTTTATCCTAATTAAAAAGGGAGATATAATCCCAATAGGATCAAAAAATTTTGCAGCTGTATGTAATACATATCTTTTCGTACATACCGATATATCCAAATTTTCAACTATAGATTTCAAAGCTAATCCTAATTTATCACTATCTTTATCCCACACCAATCCAAGAATATTTATTACATTTTCATTATTTACCTCCGAAAAAGAATCATTTTTATCCCACATGTTCTTTAATTTCTGTGAATTCGTACTAAACTTTCTTAATTTCATTCCAGCCTTTGCTAAAATATTTACTGCAGTAGAAGTTAATTCATAGGCACCGTTAACGGTATCTGAGCCATAAAGCAAATCGTCCACAAACAGAGCTGAATTTAACATTTCATAACTATCCGGATAAATTTCCTTATATTCCTTAATGTGTTTCTTAATTGTTGCCGTTAAAAAGAAAGGAGAAGTTGTACAACCAAATGTAGCTCTGGTCATTCGCATTATTTTATAATTCTCGGTATCCTCGTCAAACCATAAAAACTTTAGAAAATTTCTATCGGGTTCCGCGATTTCTATCATTAAAAACGCCTTTTCAATATCTGCGCAAAACGCAATCTTAAACATTCGAAATCTATTAATTACATCCAAAATTGGTGGTGTAAGACATGGCCCTTTTACGAGACAATCATTTAGAGATTTACACCCCGATACTCTACTGGAACAATTAAAAACAATTCGTACCCTTGATGTTTGTTTTTCCCGTCTTACAATTTCTCTATGTGGAGCGAAATACTCCTTTTTTGTGCGGCCGCAGTCTTCAACGATACCCAATTGTTTTTGTTCTATGATTATCTGCCTATATTGCTCGAAAATCCATTTATCCGCTTTTAATCTTTTTCTCAAATAATTGAATTGGCGTTTAGCGTTTTCAAAATTATTCTCAAATTTGTCAATACTATGATCATTCCATAATAAATGAGTAACATAATGACCCTGTTTATATTCTAACTGTTTATCAAATTTATTTATTATTTCCTGATCGGAAGCAGAAATCAATTTATCATCATTTATTCCCAAAAGATCTAACGACCACAAGTTTTGCAAATCATTACCCGTACCCGTACATTCCGATGACTCATTTATTTTCATGCTTGGATGGTTTTCATGTAAACAAAAAGAGTTACCACATTCAATTTTTAACACGCTGGCGCCAGTAATTAAGTTGTCTGAATCGTTTCCTGAATTATTATTATTGTTCCCTGACAATGTCCATCCGAATAATGTATTTACAGCAAACAACGAACGATTAATTTTCTTTTTATTTTTTTGCAGTTTCCAAAATAACCCGCCGCCAATTAGAATGTCTGGAGCCTTCGAATGCAATTGCGGAATTTTATTTCCTTCCCCCTCTCTCGAAACCCAAAGTTTTCGAAATGATGCGTCATCCAGAATCTGTAACTTCGTAAAAGAGATTTGATTTACGACCAATGCCTCTACATAACATTTCTGTTTGTGGTTTTTTAAATCAGACAATTCGAAATTTACGACTGAATATTCGTTAGATTGGGGCTTTTCACACGAAAACGGATAGATTAATAGAGTTTCTTTTCTAATCACCGGCAATTTCAATTCACGGGCGAGTGATATGTTTATGAAATTTCTTTGGGATGCATTATCGAATAATACGGCACACTTTAGAGAGTTTAAATTAGAACTATTTGTTATTCTTGCGAAGCAAGTTTGTAAATATATTTCATTATTCTCAAGCGGATTTTGTACAGGACACTTATAGGACAATACAGAATTATCATTTTCGCAAACACTGTTCTCAGAATTATTTGTTTGGGTATGTTCGATGTGATTTTTATCTTTCATATGAGCCGTTGGAGTTTCCGATTTTTGCTTATAGCAAATTAATGTATTGTGTTTTCCTGAACATATCTCACATTTGAGACCCGATAAACAGAATTTTGCGGTATGTTTACCTCTTTTGAAACATAAATAACAGATTCCCTGTTTGCGTAAAGACAATTTTTTATCCTCTAAATTTAATTTACACATTTTACTGTCATGATCGTTATTTACATCAACACAAAATATACATTTACTAACAGTTAATTTAAAGGCTGATGCCTTTTGCATTGTGTTAGAATTTTTATATCCCGAACCAGATTTCCGGTAGTAAGCATTATTATTATTATTATTTTCCGATGATTTTGAATCAAATCTGGAATTTGAGTTTTTATATCCGCTATTGTGAGTTTCTACTTCGCGTTTTAAAAATAAAAAGGTTTTTTCCCTAGTCTGAACTTCTAATTTTAAATGTTTTAACAAATCTTGTACATCCCATTCCTCAGATTCTGTTTTCATTTTATTATAGTCTATCATAATACTGGTAGGTATTAATTTTGTAACAATTGGAAATAACAAATTTCCGTAAGATTTTAAATCCACACCTAAATTTTCGAGAGATTTAATATTAATATCAAGGGCGTCGTGCAGTAAGCGTAATTCTTTAATTTGATTTGGAGATTTAACAGGGTTCAAATTTAATAACGCGTCAATTTTATATCTTATTATAATATCTTTTTTTCCGAATCTAGATTTTAATAAATCAATTGCAGTATTGTAATTTTGATCTGAAAGTGCTAAACCCTGAATAGCTGTTAAAGCTTGGGCTTTTAAAAAGCTGCGTAAATACACAAATTTCTGCACACTAGAAATGTTGTTGTTATTATGTATTGTAATTTCATACTGGCTCCAAAATTCAGTCCAGTTTTCAGGAGAACCGTCATAAACAGGAATTGATAACTTGGGTAGTCTCACAGAACTATTATTAATTCTTTCTAAATGCAGATTGGTTGTTTGCTCATTTCTTGGCTGCGATAAGATCGGAGTAACGTTTAAATTTTTAATTTTCTCTATCTTATTGATAATTTGAGCTTTTACATCAATAATTGAATCTCTGTATTCTTGTCTCGTTTCTATTTCGGTTTGTAGCTCGTTGAGATCCGTGATTTTGGCCTCAATTTGATCTTCAACTTCTATAATTTCGTTATTCTTTACTTGCAGTTTTTCTAACTGTGATTCTAATTCAAAAACATTTAACCCTTCGTCGGGTTCATTTAATTTTATATTTATCGTGTTTATCAATTTTGTACACAATCCTTTTAGGGTAGATCTTTTTCTCTTCAATTTTTCAAGTTCGGTAGCCATATTGATTTAATTTACAAATTTGGACTATAGTATAAATAACAGCTATAAATCATATTTAAGGGCCTGGCAGTCCCTGTTCGGGCGCCAATAATTATGTTGCTAAAATTCTTAACGACTTTATAAAATTCATCATTCAAGCACATGTCGCTACTTTGGCGACTCATTTCATATATATCCTTTCATATATAATTATTAATAAACATTTCAGAATATTAAATTTAAATAAGGTAAATATCTTACCTTATCGGTCCAGATTCGTGGGGACTGCCGGCCTCTGTAGGTTCCTGTCTATTCATTGGAGTTGAATTCAAGACATAATTCCAAAAAAATAGGAGAGCAAATTACGGCTACACACATTTATTACATACAACATAAACGAACACGAAGAACACACACTAAGAGAAAAGAAGAAAACAGAACATTAATATCGGCGCGCAGCGCCATCTACAGGTTTAGATTAGACCAATAAACTACAGGGTCCTCTGTATATAATCAAAGAATGGATATGAGTTATGTAATTCATGTTATAAAATAACGTCTACAATAATATAATGCTTGAAATTTTCTATTATACAATTTTTATTTATTTATTTATTTATTCTATTTACTTATTTCTTCATCTGTATTTAACCTTTCTTTCTTTCTTTGGCTATATACTTGACAATGAACGTCTAATTTATGAATAATTTCTGTCCTCTCTTTTCATATATTATGACTTGAGTCGTAGATCTTTCCTCCAAGCGCTTTCTCCAGATTCAAGATGTAGTTCAGTGACCTACTTAGACTGATCTAAGAAAACATTTATAAATTATCCCTTAAGTGGGAACCTAAACGAGCTGACAAACTTTTTGTAAAAGATGGCGACATTAAGCAATACGGAAGTTGTCTCTAAGTGGTTGGTCTTTTCCAAATAGAAATGGACAAATTGAAGTACTACGTAACATCCCTCGTAATTCTTGTCGGCGAATGTGTAAAATGATCTTTTTAAATGTCTTTGGCAATTGTCAATCCTACAATTGTACGAATATAGTAGGTCAAAACATTTAAAAAATAGTCGAAACCAATTTATTGTAATAATCGGTTAACAGAATATTTCGTCATACTTGTATATATCTCAACTGAATGCGGAAATTCTATTCAAAGTCAAACCGAGCTTAGAAAAGTAATTTTTATTGACACACAATTGAATTGAATACAGAGAAAACACTAGTATATTGCGGTCATCAGAAAACCTTCTTCTGTATTTTCCTATGCAAATTATTTATTAGAATTATTAATTAAAAGAATTATTCTCCATGGTGAATGCAGATTATTTTCAACTCAGAAAAGTATAACCCTAAATACTAAATACAGAAAAAAATCTATTTCGTTTTTTACTGACAACATCTAAAAAACACATTTTTACTATTTTTATATGGAGGGGGGGGGGGGGGGGAGAGACTGTGTTTCGAATTATTACAGATAAGTAGTTCAACCATTCGTGTTAAAGGCATTGACAAGTTCTTTGGAAAAATACTCATATTGAGCATTCCCCTTCCCTCGAAGAGGAAGTGAAGTGATGCATCTACCTATACAAAAGTTTTATCCTATTTGATTATTACTACCACAAATAATTTATTTTAATTTCTCAACCACTTGTTAAAAGCTCACTTATACCAAGAGTGATTGTATTCAGGTAATTTTCCTGATTTCAGGGGTTTTTTTTTTATATTTATTTATTTTCTGTACCAGAATTACAATCTTTTTAATTATTAAATTCATAAAATAAGACTAAAATATCAAATTCATATGACTGTTAAATATATTTGAAATTAATATTTTTTATAACGAAAGTATTAGACCTCCCTGCAATAAATTATATGTTCTCTTCCCATACAAAAACTTTTTCTTGTTAAAATTTCAAGTATTTTTTTCACGAATTCACAATCACCTTTGTTAAACGAAATCTTGTTCTATGCTTTCATATTAAAAATTAAGATGAATGGCAGCAACACCTGTTAAGTGATATGAACCAAAAGTTGATAAGCACTAGTTTATATCAAAGCGCAATTGAATACAGCTTTTTACGAAATTCTGTGCATTAGTTTTCAATGTCAAGTTCGCAGAAAAATTTTGTCACACACACAAACAGACAGATGAACAATTTTCACTTATTACCCTACTACCGTAGGTAATGGAAGTATTGTATTCGGTCCAAAAATTCGATATCGAGTTTTCACCTGATTTACACATTTTAAGGCCCCCTGAATCCAAAAAAGTAGTTTTTGGCAATTGGTCAGTGTGTATGTATGTATGTGTATATATATGTGCGGAATCTTCTGGCTATCATGTCTCCGAAACTAATAAAGATAGAACTACGAAACTTTAGAATTGATATAGGTCTGGTGTACAGAAGAATTTTCCAGTGGGTCATCGGAAACCGGAATTGGGACCGTAAGTCCGTATCTAAAAAACGGCCCCAACGATTTTCTTCAAATTTACTATATAAACACTCCATTATATGTCTTTTCGAATAGTATAGTTGGTTAGTTCAGGAAAATTGATAGGCGTTCTTTATAAATAGCTCAATTTCAGGTCTCGCACGTGCGTTCCCTTAAAAACGGCTGTACTTATTTATTTATTTTTATTTTTATTTTTATTTTTTTTTCAAACTCGTCAAATTAACTCCCTTTTAAATATCTAATGTAAATCTAATTAAATATCTAATGTAATTATTGTTTTCTGGTCAATAATTGAGTATGCCAAGTTTTGGCAAATGTCGGTATCATAAAAACGGCTCAACGAATTTTTTGAAAATTGTTGCATAAATCAGTTTTAGATATCCTTTTTCATATATTATGGTTATTGCAGGAAAATTAATAGTAATCCTGTTTAGGTAGGTTGATTTTAGATCTCGGAAAATGTTGTTTCCAAAAATAACTCTTCCATTTTTTTCTTATTTTTTAACTTGCTATGTAAACTTTGTTTTATATGTCTTGTTTTATGTTTCTCATACCGGAAAAATTTTAGGTTTCTACTTCGTTAGGTCAGTTTTATGTCTTCTGATCATATTATCTTAAAAAAAAAAAAAAAAAAAAAAAAATGCATATAATACGTGTTATAGTGGGTAATGGAAGTCGCGTGGTTGTTTCACACCAGATTTTTAAAAATAGTCAAATCCTGTTCATCAAATCTCAAAACGTGTAAATCTACGGAAAACCGGAATTCGAAAACATTTATGAAGCCAATTTTTTCTTCTATCGAATAGAGAAGAAAATAAAAAAAAAAAGAACTCCGGAATATCTAAAATTTAAATTAACATTAACTAGTACACAAAATACTAAGAACCGAAACGGTGGAAAACAACTAATGTCATATTTAAATAATGCAATTATTACGAACTGTAAATTATTAAACGATCAGAAAGTCAAATACAGTCCCTCTCGATTTTTTTTTTTTTTTTTAACTGCAAAAAAGTTCTGTTTAAACTAGAATTCCATTACATTCAAATTTCGTTTTAACCGATTGCATTACATAATAAATTTTATATTTTCTCTATTGAAAATAACGTTAAGTGTCAATTTTTTTTTTTTTAATCAAAATCGAAAGAAAATCCCAAAACTAAGAACTCTTCAGTTTTTTTTTTTTTTTTTTAAGTACTTCATCTCAAGATTTTCCTCAACTCGTAATATTGGGAAGTCCTTTGTTTAAAATAGCAAGCACTTTAGATGCTTAAAATAGAGAAAATTCTAGATAATAACAGTTAAGTGCACACCCAGAGCAGTAAACAGAATAAAACAGGCGTAAGTGTTAATAAAGTTAGCTTAAGTGAATAATAAAGTCAATTTTACAAATCGATTTTGTTCGGTTTGAATTGTTTTCCAATCTTAAGAGAATTTGACGTTTTATAGCATATGCAAAGGAAGTGTTTTAACGAAATAAGGCATTTAGGGTGAGTTAAATGGCAATTGTGGATTTTAAAAGTTAATAATGTTACCATTTTTACTTTCCGAACATACATAAGTAAAGTATTGTAATCATGACAAAAATCTGACTTTGAGATTTTGGTGCATCTGTACATTTTAAGGTTCCTGAGTTCATTTTTACTATTTTTATGGTGGTGTACGTAAGTAGTGAGATAATGGGGGTTCTGCGTCAGAGGCGTAAGAGGCGTGATGTGCTGATGTGCTGATGTGCTAACGCACGCATCAAACGCATCATCCCCATTCACTACTACCATTTCAACAGATATAAGCTTGAAATTAACCTTCTATAGTATTAGACATTGGGTTTTAGGTATTGAATTATCCTATTAACAGTTTTTGAATAATAAAAAAATAATCCTGTTTTCTCAAAACCTTCGTTTAAGTTTAGTTAGAAAAATTTTTAATATTAAAATTAAGTCGTGAAATTACTTTTCATACTTAGAATATGTAATCTTTAGAAAAATTGTAAAACAATTTTCCTTTGAATACATTCCTGTGTTTTTTAATAACATAAATTTATAAAAAATTTAATTTTTTCTTTTTAATAAATTAATTTTTATAATAATCATGCTTTTCTTAAAATTTGTATTTAGTATTAGTGTTAAAGTTAGTTGTGTTTAAATTAAGTCATCAAATTACTTTATATTATATTTTCTTTTAATAAAACAGTTTTTTTTTTTCTTTTCTTCTTCGCCTTTTTTTCTTTTAACATATTAGTAAAATTCACAAACATTCTAAAAAATAACAATTCTGAAATAAAACAGACACGGTTTACAGTTAATTAAAAACTTTATTGCAACGTTATTTCCACATGGTGTTTCCAAAATTCTTTAATCTTGCTTACATCACAAAATTAGTACACACATATAATTTATCAAATACAACAAAGTTTGCAACATTCATTTTTTACAAGTATTCATCTAGTAAGTTGTCATTACAATAATTAGTATATACAATTTCGTCAACAATAACGAAGGTTACAATATAAAATCTTGAACAATTTTTACACTATTTACAAATATTTTCAAAGTTTCTATGTATTAAGTTAACATAATTATTATATACATATAATTATAACACTTAAAACGAAGTTTACAGTAGAGTTAATTACAGTATAGTTTACAATATCTTCATCAATTTTTACAATATTTAAGCTTAAAGTTCTACATTTTGATCAATTTCGCAATGTCCATAAGCTAAACTTGTTATCCCATCATCTAAGATGAATCTTTTATCATCGAAGGGACTTAAACTTATTTTATTTTGGTAGATTGTGTACAGTTTATGATTTTCTTGGCCTATTTTTATTTGTTTTTCAATACTTGTTTTTTGTTGTTGTAAACATTGTAAATAGTCTTCATGACTAATTTTATGTCGTACAACCTGAGTGGATACACCTTTCGCTCTCTTTTTTTCATCTTTACATGATTTTATGGAATACATTTTTGCCTTCAATCCGACAAACTCTATAGCTATTTCACCACTCAATTCGTCTTTAAATTTCCCAATGACTTTTTTGTTTTCATTAGAATAAAGAGGATGATCTATAGGATAATCAGAAAAATCAAAGATAGATGTATTACTGTGCATATCTTTATATATGTCATCTGTTGTAATATGATACGTAAGTGAATCAGTATCAGTAAATAAGAGCGTCGCTCGGTCGTTATATAGTGGCTTTATGTAATTATAGTGAAAATTATACATTAGGAGTTTAGAAAGTTCAAGAATGCAAAACCCAACATAAATAGGACGATTCATCAGAATGCTTGTTTTAAGTCTTTCGACAGCAGTTAGATCTTCATCATAAGTTTTAAATGATTTAAAGGTGGGAGATGCTACTAATTTTACTGCTCTTTTAGAAGTGTTACTACAAAGTTCAATATTACGTCTTTTTCGTAAGTTTTCCATGGTTTTCCCATACACACTATTGTTCTGACATCAAAAAACTCAAAAAACAAAACAACATTTAGTAGGTAAGAAAGGCCGGTTCTAGCCCAGCAGGGGGGTGCAAGGGTGCAAGGAAAGTCGTGCGGGTGTCGCACCACCCCCTGAGGGGTCTAGATGAGTTGGTATTGACCTTGAGACGTCCTCTAACTTAATTGTAAAAGATGATGAGGGTATTAATGAGGAAATTTAATTAAAAAATTAATTAGAGGATTTTTAAGTCAGAGTAGAACCTTGGCCTTTCTTACCTACTAAATGTTGTTTTGTTTTTTGAGTTTTTTGATGTCAGTTATGCTAAATTAAGGTACTTAAGTATTTTTCAGGTGTTTAAGTGTTGTTTATTAGCTTTAATTAATGATAATTAAGGAAATTAATGAATTTTCAGAAAAATAAGTCACTTTTCAATGTTTTATTAGTAGTTTTTATGAAAAATGGTGCTATAATATAATTTAGATATGTAAAATGTTTAATGACATGACTTTTTAAGCTAACGAATGGTTAATTAAAGTAATTAATTAAGTAATTAAGTAGTTTTTAGGTAATTAAATGATGTTTTTACAGTTTTTTTTATATTTCAATGAAAAATTGTGCTTTAATACACCTCTAGTGTGTCAAATGTTTAATGAAATGATTGATAATTGTTGATTAAAGTAATTAATAAAAGTAATTAACTGTTTTTCGGATGTTTAAGTAGCGATTTTACAGTTTTAATGAAAATATAAGTGTGTTAGAATGCAATACAAGTTCGTTAATGAATAAATTGTATACAATGAATGTTAATTGTTAATTAAAACATGATTAATTAAGTATTTTTAGAGTGATTATGTGTTGTTTTCATGTTTAATTAAGGAAAATTCTCCAGGTATAGATTGTGTTTACACTCTGAAATTTTAATCTATGTTCTACATGATTAAAACTTGTAAGTTTTTTATAATTTAATTTTTATAATTCAATTTTTATAATTTATTTTTATGTATCATTAATAACAAGTGTTTGTGAAAGTTTTCATTTAATACATTTTTTCCCTCTGTATGAAAAATAGATTGACATAGTATAATAATTAATCAAAATGTGATGTATAATAATCATTTAATCTCACTGTTAGTTTATTTCACAAAACCTGTCACCCCTCATGGATGTAATGGAATTGCCCATGAACCTGACACCCCCGCGAGTAGAAATGAAATAGCCTATTTTTTCTCCATTAGTAATTAAGAAATTGAATCTAATTTGTCATTCGCTTACCTGCTTTCGATCTGAACGGACGTATATTTATTATCTCTGTTGTTTCAACATCGACTTTGCTGTAGCGTCTTTCAGACTTGCTTAGACCTGCATTCTGTTCGACCTTGCATTGACCTTGCGTGTTTGTTTATTGAGAGTGAAAGTTTAAGATTTTTTTATTTCGATATGGAAATTAACCAGAACTCATCATTGTTGCCTGTTGATGACAAAGTAAGTTGATCATTTAGTGATTATTTGAAATTGTTCTAGTTTCATTTTAATTCATATGAAAATTATTAATCAGTGTTATATTAAAAATCTTGATAAAATGTTTGTTTAATCATATAAAAGAATTTTTCCATAATATATATGCATTTTTGAAATCAAAAATATTTTTTTCTTTTATGATTGTTTTAAAATTGGTAATGTATTTTTCTGAACATTTTTATTAAGCTTATGCTTTTAATTTTTATGTTTATACTTTTTCTATGGTTCATTTTTTCACTTTTTTATTCAAGTTTGGTAAACTCCACTGGTTTAACGAGTGTGTTTGTATGTATTTCACTTTAACTTTCTAAAGATCTTTCAATATGATTTTACATTTTGTTGATGTTTACACATTGTAATGAAGAATTTTTTAGAAATAGTATTTTGTTAGGATAGCATTTGATTGATTCAATGAATTTATTTTCTTTAAAAGGACTCTAATAACTTAAAAATTATTTTGTAATAGGGAACTTTTAATATATTTTTAATGAAAACCATTTACTTTTTTTAGTTTTTCATCGACTACGGTTTGACAAGAGAAGAAATGTCAAAGATTGAAGAGTCGCATGCAAAGAATGTGCATGAAGAACCTCAACCATCCTTTGTAAGTTTTTTTCTTTAATGAAACAATATCTTTTTTAAACTTGTATTAATTCAATCTTAATTCTTTTACATTTTTAAAGAATTTTTTATTATATTTTAAAGATTTTTTAGAGATTTTTACTCTAACCTAAGTTTTTTATTCCTTTCAGATGTTTGATGACAAGTCTCCTACAGTTGATAATACCCTGCTCTTAAGCTCTTTGAGTGAAAAAAATAAGGTGAGTTGAGTATTTTTTCTTAGAAATACAATATTTTTATGTTAGTAAATATTCATGATAGGAAAAATTTTTCACGTTTATAAAGAAACTTTTTTAAAAATAGAATTAAACAATGCATGAGTAAAAATTTACAACATTATGTTAAGAAAAATTGTTTAAGGTAACAAGTATTTTTATGCAAATGTATTTTTTACATTTCATTAGTAAAAATTTGTAAAACTATGTTAGGGAAATTGCTTAAGATGGTAAATATTTTTATGCAAATGTATTTTTTACAATACCTTAGTAAAACTATGTTAGGAAAGTTGTTTAAGATGGTAAATATTTTTATGCAAATGTATTTTTTTACATTACATTAGTAAAAATTTGTAAAACTATGTTAGGGAAATTGCTTAAGATAGTAAATATTTTTATGCAATTGTATTTTTTACATTGCATTAGTAAAAATAGAATCATGTTTAATAAAACTATGTTAAGAAAACTTTTTATTTTTTGTATTTATGAGTATATAAAATTCTAAAACAAACCTTTTTTTAATTTTTTTCAGAGTTGTCCAATATGTAAGAAGACATTTTCAAGAACATGGTTACTTAATCGACATTTGATGAGTCATTCATATGAAAAGTTATTCAAGTGTGATGACTGTGGAAAAGGATTCAGCCTAAAATCAAACTTGATTCGTCATACGATGATACATAAAAACCAATCTCTACCTGCTGACAAGAATGTTAAGAAAGTGTCGCCAAGTTTCAGTTGTGCTTCTTGTGAAAAGACTTTTACTCGGAAGTGGGACTTGAAACGACATATGTTGCTTCATAAAAGTAAAGATGAAGTAACTTCGATAAAGTGTCAACAATGTGATCTAGTATTTTCCCGCTTAGACAACTTTCAAAGACATTTAAAATTTCACGAAAGTTCACGATATCCATGCAGTGACTGTAATAAAGTGTTTGATCTAAAATCTGAACTGATGTCCCACAAGCGTCAAGAGCATGAACTTGTTACTGAAAAACGGAAGATAACTACACCTGCTGTAAAGTCTAAAAGGGTTAAAAGACAAGTGGAAGCTTCTAGCGTGTTTAAAACATTGATGTTTTATCCAAACAAAAGCAGTGAATGTGACATGGATGTATTTCAAACATACATTCATCCTGAAGTACTTGAAAAACTCCAAAGTGAGTTAAAGGAAAAGCATGCCATTAAGTGGTATTTAGTTATGAAAGTTTCGTTAGAACGTAAAAAACCTGATGAAGATATGGAAGAGATGTATACGTATTTTAGAAGTTCCTGTTTTACAGAACTTATTAGCGATACTATTGAACAGCATATTCGTGAAGGGTATGCAAAAATTAATAAGTCTCTAGATGAATTCATTCAGCGAGGATCCGGATGGATTTTTAAGAAAATTCATTATCTGGAACTGAAAATAGCTAAATACCATCCTCTAGCTGCTAGCAGCTATATTAAACTACCTTCAAAACTTCCTGCAAAAAAAGCTGTGTTAAACATTCAAAATGAAGATAATAAATGTCTCATTTGGTGCTTAATTGCATATAAATTGAATATAGACCGTATTGAACATCCTGTGCGCGTATCTCACTATACACCCTATGAAAATACCATTAAGCTAGGTAATATAACATGTCCTGTACCTCTGACAAAGATACCACAGATTGAAAAGATGAATGATTTACGGATTAATGTCTTCGGTTATGAAGACAATGAAGTGTGTCCCCTGTACATTTCACCAAAAAATGACACTGATACAATTAACTTGTTACTAATTTCTGATGATGAAAGGCAACATTATTGTCTCATCCGAAACTTTTCACGCCTTCTTGGTGATTTAACCAAACATAAGACTGCTGCATATTACTGTTTTAGGTGTTTTCACCGATTTTCAAGAGAGGACTTATTGCAGTCACATATCCAGTACTGCCAAGAACATGAAGTGCAAGTTATTAAAATGCCTTCTGTGGAAAATAATATTTTAAAATTTTCTGGTACACACTTACAACATCCTGTTGCTTATACAATATATGCCAATTTTGAAAGTCTTCTTGTACCTATTACCTCAGTTTCACCTTCTTCAGATATTTCACACAATGAAAAAATTGCATACCATGAGCCTTGTGGTTATGCATATGTTATTATCGGTCCTGATGGACATTCAATTAAACCTATTGTAATTTATCGTGGTGAAAATGCTGTTGAGCACTTTTTAGACCAAATTATGCAAGAAAAAGAGATGCTTGGTCAAAAATTGATGAAAATAAAACCAATGAAATTAACTGTAGAGGAGGAGAAAGCTTTTCAAGAAGCTAAATTTTGCACTTTGTGTAAAAAACCTTTACATAATGATCGTGTCAGAGATCATTGTCATATTTCGGGAGCTTATAGAGGAGCATTACATGCTTCGTGTAATCTTAACTTTAAACAATCTAAATCAATTCCTGTTATATTTCACAATTTGAAAAATTATGATGGTCATCATATTATGACAAAACTTGGAAAATATAAAGATCATCAAATAGAAGTTATTGCTACAACCCTAGAAAATTACATTACCTTTCGATTAAAGAAACCTGGATATCCTATTCAATTGATTTTCTTAGATTCGTTCCAGCTTCTTCCGACATCTCTAGAAAAACTTGTGAAAAATCTTGACTCTTCGCAGTTTACTATTTTAAAAGAAAATTTCCCCGTTAACACAAGTTTAGATTTACTAACACGCAAAGGTGTTTATCCATATGACTATTTTAACTGTTTTAATAAATTCGAAGAACCAACACTCCCTCCTCCTTCTGCATTTTATAATTCATTGACAGAAGAGCCCATTTCAGAGGATGATTACGAACATGCCCAAAAAATTTGGAATACATTTAACATGAGAAATCTTGGTGATTACCATAATTTATGTGTAAAAACTGATGTTTTATTACTCGCCGATGTATTTCAGAATTTTAGAGAACTTTGCATGCGTTATTATGAAATTGATTGTGCGCACCTTTTTACCACTCCTGGACTTGCATGGCAAGCTTGTCTAAAAATGACTGAGACACCCTTGGAACTGTTAACAGATATTAATATGTTGTTGTTAATAGAAAAAGGGATTCGAGGTGGAATTAGCATGATTAGCAGAAGACTGGCCAGAGCAAACAACCCTTATATGAATGATTATAATCCAGATGAATCTAATAGTTATATAATGTACTGGGATGCCAATAACCTTTACGGTTGGGCTATGTCCCAGTACATACCCTACGGAAACTTCAAATGGATCGACATAAATGATATAACTGAAGACTGGATTCTATCTCTTCGAGATGATTCTGATATTGGTTATATTTTTGAAGTTGATCTCGATTACCCTCAGCACCTTCATCATACCCATAACGATTATCCACTTGCACCTGAAAGATTAACCTTAACCGAAGAAATGTTGTCACCTTATGCCAAAAGTTTACTTCACAATAGAAAATATGTTGGAACGCCAAAATTAATACCTAACCTTCAAAACAAGAAAAATTATGTGGTGCATTATAGAAATTTAAAACTCTATCTTCAACTAGGATTGAAAGTTTCTGCAATTCATAAAGCTCTCCAATTTAAACAAGCTCCTTGGTTGGAAAAATATATATTATTCAACACCGAAAAACGTAAACAAGCTTCATCATCCTTTGAAAAAGATTTTTTTAAACTTTTAAACAATAGTGTGTATGGGAAAACCATGGAAAACTTACGAAAAAAGACGTAATATTGAACTTTGTAGTAACACTTCTAAAAGAGCAGTAAAATTAGTAGCATCTCCCACCTTTAAATCATTTAAAACTTATGATGAAGATCTAACTGCTGTCGAAAGACTTAAAACAAGCATTCTGATGAATCGTCCTATTTATGTTGGGTTTTGCATTCTTGAACTTTCTAAACTCCTAATGTATAATTTTCACTATAATTACATAAAGCCACTATATAACGACCGAGCGACGCTCTTATTTACTGATACTGATTCACTTACGTATCATATTACAACAGATGACATACATAAAGATATGCACAGTAATACATCTATCTTTGATTTTTCTGATTATCCTATAGATCATCCTCTTTATTCTAATGAAAACAAAAAAGTCATTGGGAAATTTAAAGACGAATTGAGTGGTGAAATAGCTATAGAGTTTGTCGGATTGAAGGCAAAAATGTATTCCATAAAATCATGTAAAGATGAAAAAAAGAGAGCGAAAGGTGTATCCACTCAGGTTGTACGACATAAAATTTGTCATGAAGACTATTTACAATGTTTACAACAACAAAAAACAAGTATTGAAAAACAAATAAAAATAGGCCAAGAAAATCATAAACTGTACACAATCTACCAAAATAAAATAAGTTTAAGTCCCTTCGATGATAAAAGATTCATCTTAGATGATGGGATAACAAGTTTAGCTTATGGACATTGCGAAATTGATCAAAATGTAGAACTTTAAGCTTAAATATTGTAAAAATTGATGAAGATATTGTAAACTATACTGTAATTAACTCTACTGTAAACTTCGTTTTAAGTGTTATAATTATATGTATATAATAATTATGTTAACTTAATACATAGAAACTTTGAAAATATTTGTAAATAGTGTAAAAATTGTTCAAGATTTTATATTGTAACCTTCGTTATTGTTGACGAAATTGTATATACTAATTATTGTAATGACAACTTACTAGATGAATACTTGTAAAAAATGAATGTTGCAAACTTTGTTGTATTTGATAAATTATATGTGTGTACTAATTTTGTGATGTAAGCAAGATTAAAGAATTTTGGAAACACCATGTGGAAATAACGTTGCAATAAAGTTTTTAATTAACTGTAAACCGTGTCTGTTTTATTTCAGAATTGTTATTTTTTAGAATGTTTGTGAATTTTACTAATATGTTAAAAGAAAAAAAGGCGAAGAAGAAAAGAAAAAAAAACTGTTTTATTAAAAGAAAATATAATATAAAGTAATTTGATGACTTAATTTAAACACAACTAACTTTAACACTAATACTAAATACAAATTTTAAGAAAAGCATGATTATTATAAAAATTAATTTATTAAAAAGAAAAAAATAAATTTTTTATAAATTTATGTTATTAAAAAACACAGGAATGTATTCAAAGGAAAATTGTTTTACAATTTTTCTAAAGATTACATATTCTAAGTATGAAAAGTAATTTCACGACTTAATTTTAATATTAAAATTTTTCTAACTAAACTTAAACGAAGGTTTTGAGAAAACAGGATTATTTTTTTATTATTCAAAAACTGTTAATAGGATAATTCAATACCTAAAACCCAATGTCTAATACTATAGAAGGTTAATTTCAAGCTTATATCTGTTGAAATGGTAGTAGTGAATGGGGATGATGCGTTTGATGCGTGCGTCAGCACATCAGCACATCACGCCTCTTACGCCTCTGGCGCAGAACCCCCATTATCTCACTGCATACGTATGTGTCTATACGTGTGTTTGCCTGTGTATGTATGGGAGTGAACATGATAGCGTCTAAACACTTAGTTCGAATGAGCTGAAAGTTGGTACATATGTTATTCTAGGTCACCGTAGCACAAACCCTATTGATTTTGGTGAATCTAGCACTTACAATTATTTTACAGGGACACAAAGAAAATTTTTTTATTATTATTGTATATGAGTCCAAATTATTTAAAGTGCGATAGCGTCTAAATTCCTCATTCGATTAGGTTGACCTGTAGCTATAAGAAAATGAGCTGTTGCCTGATTCTCCAAAATTTACAGTTATATAGCCGTAAATGTTTCTTTTTGTTGTTGTTGTTGTTGTTTCTAATTCCAGAGGGCCCCGCATAGGTTAGATCGCCTTCATGAACTAAAAAACTTCCAAAAACAGTAGTGGGAACCTTAAAACCTCCCCTTTGTGAAATTCCAAGCATTTAAGAATGTAAGAGGGCGAGGCCTGATCAACTTTACACCAGGAGCACTTCGGAAAAAGTTTACGGCCCTGCTGGAAATAGAGCGCTCTGATGTGGCGACTCAAGAAACGTGTGAAGGCCATTTGACGCTTTCTGTCGGAATGGAAATGGCTCCATTCCGACAGAAAATGGTTTCATTCCCACCAGGGCTCCTTCCAGTGTATCATGGCCAATTGAGTGGAGTTCTACAAATGTTTTTGATTTCAATTTTTTGGAGGGTGGCTATTTCATTGTGTGTGAGAATCCCGTCAGGTATCACATCCTCAGGAGAAGCAGTCTTGCTCAAAACGCCAGCAGATTCATTTCCAAAAACCTCGACATGGGATGGAACTCATTGAAAATGGACTGAGTGTGTTTCAAGAAGAACCGAGAGATCTAAAATTTTCAGACTTGCCCTATCTGCTACATTCATCCAGTTAGAGCGGTTCTTTCCAAATATCATTAAAACCAGTTCCTCAGCATTGTCAATAAATTGAAGTCTTTTTTTTTATTGCTATAAGCTCAAATCTAAATATCGAGTAATGGTGAGCATTTTTAGACAGAATTTCAATTGCACCAGAACGAAATTGGTATGTACACACCAGTTACTTCTCTGTTGCCCTTAGTGCCTGTTTCTTTTCGAGTGTGCTCATGGAGTTAGAATTCTTTTGTGACATATTGTGACCGTTCGGTAGCCCCGAAAAAATCTATCCGCCACTTGCTACGTATCGACTTAAACAACTCGCCACTTTTTTCTTTTTCTTGATTTTCAAAAGCATGAATTGCATCGATTGAAAACATGCAAATTGTGTATTTCGGAAATTAAACATAAATTAGTCAAACAGCGGAAAAATTTGGCAGCGGAAAAGATGGACACGAACTGTGCACAAAGTTTTTTTTATTGATTTGCAGCATAAAAATAAAAAGGGAAGGTGTCCCTAACGTATATATTTTTAGAACTACATCTGCAGATCTTCTAAGCAGGAGCGATCAGAAAAGAATGATTAAGTTCCAGCCAAATTCAAATTATTTTTACATATTGGCATTTAATTTCATCGCCAGCAAGAACATATAAAAAGTGCTTTTTTTAAAAAAGATACGTAATACTCAACTTAAGTTAATAATTTTTGAATACACAGAGCAGGATTACCGCATATGGTAACCCTTAAAATCTGCCAAACATTCCTTATACAATAAGAAACCGCAACGGACAGATGCATAAAATATAGCTATAATTTAACTGTGTTCAAGGATAATTTTGACTAACTGAATAAAAGTACGTTAGCAAATTAGACTACAATTTAAGAGGAATATAAATGAAATAAGCCATTTGTTATCTTTATGAGACGAAATGATTATGAGATTTTTTAAGGAAACTGATTATCTTTTACATTTATTTTTTATTTTATTGATGGAGGAAGAATTCGGCAGTTGTTAAAGATTAATATAAAATCTTATCTCACATAGAGATCTCATAAACACACGTGTCATTATAGAAAAACCATAAACTGTATATAATATATATATATACATATATATATATATATATATATATAGGGAAACGGCTACAGACCAGTATAACATTACGACATTTATTAAATAAAGAAAAGGGACATTACAGAAACACTAACATATACATATTTTACGAGCGGAGAAGACCGTCTGTCTTTCACACACCGCTCTACGTCAACTCAATAACTAAACTGACTAGCTAGCGCGCGTTAGGTGCGCACGCATACATTGAAAGGATGATACATAACAGTGACGTAGTAATATCGTCATAACTACATAGCAGTGACGTCACACAATGGAAGTAAAGGTAATAGCCGGGAAATATAATTTCCCATATATATATATATATATATATATAATTCACTGTACAACACGTATAAAATGGTACATTTAATTAAAATTATCAATTAAAATTACAACTTGTCAAGGCCTTTCGCCCTGATCATCAGGCCATCATCAGGACAAAGCCCTTTTTTTTTTTTTTTTTTTTTTTTTTGGTCCTGATGATGCCCTGATGATCAGGGCAAAAGGCCTTGACGAGTTGTAATTTTAATTGATAATTTTAATTAAATGTACCTTTTTATACGTGTTGTAAAGTGATTTTTTTATTTATTTTTTTATTTTTTTTTTTTTTTATAAAGTTTGTGGTTTTACTAAATATTAATATTGAATACACGAGTAAATTATTATATAAAGCGTTTTAAAGTAGATTTAAATTAAAATTAAATAGAAAAAAATTTAAAAATATGTGATTTCTACATCACATATACCAACTTTTTTTTACCAACTTTTCTAATAAACGATTGCGATTTAAATTTATTACAAGTTTATCACTGATTAACAAGTATGATTAACAAATATTCTCTGAAGCCAGTCAGATGTATAGGTAGTTTAGTTTCTTTTTTGACAGTCCGATAATGTACGTACGTCACATAAAGTCTGTCCAAAAATGGACTTGTTTTGGACAAATTTGATACTGTTCAATGAAAAGTTATCAGCTGAAGTTATGATGTTTGTATAATTTACAAAATATGTATATAGTGCTATCTCAGTGCTATCTCAGAAGCTATTTTGCCAAATATTTGTCACAGAAATATATTTTCATTTGTAAAAATACTTAAAAAATTTCTCTTTGGAAAAGTTTGTACTAATTTTCTTTAAAAATCGGACATTTAATTTTTAAATGGTCTCTTAGCCCTACTATTTAACGAAATCATCGTTATACATAATTTTATGGAAAATACAAACGGAATCAGCCTTTTACAACGAAAATGTCTTCTTTTCCGAAAAATCTTCTTTTTCGGTGACCTTAGAGAACACACATATATGTGATACAGAAATCACACTTTTTTTTTCTTCAGTTTTCTATTTAAGATTTAATGAAATCTATTTGAACATTTTAGGGAAGAACTTACTCAATTCAATATTAATGTGTATTCTATATTAATCATTAAACCACTGAAATATGAGTTAAAAAAAAATCTTCGCAAGCAAAATCCTATTATTTCGTCTTCTAGAAAATAGTGCATGGCTTTTTCATTCTTGTTCTTCCTAATTCAAAGTCTAATTGCTTTAACATTCTTTTATTCATTTAATCAAAATAACCTTGTGTAGAATTAAAATTATTCCTCTTTTCAATACCTGTCCTTTTGCGATTTATCAATTCCCATGTCTAAAGTTTGCCGATATTCTGGGTTAATGGCACTTCTGACCAATAGATTTAAAAGTATTAACTATAAAAATTGCAACGTACCATGTAACCACTCTTTCTAATATTTCTTGTGGAGAAGAAATTAAATGCTAAATTGTTTCTCTACATTAAAATTAGCTAAAATTATGATCATTCTTTTCTGGTCTCTCTTTTGGGATACGCGCTAAATATGTGATCCTGATAAAAAAAAATATCCAATATTGGAGCACCTTCCCTCTTTTTCATTACAACGTCTCGATAAAGTTATTTGTGCGCAAGTTTGGATTGAACTTTAATTAATTGTGAATGACCCATTCTTGCCGTCAGGAGGCGGGCTGTTCTTCCACTGGAGATCGTCTGCCTATTTTTATGTTTTATTGATTGGCAACATGGTTTTTTCTGATGATAAAAAGTTTTGTTTTTCTGTTGTAAAAAGAAGGAATGTGAATCCGTAAGGATATGAAAGAGCGTTCTGACGCTCGACAGCTAATATTAAATGCTTGGCAGCTAATATTAAATATTATGATAGCTGCAGATATTAATGAAACAATTATGTATTATAAATGTAAATAGTGCGTCTAATTAAACGTTTGTGTCGTGAAACTTGAGCTGTGTTTATTTCGACTACTTTGTGATTACTTAGAATAAGCCGACGAAAAAGAACAAGACCTGTCAGGTAAGAAATATTTTATCCTCTTTCTTATGAAATTTATAAAACCTGACGGGACATTTAATGGCGCCCGTTCACAGGGACGCCGGTAGAAAAATTTGTTCTAAGTAATAAATTCTAATTTGTTCTAACGAATAAAGTATAGAAATAGAATATAATTTATTCTAATTGAAATATGATCTCATTTTTATGAGAAGATAACATTAAAAATTTGAAATACTTTTCGTAAGTATTATTGAGAATAATTTTGAAAACATAAAATGTATGTTTATTTTTGAACTGCTCATTTGATATTTGGAACAATATGAAGAATTTGTTTATGTTGAAGAAAATGTTAATACATATTCTATGAATGCATATTTTGATTTTACATTGATTTTGCATATTTTGATTTAATAAAGAAGATTATTATTTTATATGAAAATTGTTATTTTGAATCAAAGTGTTTCGAAAATTGAATGTTTTTGTTCTCAAAACATTATTTAGAATTCTAAAATTTCTTCCCAGAATTACTTTCGATTTCGGAATATTTTTTGTTCTCGTTTTATGAAGCTTTGATTTGAAGTGTTTGTTTATTATTTTATCAGTCTTTATTTGAATTATGGAAGCCGCCACTAAATTACGCGGTTCTTATCGAGGTACCTTTACAAAATTTACTGAAAAGGTAAAAAACCTTTTAGAAACTGAAACTTGTGACATCGATTCTTGTGCTGGGTTCTTAGCACAGTTACAAGAAAAATATTCCAAAGTTGAAACGCTTGATAAAGAAATTCTTCAAAATTTACAAGGTGATGAAAAATGTACTCAGACCATGTTGGATAGCGAAATCGAAAGTGCTGATAATTATAGTAGTACTTATATTGTCTTAAAAACAAAACTTGAACGTAGAATAAATTTACCTTCGGATTTAAATTCAAGTGTACTTGAAAACGGAAGTAATTCTAAAAGAAGTTTTAAGTTACCAAAAATTGAATTACAAAAGTTTGATGGTAATTTAAAGGACTGGTTATCATTTTGGGGATTATTTAAGAAAATTCATGAAGATCCAAATATTTCGGAGGTAGATAAATTTCAGTATCTACTTCAATCTACTCAAAAGGGGTCTAGAGCCAGAGAAGTCGTAGAATCTTTTCCCGTAACAGCTGAGAACTATTCACAAGCGGTTGATTGTTTACATACAAGATTTGGCAGGGAAGATGTACTAATTGAAGTTTATGTTAGGGAATTATTAAGCCTTGTGCTAAGTAATACTGTAAATCAGGAACATAAATTACCAATTGTGAAGCTTTATGATAAATTAGAAACACAGTTACGACCTTTAAAAATGCTTGGTGTAACAAGCGATAAATATGCCTCAATGTTATACCCGTTAGTTGAATCTTGTTTACCAATAGATCTTTTGCGTATTTGGGAAAGACACTTGAATTCTGTTTCTCTTAGTTCGGAAGATAAATCTTTTAATAAATTAGAAACTTTAATGCAGTTTTTACGTAATGAAATTCAAGGTGAAGAAAAAAATAATTTAGCGACAAGTGGATTTGGTTTTGAAAACAAACCCAAGAAATTTAACACAATGAAATCTAAAAATTTTCTAACACACAATAAAATTATTCCAACAGGTATAGAACTTTTAACCTCGTCCCAAAGTAAACAAAACCGAGAGCAAGAGTGCGTGTTCTGCGATAAGCCAAGTGCGGAATGTAGAAAAGTAGCAAACTTGACTTATGATCAAAGAAAACAAAATGTTATGAAACGGGGAGGCTGCTTTAAATGTTTAAAATTGAACCACATTTCTAGTTCGTGTAGAAGTAGATGTAACTGTGCGATTTGTGGGAAACCCCACCATACTCTTCTCTGTAAGAATGATCCGAAATCAGCTGCGCACGCACAAAGGGTTAAAAATGACAAGAATACTTCCGATCAAGATACAACATTATCAAATGTTTCATCAACTCCCAGTGTTTTGCTACAGACACTCGTGATTAATTTAAGAGGTGAAAACAGAATTTTAAAAATTCGGGCGATTATTGATTCCGCTTCCCAAAGGTCTTACATCTTAGAAAACACTGCAAAAAAGATTGGATACAAGCCAATAAGAAAAGAAAAACTGAAGCATTCCTTATTTGGTGGTTCGAACACGAATACTTTGACACACAATGTTTACAAAGCTTACCTTTCTGATGTCAGCGAAACTTATCGTTGCAATTTTGAAGTTTTGAGTCAGCCTACAATTTGTTTTACTATGCCTCCGGTCACTCAAGAACTGTGTGAAGATGATTTATCAGGTACGGGGATATATTTAGAAGATTGCCTTAACCCCATAGAGCTCCTTATAGTCGCAGATGTAGCTGGCAAATTAATGACAGGAAAGCTGAAGAATCTGAAATCCGGCCTGACCGCTATTGAAACAAGGCTAGGTTGGACTGTTATGGGGCGCACTAAGAAGTTTACTGAAGATACTGAAAACCTTGTAGTCACTTCGATGTTAGCTAGAGAAGTAAATATTTCTGATCTGTGGGAACTAGATGTCCTAGGAATTAAGGATCCTGCAGAGAAACAGTCAAAGGAAGAACTTGAAGAAGCATCCAAAAATCATTTTGAGAAAACTCTAAGTAGAGATGATGACGGACGCTATGTTGTAAAATTACCATGGATAGAAGGACACCAAGAACTTCCAGATAACAAAACAATTGCTGAACGAAGGCTAAAATCAACTGTGAGGACTCTGAAGAATAAGGGTCTTATTGAAGATTATGAAGAAGTTTTTTGTCAGTGGCTTGGTGAAGAAATAATTGAAGAAGTAAATACTGATGAATTCGAGAAGATAGATTGCCATTATCTGCCTCATAGAGCAGTTATAAAAGAGCATTCTACGACAACAATTCGTCCTGTTTTCGATGCTTCTGCAAAAGAAAAGAACAGTTACTCTTTGAACGATTGCCTAGCTAAAGGTCCAAACTACATGGAGTTGATTCCTAACATTTTGAATAAATTTCGTTTGAACAAGTATGGGGTAGTATCAGACATTCGCAAAGCATTTCTACAAATAAGAATAAATGAAGAAGATTGTGATTTTCTAAGATTTCTGTGGTGGGAGGGCGGTGATCCTAATAAAGTGAAGATTTACAGACATCGTCGAGTAGTATTTGGGGTAAACTGCAGCCCATTTCTTTTAGGAGCTACTCTAAATTTCCACCTAAGTAATGTTCCAGATTATTTGCAAGAGACTGCTTCTAAACTTAAAAACTCTATGTATGTCGACAACTGTGTTGCAAGTTGCAGTTCCGAAGAAGAAGTAGTTAATTTTATGGCACAATCTAAAGAAATCATGTCAGCGGGATGTTTTGATCTTAGAGGATGGATAGGTAATGGTCTACCGCCAAGTGTGTACGGAATTCCTGAAGAAGATTTTCAAGAGACTGTCTCAGTTTTGGGCTTAAATTGGAATATTTTGGAAGATACTCTATACTGTAGTTTAAAGTTTGATGAGTGCGAAAATGCAAATCTAAGTAAGCGATTTATCCTGTCCTTAGCAAGTAAGATTTTTGACCCCATTGGGTTTCTCTGTCCTGTCACTTTAATTGCAAAGATCATAATGCAAGAATGTTGGCGTAAGAAACTGCCCTGGGATGCCAAGCTACCAGATGACATCGAGAAAAAATTTCTGAAATGAGAAAATGCATTAAAATGCTTGGAAGGCATTAGAATCCCTAGAAGGATATTAGAAAATCATACTCTAAATACAAATGTGTCATTCCATGTGTTTTGTGATGCATCAAGCCACGCTTATGCAACTTGTATATATATCAGAGAAGAAAATAATTTTCATGTGAGATGTCAATTGGTTCAAGCTCGTGCTCGAGTAGCACCCTTGAAATCAGTCTCCATTCCGAGACTAGAATTGTTAGCATGTTGTTTAGGTGTTAGATTAATGAATTCTATAAAAGGAGACTTCTGTGACAGCCAAGTTCAAACTTTCTATTGGTCTGACTCCATGAACGCATTGTTCTGGATAAAAAATCAAGAACCATGGGGAGTATTTGTGCTGAATCGTACCAGAGAAATAAGATCTTTGAGTCATCCCAACGACTGGAGATACGTCCAGGGTAACTTAAATCCAGCTGACCTTCCATCAAGAGGTTGCAATGCTGATGCTTTACTCAAATCCCTTTGGTGGGAGGGTCCGGAATTTTTGAAGACACCAACGAGTCAATGGCCGAGACAAGAAATCTCACCCGAAATACAGATTGTCAATTCAGAAAAAAAAAGGTCGATCATTTCTGCTCTAAGTACTGAAACTACTGAGAAGTTTTATGAGAGATACTCGTCTTACGTGAAATTATTAAGAGTTACGGCATGGATATACAGATTCATCTCGAATCTTCGAAATCATTCTAAACGAAATTCTGGGGATCTTACAAATAAAGAACTTAAACATGCTGAATTAATCCTGTTAAAGATGGTTCAAAGGGAAGACTTTCCTAAAGGAATAGATGATCGTTTACGAAAACTTCATCACACCGTTGACAAAGATGGCCTTCTAAGGGTAAAGTCTCTTATACTTAGAAGTAAAGATAATACAGACTTTCGTTTGCCTATCATTTTACCAGGAAATCATTACATCGTGCAGAAATTGATAGAATGGAAACATAACGAATTAAACCACGCAGGAGTACAAATATTAATGAACCATCTCCGAGAAAAATATTGGATTCTCAGGTGCAGAAAGTCCATACGGCAAGTTACCTTACGTTGTATAAGATGCAAACGCTTCACCGTAAATTCTGTTCAGCCTGAAATCACCGCCTTGCCGGAAGACAGGATCAGAGATGCTGCTATCTTTGAAATTACCGGGGTTGATTTAGCCGGACCTTTGTACTTGAAAAATGGTAAAAAAATGTTGGATTGTGCTGTACACCTGCGCTGTTTAAAGAGCGGTACATCTTGAATTATTAACATCATTATCCTCTGAAGCATTTTTGCAAACCCTGCGAAGATTTGTTGCGAGAAGGGGTCGACCTTCTGTAATATACAGCGATCGAGGCACAAATTTTTCAGGAGCTTCGAAGCTATTTACTGATCCTATACTTGCAAAAATACGGAAGGAAGCCCTAGTACAGAACATAATATGGAAGTTTATCCCCCCAGCTTCACCATGGTGGGGTGGCTGGTGGGAACGCTTAATAGGCTGTACAAAGCAAATTTTGAGAAGAGTATTAGGACGAGCAGCTCTAGATTTTGAAGAACTTTACACAATTATATGTGATATCGAATGTTTGATGAATTCCAGACCATTAACTACTATTTCTGAGGATCCCGATGATTTAATTCCATTGACTCCGAGCATGTTTTTGCAAGGAATTAAAGAAACTGGTCTTCCTGACCTAGATAACTTCGAAAATGTGAATTTAAAAGGAAGACTTCGATATTTGCTAAAATTGAAGAAAGATTTACGGAAAAGATTCAGAATTGAATATCTAGGAGAATTAAAAAATTCAAAGGGTATCGCTAAGACTGACAAAAAAATTGCTGTAGGAGACATAGTTCTCGTCGGTCATGATAATCAAAAAAGAATCAACTGGCCATTAGCCAGAGTTGTGGAAACTTATCCTGGTAAAGACGGAATAGTTCGAGTGGCAAAAATCAAGACAGAAAATGGGTTTTTGATACGCCCAGTTCAAAGACTTTATCCGTTAGAGATCTCTTCTGATGAATCTAGTGATTTTCGTGCAAAGTATGCAAAAGGAACTTTGATACCTACTCGTTCTACACCGAAAAGATGCCCTGATCCCTCTGAACTGTCTAGAACTGTTTCAAAGAATGTCAAGAAATCTGTTGAGATACCTGACGAAAAACAACGATTTACCAGGAGGGGTAGATCCATTAGAGCTCCAGATAGACTGAATTTATAATTGACTGATAGAACTTTTATTTACCTTTTTTTTTTTTTTTCTCTCTGTTCCTTTTCATTTTTGCTTGATGTAATGTTTATTAATATGTCTTTTTTCTCTTTTTTAGTTTGATTTTGTACAAGATTGCCAGAATCAAAGGTGGGAGGATGACCCATTCTTGCCGTCAGGAGGCGGGCTGTTCTTCCACTGGAGATCGTCTGCCTATTTTTATGTTTTATTGATTGGCAACATGGTTTTTTCTGATGATAAAAAGTTTTGTTTTTCTGTTGTAAAAAGAAGGAATGTGAATCCGTAAGGATATGAAAGAGCGTTCTGACGCTCGACAGCTAATATTAAATGCTTGGCAGCTAATATTAAATATTATGATAGCTGCAGATATTAATGAAACAATTATGTATTATAAATGTAAATAGTGCGTCTAATTAAACGTTTGTGTCGTGAAACTTGAGCTGTGTTTATTTCGACTACTTTGTGATTACTTAGAATAAGCCGGCGAAAAAGAACAAGACCTGTCAGGTAAGAAATATTTTATCCTCTTTCTTATGAAATTTATAAAACCTGACGGGACAGTGAAAGTTACTTTATTATAACACGCCTGGGTTACCAAATCTGGCTATTTTGATAAAGAAATATAAATATCTCTTGCGAAAAACAAAGTAAATAAAATTTATATAATTAATATTTTGCGAACTTTCATCAGAGTGGATAACTCCATTAGAGACCTTAAATAATCTTAATTTTTCTTTTCTAAATGTATAGATGGTTCGAGATTATTGTGAAATAATGTTAGATCAATAATCTTCTTTTATATTATTATTATTTTCAAGGTTTTATTTCTTTCTTAATTTTGAAAAAGGATTCAAAGTACCAAAATGAAATTATCCATGCGTGCATAAAAATATTTGTTATTGTGCTTAAGATTTAAAATAGCTTCCTAAATATTAATTATCGTTGAATAACGGATATTTGTTTATTTAATTAAGTGTATAGCCAATAAATGTAGGCTGGCTGATAGTTTTGAAGGCCTTCCTCCTCCTCTATTTTTTGTACCATACCTGCATGGATCTTCGAGAAATTGATGAACTACAGTCTTAGACTTCTCGATTTTGCTAGCGATTTGCCTTTCACTCATTCCACTTTCTCGAAATACCAAGACTTTTCCTCTTTCAATTTCATTCATTAATTTTCTTCTAACCATAATCTCACTTGCTGTAACACTCAGCTAAATGATTAAAAAGTGTTTCTTTTCATTCTAAAAACTGTTCCGTACATAACCGTGCAAATGTGACGTCATCTCAATATGCAAGCAATCACTTTTAAAACAGGTCTTAAATTTTTTTGCATTTGATTACATTACACATTTTTACTTTATATCGAAAATAAACGTAATTTTAAATTCTAAATTCATATTTTATTTCTTACATTTAATATATTAAAGGTAACGGTAACTTACAAAGAAATTTTCATTTTTGAACGCAAACAAAAAAATTCGATGGTGTTCTTAAAGTTTTTTCCACCACTGTACGACAGGAATCATTTTAATCTCGTCACAATATTGACCATGTCTTAGAAACTTTAAATTCAATTGACAGTAATATCCAGTTTACATATGAAATAGAAAATAGTGGCTCCCTTCCATTTCTTGATACCCTCGTCTCTCGCACTGTAAATGGATTTTCAACCACCGTCTATCGTAAAAATTTTGCAGTCTCCCTTCCTCCCCATGCACGTTCATGTCACCCACCTAACCAAAAAATGGCTGCTTTCTATACTTTTGTAAACCGTGCCCTTAATATTTGTTCAAATCTTATTTTATTAAAATCTGAAATTAAATACCTGAAAGCCATTGCAATTGACAGAGGTTATGACCCTTCCATTGTAGATAAAGCTATTCAAAAATTACAACTCCCTCGTATTTCGTCTACTAAATCAGTCTTTTCTAACATCAGAATTGTTTTACCCTATTTTCCTAAAACCAGTCAAACCATAGCTAAAAGTCTCAAACAATATGATTTTGCGTGCATAATAATATTTTCGCCTTCCAGTAAACTCCCCTTTTCTCAGTTAAAAGATCCCATTGATATGCATAATTCTTTTGGCATTTATAGTCTCTCCTGTCAGTATGGTTTATCATATATTGGCCAAACTAAACGCAGTCTTAAATTTCGTCTAAAAGAACATAGGAATTACGTCCGCAAACAAGAAACCAATAAATCGGCTATTTCTAAACATTGCTGGGAGGAAAATCATAATTTTAAATTTAATTCAGCTAAAATAATTTGCAGACCTAAATCCATTCATGAACTCGATTTCTTTGAAGCTTTTCATATTTATAAAAGTTTTAAAAACCTTGTAAATTGTGATTTCGCTGTTCCCTATTTGTCTGATTGTTGGAAATTTTACATTCAGTCCACATTTTCTTAACTTTTCTGCTGATTACACAGCTAACATTCCTAGATTCCTATTGGCCACTCTCCCCGCCTTTCCCGTAATCCTGTTGGTTGAACTAAATTCGGTCCCTCTCCTATATATACGAACACTTCTCCAGATTCAGAAATCTTTTTGCACTGAAGACGGTACGCTTAAGGCTACCGAAACAGTTGTATGCATCTCGAATATTTTTCTTTGGCGTTTCTGACGTAGTAGTTTATTCGGGTTTTAATAATCATTTTAATCTGTTCTCCCATATAAAGACATGCAGTATCTGTGTTAGTTATCCCTAGCATCGGCTGTTTCTTAAAATTTCTTTGATATAGCTTTAACGTGGGTGCCCCCCTTCGTGACTTTTAAATTTTTGTTGTCATTTTGGCTATGAATTAAAATGTCTATCGCAATTCCGTAAGGAAAGATCTCGGCGAGAAACATACGAGCTACTTCGTTGCCAAATTTTAAATTTCACCGACGGGTTCTATACTGAAGCTGCTCCAATTCTTTAGCACGATTATTCTCAATTCTATTTTTATCATTTTAAAAACGTATTTGCATTTTCATTATTATAAGGACGGGGACTATTAGTTTCAATCTGGAGTTTTTGTGGACCAGTTTTGTGTAACACCAAAATGAATTTGAAATATCAGTCCTATCGTTACAAATTCGGTACCAAATGAAAGGAGCGATTTTTCTGAATCTAAGGGTGCAAACAGCTTTTCGACACGACAATTAGATTTTTTAAAATTAACTAAAGTATGAAATTTAGGTGGGTATACTTCATTTTAATTCATTTCGATCATTTTAAAATGTACGTGGCCCAGTTTTACGGTCAAAAAATGGGATAAATATACAAAATACAAAATAAAAACAAAACAAAAACAAAAATTTTACAAGTTTAAACTAATATAGTCCTCCATACTAAACTAAATTCTGCCTTTGACAGAATTTTTAATTATTATTTTTATTTATTTTCTTCCTCGACATAAAAATAAATGTATTTACTTTTTTTTTTAGTTTTAGCATCAATTAGTTTTTTTTTTTTAAATAAATTTAAATTTAAAATGGTGTTTTTAATTTCTTTTGAATAAATTATCTGATTGAATTAAGGAATACGGCGTTAACTAGATTTTGTCCTGATTCATAAATGTACCATTTTTGTATGAACTCTGGAGACAAACTTTCAGCTTTATATATATTTAGATAAAAACAAAAATGCTTGCCCGTTCATTCAACGTGTTAGATAAAATTTGGTAACGATGTGATCTGAAAGATATAGTACGACCTCTTGTACTAATAAATAAATAAAGAAAGAACAAATTGAAAGTAATATTATGTTTCTGTTAAAGACAATTCCACGAGAAATTGCTTTAAACGGGTTCAAAATTCTTAACAAATAAAGCATTCAAGTCATGTTCCTGTTAATCCAAAATGACGGCGAATCTAATTCAGAAGATGGGATTGGAAAGAAAACTGACATTAAAACAGTTGTGTATAAATAAAATATTAAACAAAAACAAGCAATTAAGTAATGACTTTACAAACACATCACAAAGAGACATTTCTGCGAACAATGCGAGATATTTGTAAGTTTGGTGATCAGAACTGTCCCAAAGAATCGAAAGCCTTAGTTTTCTACGGAGCCTTAATTTTTAAGGACAACTTTGACAGCTAATTATGGTCCAAGGGGGTGATGTATCGAGCTAATTCATTTCTTTTTACGACCTGCCGCCCTGCCTATGCAGTTGTTTCTCATATTATGAAATAAGCCGCCTGACATCGAAAACCAAAAAGGTCACTGTTAGGGCTGGGAAAATTCGAATTTTCGCAGTTTTCGCTTTAAGTTCCGAGAAATAAATTTATGGGAGGAATAAAAAATTGGCCAGATGGGAGGCTGTTGGGAGCGCAGCAGGACTTCAGAATTTATAAGCTGTCGATGAAGTGTGCTAACTTTCAAGTGAGGTCAAAACAGTGGGACATCACGCGTTTTCTAACGTAAAGTCAGATTTATTTTCTGACAATTTAATAGTGTGAAAGACTATAATCAAAATGTCTGAAAGTAAAATGTGGTTCTCATTTATTTTTAAAAATAAATTGAGTTATATTACTTAATGAAATTTATAAATTTATGGGTAATTGTTTTTTCTCCACACACATTGAATTGAAATGACAAATTTTGTAATAGAAGTAGATTGAAATAAATATTGTTTTTGTTTTCTTTCTTTTTTAACCTTTCTATTGTTTGCATTTTTCCACAGGAGAAAGATCCGTTTTTTAAATTCAAAAATATTATTTTTATCGATTTATTTATTTATCTATTGTTTTCATCGATCTGTAATATTTTAGAAAAAAGAATTATTCCTTCCTATAAAAAGTATCTAACTGCAGTTTTATGTAACTGTTTTCTCTGAGTCCTTTACTTTCTTCTAGATACATAAAAATAAAATATTGGATATTTCAAAATTTTCAATATCTGGTTTTCAGTGAATTTACACACTTTGAGACGTCCTGAAAACGATTTGACCATTTATAGAAAATGTCGGTCTTTATGTGTGTATATTCAAAATTTCGTCGATGATCTATCTCAGGAACCAATAAAAGAAATTTAACCAAACTTGATATCTATTTGTACTTTGACTTAAATTGATGTGGATTATATTTGGGGATCAATTGCTCAACAGATGGCGCTGTCATTCCCTTTTATTTCCTTTTTTTTTTTTTCCAAATATTTTAATGTGTTAATATAGAACAAAATTTCGTGTACCTAGTGAGAATTACTTTTAACTTTTCAATGTAAAATTAAATAATCTGGTGTGACAATCACACGACTTTCTCTTGCCTTGAAAATTAATACTACAGATACAGATTGGAGATTAAGGGATAAGATAACGAATACTGTCATGCAAACGTACGTTAAAAACAATTCAAATTAGGCATCGGATCAGCTTTATTTGAGAAGTAATTCTCTTTGTGTGTGTAGGGAAGGGGGGGGGGGCGCTACCACTGCCCTCACACAGAATTATTTGTCATTGAATTTGATTTTCGTACCTACATTTGTATAGAATTCAAATCTGTTATTAAATTTAAAAGTTCATTTAAAATTATTCAGACAACTTTCACATGCACCATTCCTTTAAACTTATATATGTTCATTTTAAAAAAAATTTTCAAATAACAAACTTATACTAATTTCAAAATACAATATTCGAATTGCCGGAAATGACTTATTTTTAAGTTACTCTGAGAAACAAAGATCAAACACTAAAACTTGACTTCGATATCCAGGAAGCCTCAGAACGTGTAAATATGCAAAGCAATCGATGAATATTAAGCTTAAAAAAATATTTTATTTACCGGACATAGATATGAGGAATTAATTCCAATTCCTGAGCAGTTTTCCTGAACATGGTAAAATATTACAGTAAAGCACACTAACTACATTCAATAATAAATAGTGTTTTCGCTTAAATATTGGAAGATCTGTATATAGTCTAAAAATTATGTACATGTGCGCATAAATATGATTCTATATTAATACCACACAGCACAATCTGAAATACATTTCTATCAATTTTCAAGTATTGTCCCACTATATTGTATTTCTTTTGCATAGCCCTGTAAACGAAAGGTGAATGATTTTCATTCCATATTCCACACGAAACCTGCCTTTACGCATACAATATATATATATTCATTTCATTTCGTTTAGTGTAGCCTACAGACGTTAAAACTCTACTTACCTGCAATTTCCCCCCATAGACTTAATGTATTTGAATTCTCTTGGGTGTCCCTGCACACAAACCATTTGCTTGATCTTAACGAAAAGTTTAGTGTAGCATCCGTATATGATATAGAATTGGGATACTGAGTTGAAACTTCCTGCTGTTATTTGTTCTTGAGATATGCTGATAACAGGCACACACACACATACACATACAAAGACACATGCACAGACCAACCGCTAAAACCATTTTTTTTTTTTTTTTTTTTTTTTTTTGATTCAGAGGACCTGAAAACTTGTAAATATAACAAAAACTCATTTCGAAAATTTAACCCTAAAACAATATTTTCTCAACCATATATATGGATAAGAAAAAGTAAAAAATGTATTCATATAATAATAAATCAATCAAGAGGGGAGGGGGGGGGGAATGATATGTAGTAGCTTTGCTTCTATTTTGGGGGCACAGTATGCCCTCTTTCCGGGGTGTAAAGTTTCAATATGGATATTTTGAAATATAACTCAAGAATACCTTTAAAATGATTGGTTGAACCACAGATCTCTAATAATTAAAACAAATTTATCGATTTTTGTTTTTTAAGAAAAAAAAAAAAATTCTTGGGAAAAAAAAAAAATAAATAAATAAATAAATAAAGCATTCCTCAGATGTCTTCTATAGGGTTTTAAATAGATTTTCTTTCAACACTTAGTTAATTTAAACTGCTTTAATTGGTTTTTATTGGTTGAATGTTTAGATATTTATTCATGCCTTTTTAATTATTTGCTAGAAATTGAGCTCTGCATGTAAATATTTTAGTAATTTCATTTTTCTGTGACACGTTCGAAAATTCCCTCTTGTTTTTTTTTTTTTTTTTTGTGTGTGTGTGAATCAATCCTAGAAGACGTTCTTCCCCGTATAAACTTCTCTTTTTGATTTCTCTTTCTTTTTCTTTTCGAATTTTTACAATATTCATTCCTGAAATTTTCTTTTGTGCATTAAATATAGACAAATAAATAGTTTATTTGTCTATTACGTAGAAATTTGTTTGACCATTAAGCATATATACATACATATGATATATGATTTTAAGAGTATTTAATATATAATAGAGAGAGATTATATATATACATAGAAGGATAAATTGGTAGATAGGTGGTTACGTGCGCGTACACACATGCATATTTATGTGTATATGTGTGTATAAGCATTTCACTAATATTGTATGAATACGCTTTTGAAACGTTCCATGAAATATATTTCTTTCTTTCTTTTTCTCTTTTTATAAATTTTTATTCTTAATTTTCTTTTTCTTTTTTCATTTATATAAATAATATTTAATTTTTCTTGTTATTTCATTTATTGACCTGTTTAGCTGTTTAAATATTTCATAAATATATGTTTTTATATAGATATAAAATACAGTGAAGCACCATTTATACATCTTTCAAGGTACTGACGCAAAAAGACGTATAAAGGAAAAGACGTATAATCGAAATAAAAATAATATAAAACTTTGATTACTACAAAGTGCACTGAAGCAAAATTCTATGAAAATACTGATTAACAAAGTTTTTTAAGATGTTTACTAGTGTATTACTTTATAGAAGAATTTATATTTGAAAATAATAATTAAATTTAAAAGAGATTTATTATTTAAAAAAAAAAAAAAAAAAAAAAAGAGAGAGAGAAATTACACTACTAATCCTTGACTTGAGTACTAATTATATACCTCATATCTTGAGTATTGTATTACATATCATAAATACTATGTGAACTCATATTGAATATTGATTATATATTTTGCATATCGTTAATCAACAGTATTATACGATTTATGTCCATACAGGTATTTATTTAATTACATTAAAAAAAAATTTAATACTCGTCTCACGTGTTGATTATCTGTGCATATTAAAAACTGCATTGTGAATTGAATTAACTTCTTCTTTTTTTTTTTTTTTTTTTTTTTTTGACAAACAAAATAAGTTCGAAGTTTTTCAATGCAGTCTGTTGCATCTGAAGAGGAACGTAGAATAACTTCTTCACACTCTACATCATCATCACTTAAATTAGCATCAGATAATTTGATTTCAATTAGTTAATAGATTGTGAATGATTCCAAAGTCATGATATCGGTATCACAGTTCACATACTCATCAAAATTGTTATTTAGAACGGAAAAATAATGACCGGTCGAGAAATTTTGCGAATTTTAGAAAAGTGAAAAAGACGTATGACCTATATTAAGCGACGTATAAACGAAGAAATATTTTTCATTAAAATGAATAGGAATGAATCATGACTTCACTAAAAGGACGTATAAATATAAAAGACGTATAAACAGTATTTTACTGCAATTCCTTCTTATATATATGTGTGTATTATATATATATATACAGAGAGAGAGAGAGAGAGATTATATGAAGGAATGTATGCCACAGATAATTATCGGTATATGTGCAAATGTTCTGTGACTATAAAAGAAACAAAGTCTAGATTGAGAAATATTAGTAACAATAGTTTTAAACATACAAACAGTTTTGTGTATAACTCAATCTGGGAGAACTGATCGTTGTGCATTTTGCTGTGTTAATATCAATAGATTCAAATCCAATTTTATACAAACGGTGTTCAAGTTGTAAAGATAAATTTCTCTCTCGATTTTCAATGTCATACACCGGAAAACATAGTACTATTGGCTCTGTCGTTTACCGTAAACCTAGATTTTATCTTTGTACTTTGGGTAACAAATATACAGCTGTTTATAAATAAATGTTTACCTCTAGGAATAAGTATGCATTGCTGACTACGACAAAGATATCGTTTTCTGGGGTAGAATTTGAAATTTGATCGCGGAAGTAATTTCCTCAACGATAACGTTATCGAGCCCCTTTCGACCTTGCGAAAAGACGATGTGATTTACCATCAGCACATAACATAATTACTTGATATGTCCAATGACAGTTAAATTGAAAAATAATTAGAAAGTCAATTTATTTTTTGTTCTTGATGATATATTTAAATGAGAAGATAACTGAAAAAATAAAAGATAATTATAGTGGCAGAATTCTTCACTGATTAATGAAATATCCGATTAAATAGATAATAACAAAATACAGAAATAATCTTGCAATTGAATATATTTACTATTTAATCGAATATAATGTCTTACAAAAGAAGTCGACAACATTATAAGGATGCACTACACTACACTGTACTACCTTTTAACTGCTCCGGGCGTATATATACGTTTATCCAATGTATGATACTTTGTACTGTACTGCTTGCTACCAGTGAAACTACTGATACGGCTTGGCAATGTACTAAAATAACCTTGAAAGTGATCTTGACAGTGTTTACAAAAGATTTACTGATTTCAGAGTTGAAAGAGAACAGTGGCACTGGGAAGCGAATCTCGTGAATTTTCCTCGGCAGAAAAGGGGTTAATAATCGCCTTAGATGTTTCCAAGCATTTTGTACGTGTTTGATAAACAAAACGTATTTTTTGATTTAAAAAGGGGGAAAGGTACAAAAATCGTTTCTCTACATGTGATTTTTTTTTTTTTTTTTTTTTTCTGCTAAACTATTTTTATTGGTATTTGTAAATAGTGTCTATTAAGCTTTATAAAAGTCAAATTTTACGTTGTGATATTCGTAAAAAAAAAATATTCTAAGCACATTTTTTTTTTTTTTTTAATTACTTTTCTGTCATTATATCTCCCAATCTTGAAAAATGTATTTTATCTATACAAGTTACAGGATTTTGCTTTATTCTATTCTTAAGGAAAATTATTCCATATCACAAATTAAAATAAAAATCGTCTATATAAAACAATTACTGAAAACTATGACGGACGTATAATTTATCCATTATCAAAAAATCACATCTTTTTAATTTGTTCTTTAAAGGAAAATAAACATATCCACATTTGCTACATTTCCTTCTCCTTCAAAAAAAAAAAAAAAAACATTCATAACACACACAAATCCTCTCCCTTCGTGAAAGACCAGAAGTGAGTACACTTCGAACCCAAACAGTGAACAAAATACATAACCCTGATATGAATAGAGTTTGCAAAAGGCTGTTTTATATTTATTTTTACCACGGACCATGGATAATAAAAATCTTCTGCGACAATCCCGATCTGTCCCCATTACAACACCAAAAAAGAGATTCCTTTCAACCACCCTCTTGATACGTGCAAGGACCCTCCGCAAATGCCTACACTAGGGTCCTTGGCCCTGGAAAAGAGCCTGGGAAAAGGGTACCCCTGCTTTTTGCGTGATCATGCCCTTTATTTCTGTAGAACTAGTGTTTCTGCCGTAATGCTATGCAAAAAGGACCCCGCAGTTTTTGTTTGGGGGGTTGTATTTTTTTTTTTTTTTTTTATCTTGCTTTTCACCTTCATCCAAAGACCTTAGCCTTGTCCTTCATACAACCCTGTGTTGTATACAATTGGGAGTGTGTGGGGGTAGACATAAGGGATATATAGTACCTGATGAATCAGCGATTGGGGAAGCCCTATAATCGACGATCTGTGATGGAATGTGCTTTTTTTTTATGGACTTATAAAGGGAGAGAGGGTGTTTTTTTTTTCTTCTCAAGTTCTTTTAAATTGTAATCGGACTACTATATATCGAACTTTTATTTATCGAAAATTCTTTTTTATGAGATCTGCTGGTCAGTCGTAATGGCTAGAAAAAACTGTTTACGTCTATAGTTTTTATCATCCTAAAGTTCCTCATTAAAAGCTTTATGACTACGATAAATATATATTCTAATTCAGATTAATAAAAATAATAAAAAGTTTCAAGTAGCATCCTCATAGATTGTAAGTTTAGAATGCACACACACACACACACACTCACTCACTCACCTACTCTAATCAACCGCTAGAAACCTGATTTTTAGCAGTGTACGTAAACTTGATCAAGTTCATCGTGGTATAATCAATAGTAAACCAAAGTGTAGTCATAAAAAAGAAAGAAAAGGACCATTTTTAAAAGAAAAATAAGTAAATATCCTGTATTAGTACTGATTAAAAGTAACTTTATATAAATTTTATTAAAAAATGATGGGGAGGGGGCAGTGTGGTCCACTTCTACACTTTTCTTTTCTTTATTTTATTTTTTTTTTTTTTTCGTATTTACTTTTTAAAGAAAGATCAAAACTTGTACTTGAAAAAAATCTGGAGTGACTCCACTCGACTTTCCGAACATTGAGTAATTAACAGTTTTGTAGATAAAGTAAAGAAAGAGGAGTTGTTAAACAAACAAAAGAGAGAAAACCATAATAGAGTGTTTGAGTATTTTTCTCCATATATTACACGATGTTTTATTTAACGCTACTGAACTTTGAGCCCATAGATCATAATGATAAAGGATTTTCGTTGCGTCCCTGTAAAAACCTATAAATGCTAGATTCACCAAAATGCTTATAGTTAGTGTAACAGTGATTTATAATATTCATATAAATTTTCAGCTCAATTGAAAAAGGCGTTTAGATGCTATCGCACTTTTAAAAATTTGGTCCCATAGGCCATAACGATAAAGAATTTTTCTTTGTGTCCCTGTAAAAAAAATGTAAGTGCTAAATTCACTAAAATCTATACAGTTGGTGCAGCTGTGACCTATAACATGTGTACAAATTTTTTGCTCAGATTAATAAGGCGTTTAGACGCTATCACACTTTTAAAAATTTGGCCCGATAGGCCATAATGATAAAGAATTTTTCTTTGTGTCCTTGTAAAAAAAAAACTATAAGTGCCATATTCTCCAAAATCTATACAGATTGAGCATCTGTGACCTATAATATGTGTATAAATTTTTTGCTCAATTGAATAAAGCGTTTAGATGCTATCGCACTTTTAAGATTTTGGTCCCATAGGCCATAATGATAAAGAATTTTTCTTTGCGTCCCTGTAAAAAAAAAAAAAAAAAAAACTATAAGTGCTAGATTCACCAAAATCAATAGGGTTCGTACTATGATAACTTACAATATACGTACCAACTTTCAGCTTATTCGAACGAAGTGTTTAAATGCTAGCGTGTTCACTCACAGACACACACACACACATACATACACACATACATCATCGTGAAAATAGTGAAAACGGACTCATGGGACCTCGAAACGTATAGAAACATCAAAATCTCAAATTCGGATTTTTGACATTATTACAATACTTTCCTCACTATAGTGTTCGGAAAGTAAAAATTAGCGAAAATCTTTAAGTATCTTATGTCGTTTTAAAATTTTTTACAACAATATTTTTAAAACATTCTGGTAAATTATAATAATGATTTGTGATTGTCTGCTTTGACATAGTGGATCACTATGCCCCATCTTTGATGTTCAGTGGTCCACGTCACGGAGAATAATGGATCATTTTTTTTTTTTTTTTTTTCTAAAATAACACTTTCTAATGTTATTCTAGTCTAAGGACATAAAACAAACATTTTCATTAAATAAAAATAATCAAAATTTGAAAGGAATCAAAACAAACAAATAAGAAATCAAACCAAACTATGAAAAATTATTAAATAAAATTATAATTATAATAATTAAAATAATAATCAGATAAAATCAACGAATGTTAAAATTTGTCAGTGAAATATTTAAAAATATGTTTGGAAAAGTCATACTTGAGAATTTTCGGAGATACATTCAGATTGCCTAGAACCGCGGATGGATTTCTTTTAGGAGTTTAGTTTTAGACTTTATAAATAAACAATAATAACAATATTATTATTATAATTATTTATATAATTTATTTTCACCATAAGCTGTTTTTTAATCCATTTTGTTATTATTTATAGTCCGATATTCGTAAAATTCACATATTAATAACTATACTTTTTAAATAGTTGTTAATTTTAAAAATTTAATATTTCTTTTAGTTTCATGAAAAAATTCAAATTTCTTTTTCTTTTTAATTAATTATTTTCAAATATTTACCTGGTGGAAAACAGGCGCTTACCTTACCAATCACCAGTGGCGGATTTAAGGGGGGGGGGGGGCTAGGGGGCAAAAAAAAAAAAAAACGCTAACATTCACAATTGAATATTGCAATTGTAAATTTTTTATTGGTCTAGAATAACACTTAAAAAAATCTTAGTTCCCCTCCCCCCAAAGTCAAGTTCTGGAACCGCCACTGCCAATTGTCATACTATTGGCTGGAATGGCTCAGTCACCTCATGCGAGCCCTACTGGGTTAATGTTTTACATTATATTCGCATGTATAAATTTAACTAAAATAATCTAATAAAGCTCTACTTTTAGGCACATTGGAAGGTGGTCCACTGAGTCCCAAGTAGAAAAAATAAGTAACACTGTTAAAAATATACAATGTTTATAAATTAAAGAATTTTTAGAAGTATTAAAAACAACACTTGCTATTCTAGATTCATTCTTACTATTCTAGAAAAACTATTCAATACATTTATTCAGCGGTTCAGTTTTGTTAAAAATAAAAATAAAAGTCTTCAAGATTTGAAAATTACTTTGAGAGTCTCATAAAATAGATTTTGCATAACATGATTATTTCAGTTTTTCTTTACGAGCTTTTTGGCTTTATACAACCAGTACACCACAATGTCCTCCATGAATCTTCATACAATTTTAAAAAGTTAGATTAAAAAAAATTAGATTAAAATCGGGTGTCCACTCTGTTCCAGCCTTCTGTATATGAAAAGTGTATCGTAGCACATCTGCAACACGTTAAAAAAAAAAAAAAAAAAAAAAAAAAAAGGGGGGGGGGGATAATGTTTCCGTGCAACTCGAGAAAATTTCCTCCATTACCTTTTGTTATTCTTCTACTAGATCATGTTTTGAAAGAGATCAATGCCCCCTTTCATTTGTTATATTATTACTATTTTGTGAAATAAAATAAATCTTTTAAGTTTTTAATTAAGCTTACAATTGTTTCATTTAGGAATAAAGAATGGAGAGAAAAATAACTTTAGCGAAAGATGTTTCTCCTTTTAGACAAAGCTAAATATTGCGGTAAATATTTCTGTCAACACTGTCAGACGACACTTACTTTTAGCAAAACAATAACATTCAGAGCAGGATGAGTAAATGAAAGACGCTCAACAATTTGAGCTTAAGTAGTAAACTTCCAACGGCACTGAAACAAAAGAAAAAAAAGTAAACTAAGATGAACAATTTACTTCCGTAGTATATCATGCCCCTTAGTTAATTTTAAACGACATAAAAAAGGAGTCCAACACTGTATCTTTAATCTTCTTTATTTTAAGTTTGTTTTATAAACATTTGTCAAACTGTCAAGGGGAACAAAGCAAAAATCTAAACATCTTTCTATCTTAAATTCATTTATCTGACATATCTATCGCTTGTAACTTTTGACCTTTACATAAAGTCACCTTGTCTAAAATGCACTCGAAAAACTTCCGAATTTTTTGAAGGGAGCACCTAAATTTTTTATCTCGGGTCATCCTGACAATAAGCCTTTAGCCACCTTCTCTGCACAATAGAAACGAACTCCTTATATAGAATGTCGAATGCCATTGTGAGGCCTTATAAGGGAACGATACAGTATTAAAAAAGAAAAAAAGTAAAACCTAACTCCTCTCTCTCTATAAAAAAAAAATATATATACATAATAATAATAATTAAAAAAAAAAAAAAAAAAAAAAAAAAATGTGGAACTCAACACTTAGGTAGAAAAGGGATCCCGTTTTCTATAATTTTCTATCCTCGTTTGCTATGCGGGTTTCTTTCTTTCTTTTCTTTTCTTTTTTTTTTTTTTTTTTTTCTTTTAAAGAAAACTTCGAGACATTTTTTTTTCTTTCTTACGAAAAATGTTCAAGGGATCCGGGAATAGAAATGGAACAGGTGGTTACCACAAGTAGTAAAGTTGGGGTCAGGAATTTATACCAAACAGTTCAAGTATTATTATATCATTTTAATATTTTTCTTATTATTATTTCTTACAGGGAGATAAGTAATTTTTATAAACTATTTCTATGTTAAGAAAAAATTACATTGTGATCCTACAACCTTTGTCTAGAGTTAGTTAACAAAAAAAGAAGAATAGCCTACTGCAGTACTGAGTATTATTCAAACTCATCTGACTTGTAAAGATGCAGGCATATTCTATAATTCAAAAGAAATTTTTCAAAAAACGACTCATCATTTTATGTTTCTAGATGAATTCCTTTACATCTGCTTATATCTCTTGGTATGATCATACTCAAAAAGTATTCTTAAAGAATTTAAGTTTCGAACATATGTTTACTAAAATATAACAGTTAAAAAAAAAAAAAGAAAAAATTCACTTTACAACACGTATAAAATTATACATTTAATTAAAATTATCAATTAAAATTACAACTTGTCAAGGCCTTTTGCCCTGACCATAGTACATAGTACTTGTAACTGTACTATGAATCTTTTTGTATATATAATTCAAATGTTGCTGTACTCGTAACAAAAAAAGGGCTTTGTCCTGATGATGGCCTGATGATCAGGGCGAAAGGCCTTGACAAGTTGTAATTTTAATTGATAATTTTAATTAAATGTATCATTTTGTACGTGTTGTAAAGTGAAATTTTTTAAAAATAAAGTTTATGGTTTTTCTACAATGACACGTGTGTTTATGATATCTCTATGTGAGATAAGATTTTATATACAATATAAGAGTATTAAGTATAGTAAACTTTTTACAAAACTATTTAAATTAAAAATGTATTTATGTATTCATTTATTTGAAAAAATAAAAAATAAAAAAAGTAAAAACTTATTATTATTATTAAAATATATGTTCTACAGATATATGCTGGTATTACTTTGTGCATGTCCATCGACAAGTTAATTAATCCATTATCTGCCAAAACTTTATATCAAATTTCCCCTTAATTATTAAAATTCTTAACTTTTAGTATAGAATTCAAGGATTACAACAAGTTTCAAGCAATTAAGTGTACTACTACGGATTGTCCCATTTTTGGGACAGCATTTTCTAAAATAAAAAGTGTAACGTTCCGAAAAAGGACACAAAGGTAACAGGTTAATATGAAATATTTTCATGTTTAAGTTATGAAATTAATGCTACTAATCCATTGCTAATAAATTTTCTATCTCCTGCTATTTACAAGAATATGCTTTAATATATTCAAAATTTAATTTTATTTTAAATAGCATGCACACATTTTACCAGTAATAGCAATAAATATAATTTATGCATTTTATCAGCAATAAATATCATATACGTATTTTAGAAGCATAAATATCATGTATGTATTTTAGCAGCATAGCAGTAATTGTTTTTTCATTTGTTGAAAACGGATCGTAACTGGAAATAACGTAGCACACCCTGCTTCAAAAGATTCCGCAACATAAATTTATCCTTCTGAGAAGAATTTAAATTGAAAAAAAAAAAAAAAGGAAGAAAGAAAGAAAAAAGACTCATTCTTATAAATTTCTTTTTTTCTTCTGCTTATATCTCGTGATAGCGTTATAAACAGAGACAAATTTAAAGAATTAAAATAATTTAAGTTTTATAGCCTCTTTTTTTTTTTTTTTCTTTTTTTTTTTTTTTTCATTGTGTGTGTGTGTGTGTGTGTGTACTGTTATTATTTTCAAGGATATTTTTCAATCTACCCCCCAAAAAAATTTTTATTTTCAATATCATGAAATTTTTTTAACGACATAATACGTTTTGTTATTTTTATTTATCAAAAGATGCGTTGTAATCGAAAATAGAACTTTCTGAGTTAGTAGACAATTTAAATTCATATCATTTAAAAAATAAATGAAGAATGTAAAGAATATATATATATTTTTAAATACAAAATAATAAAATAAATAAATAAATAAATAAATAATATAAATAAATAAATAGTATATTGTGGTCGAAAATTTTCTCGAATCCAACACTTTCATCTTATATATACATATATAGAAGAAAGAAATTAAAACTTTTTAATTTTATAAGATACTATTCTTTCACAAAATCAAATAACACATGAAGTTTTGTCAAATTTGCTTTCTGAAATTTAGAACATAATAATTGCGCAGCATTTTTTTTTCCCCTCCTAAGGTTGGGGTAATTAGAAGAAAATTCAGTGTTTAAAAAAAAGTCTAAAAAATAATTTCCGATAAGGTAGTGTAAATCACATGGCTACAATCATATTTATAATAATAATAACAATTAAAAAAAAAAAAAAAAGTGTATTTAAGAAGAGTTTTTTAAGTGCTAAAAATAAGACATTTTTAGAAAAGTATTTCATATTTCTATAAAGAAAAGATTTTTATGAACAAAAGTATATTTACTTTCTTCTATATATATAGGAAGAAAGTATTAGATTCGTAAAATTTCTCGATCTCCAGTTTTTGATGAATTAACACGTTTTGAGAGGTCTTGAACACGGTTTGACTATTTTTAGAAAACGGCTGTCTGTGTATGTATCATAAATTTTGTGGACGTTATATCTCATGAACCAATGAGCGAACTTTAATCGAACGTTTTATTTAGTTAGACTTTGATCTAAACTGGCGCTGATTACATTTGGGGATCAACAGGTGGTGCTGTCATCCCATTTCTTCATGATTTTTAATATGGCAGTATGGGAGAAAATTCCGTGCAAATGCACATAGTGAGCACAAAGCGAGAGTTATTTTTAACGAAAGGTTGCGAAATTAGTATGAATTATTGATAATAGTAGTAGCAAACTAGGGAGAAAAAAAAAATGTTTTGGGAAAAACTAGGGAAAAAAACTAGGGAACTATTGATAATGAATTATTGAATATATTGACTATGAATTATTGGTAATTGTACTAGCAAACTAGGGGGAAATATTGTTTTCCTCCTAGGAGGAAACCCCCCCCCCCCGCCCCCACCCCCGGATTTGTTGTAAATTTTCAGTATGGTTATCTTTCAAAAGAACTCGTCAAAAGAAAGAAAATATTTTTTCAGATGTCCGCACAAAATTGGCTACCTGTGTACATTTAGTCTTGTGTTTTTTCCATAATACAAATTGTCTGTATTTATCATGGAAAATAATTTTATTAAATTAAATTTTTAATAAATGATTTGTTCTGCGTGAATTTGCATATGAGAATATAGAAGAAAGCCTTGTAGTGGCCTCAACCTCAACATACTAGTTTTAATTCACTTAGTAATGCTTGAAAAAAATTTATAATATTATGTTAGTCAATTACCAACAACAATCAACACAACATTTCATCTGGAACATACCTTGATTTATTCTATGCAAATATAGGTAAATTTCTGTAAATCTGTAAGATTAAAGCTAAAAAATAACATACTTTGTACGCATAAATATAAATGTTTATCTAAAAGGAATAAGATGTTTAATTTTACTAATGAAAAACTTTGTCCATATCATCCATAAGTTGTATAAAAAATAATATTGATATAATGATGACGTGAATTTGAAGACTAACAAAAGTTCTTTTGTGTAAAAGTGAAAGATAAAAATGACTAGATCCATGACTGTTATATATACTGAAGAGATTTGGAAAAAAGCAACTGTGACATGTAAAAAAAAGAGAAAGGTCGTTCTGGTTGACGTTTTTTTGAAGTAGCATAGTTACGCCACGTACGATGAATATCCAACCCTCATCCCTTAGACTCGATTCAAAAAGCTTATTTATACATATTCTGTCAGTCTACAATCTGTCAAGGTCACATAATTTACCCCATACTATTACATCATCGTATGACGCATTTTTGTATGCAACATCGAAAAAAAGATCAACGCAAACAATTTTTTAGTTGGACCAAAGGAAAAAAAAAAATGTCAGAGCAGAAAGGAATAAAGAAATAATGATCACAATAAATTTCTGGAAAACAGTCCTAAAATAGTCACGCTGTTCTAAACAAGAAACTTATATTTCCATTCTTTGGAATAAAAACCTGAAAACGTTTGTTCTACAATAAACGATAAATGTGATTTATATGCGTGATTAACATTTTTCAAGAATAGATCTTCAACTTGGTCAAAGTGATAATAATGCTTATTTTATATTGCACTATTGCACACGTCTGATGTAATATTGCTTCGGGGGTGGGGGGAATCTATATTTGGGCATTGTGTTTATTAATATTCGTAAAAAAATCAGTAATTTGATTAAAAATATGTCATACATATTAAAAAAAATAAATAAAATAAATAAAAAAAAAACTGGTGTGTCACTCACACGACTTTCTCTTACCCTGAAATTTAATACTATAAATACAGGTTGTAGATTAAGAGGTAAGATAACGAATACTGTTATGTAAACCTATGTTAAACAATTCAAATTAGGCTTCGGAAGAGTTTTATATGACAATTAGTTGTGTGTGAGGGGAGGCTACCGCCCCCCTCAAACCCTCGTTTTATTAATGCACCTACATTTATATAGAATTTAATTATTGTAAAAAAATAATTCTGTTTTTAAAAAATAATTTATTAAAATTATTATAAAAAAAAATTATCTTTTATGATAATGCAGACGATTTCCACATTAGAGAAGTAGTATAACACTAAATATCCCCCAAAAAAAGTTTAATTTATTCTCAATATTACATTTTTTTTTTTTTTTTTTTTTTTTATGAAAAAAAAAATTGATAACTTTATCTTAAATTATCGCAGATCGATGGTTCAACCATTCGTTTTAAAGGTATTGGCGAGCTCTTTTGAAAGATACCCATCATGAAAATTTACTCCCTCGAGGGGGGGACTTCCCCCCCAGGGGGGGAGGGAAGGGGAAACTCCTACATACACAAAAAAATGTTCCCAGTTGACTATCTCTATTACAAAAAATATATATTCGTTTCATTTGGTTTAGTGCAGTCCATAGATGTTAAACTCTACTTTCCTGCAATTTTCCCCATAGACGTAATGTATTAGAATACTTTTGAGTGTCCCTGTACACGAACCATTTGCTTCATCTCAACGAAAAGCTTAGTGTAGCATCCCTTTATGATACACATTTAGAATACCGAGTTTGGACTTTCTGCTTTTTGTTCTTGAGATATGCTGATAAAAGACACACAGACCATTCACTAAAAAAATGCTTTTCGTATTCAGGGGACCTCAGAACATGTAAATATAACAAAAACTCACGTTCGAAAATTTGACAGTAAAACAATACATTTTCGACCCTATGGGTAAGAGAAAGTAATAATAATAATCTGACTTCAAAATTATTTTAGTAAGTCGTCTGCATGATGCAATTTGTATTGAACCAATAGGATTTTTTTGTGTGTGTGTTTATATTAAAGAAGATATTAAAAAATCTTTCTGGTTATTTATAAAAAGTTTATGCCCTCGATTTATCTGTATGCTAATGATCCACTTTTGAAGAGAATGTTTCTAATAATAATAATAACAATAATAATAAACAATATTTTCTATGTACACTTTTTACATTATCACACAACAGACAGACAGGACTGAAATACACAGGCATACTCACTGAATTCATTCGTAAACATTATTCTTAAGTGCTAAAAATGCTTAATACAAACGGAAATGCAATTCCAGCAATTTTTAATCGTAGCCCTTAATGTATCAGAATATTTTAGTGTATCCCTGTAAATATTAAGGCTAAACATACTTTCTTTAGCATATGAATAATAATTATGATTTGTGCAGTACAACGTTGTCTAAATATGATTTATAAAAATTCCTCTCATAAAACGCAATGCATTGTTATATTTTTGGATATCCTTGTATACAAAACATTTATGCTATTGATACCATTTTAAATAGAGAACATGCCACAGAGAACTTGAATCAAGTGTACCATTTTGAAGAAATGTTAGAAATATGCACGGAAGCTAGAGGTTAGACAAACGAATAGGTAGACAGACTGACAATCAAACAGACAGAAATATAGACAGATATATTAATCCAAATCATAATCACATTTAAACATTGTTAAAATTGTTAAAAACGCTTAATGCAAACGAAAATGTCGTTTAAGCAATTTTCATTTATAGCCCTTAATGTAAATGAATATTTTTGTGCAGTTCTATAAATCTTAATGCTAATTGTACTATATTCTAAGAAAACTTTTTTTTTTTATGTGCATAGAAATAGTAACTGTCAATTTCATTATGATTTGTGCAAGATAACGTTTTTCAATGTATTATAGGATAGGTGCTCCAGTAATTGGCATGCTTCAGTAATTGACATCTATCCCGAAATAATTAATAAATATGAAAAAATAAAATAAAATCATATATTTTACATATAAGAATTTTAACATTTTATGTCAAACACTGGAGCATAGGGTGCTAATAACTGGTAAAATGAATAACTAGCAGTGTCAAACACTGAAACATAGGAGGTCAATTACTGATAAAATGAAAAACGGGCAGTGTCAATTACTGGAACATTGAGTGGGTGTCAAATGAAGTTTCATAAAAAAAAAAAAAAAAAGAATTGTTATCAAACGTATATTTTTTAACATAGATGTGGTTCTGGATGTCTTTCATGCCATATGTATTGAATTAAGATTTCTAAAAATATTTTCTGGTGACTAGAACATTAAAAACATCAGCGAATGCTCTAAAAGTGTCAGTCACTGGTGCACTTACCCTAGATCTCTCATAAAACGCAATGCCTTGGAATTATTTCGGGCGTCCCTGTACACAACCCAGTGGTGATTTTTAGCCCATTTACAATAGAAAACATATAGTGAATTTGATATCTCTTTCAATAAATTCCTTAAATATTTACTTGAGTTAGAGTGCGGACAGACAGACGGGCAGACCGAAATCATAAACATTTTCCAACTTTATTGAAAAATGTAAAAAAAAGAAAGAAAAGAAAAGAACGAAAAAAAGACTAAAAATAAAAGGCGGTGAAGGGTATTGTTGATTACTCTTAATTAAAAGAGAGAGAGGGGGAAAAGAAAAGAGAAAGAGAAAAAATTAAATTAAAAGAAAGTAGGAAAACTGAATCTTTCAATGTTATTTATTAATCAAATAGAACAACCAAATCGCTTCAACTGATATCTATTTTATTTTGTAATTTTGAATTTATTTTTCCAGCACAATGCGCCAACAATTGTCACGCGATTAATGTGTATTTCTAAGAATGTAGAAGGATAAATACACACGCACTCGTTCTTTCGGCCTCAATTGAACATCTTCCCAGTTTTCTAGTTAAGTTTAGTTATGTGGCTAATTCCAGGAGCTTGTTTTCCTTGGATATTTTTTGCTCTTTTAAATTTTTCTGTTCTAACGCATGGCACAGTATTGGATTGTCAGAAGTGTAAACAAGTCTTAGTTATAATTTTTCTGTGAGAGGTTACAGCACTTATCTTCTCTGTGAGTCAAACCTCATGTTTCTGTATGGAAAAATGTGTTTATGGAATGACTCATTACTCATTACATAATGTATTTTTTAAATTCCATTTTCACATATTGCGTTGGTTGGTTGGATTTAACGTTGCACTAGTACTACGCAATGGGTAATTGACGACTGTCTGGGACACACCCCTAGAGGTGGTTCGGAGATATGCTGTCCCAATTTTGATCTTCCACGAGATGGATCCCCCATTTCGGTGTCCAACAGAGGTATAATTTGGATGGGAACTGTTATGAAGTTTGTTGCAATTATTTTCATGAAAGGATTTGACATAAATGCACTTTCTGACGATGCTAAAATTTCTAATATTTTCATGAAGCGATGCATTGATAAAATGGAGAATAATGATCAAGCTAATTAAAACTGCTGGCCGTAGAAGTTGCACTGAGAACGCAATTCACCCAGACTCTGGTGCTGACATTAAAATGCTTTATTTATCTTTAAGTTCGTAACAACAATATTTGTGATCAACACTATATTGTTGCAACAGAAAATCCTTTTGAAGACATCAAGATAAAAAAATATTCATTTATGAATAAATCGATGCATGCATGGACGAATGGAACGGAAAGGATGAAGGAATGGACACGGGGAGTAATAGAGAAAAAAGGCACAGTCTTTATAGTCCAAGAGCAGAGACAGGAGTGATTAAAATTTGGCTCGTTAACTTCAAATAAAAAACCACAAGATTTGTCGCCAAGAACAACACCCACTTTTTTCAGTTGCGGATAAATCAGTATATCTTTTAAAAATATATTGGCGATTCTTTTCTTAGCCAAAAAACCGTTATCAATTCGTGTGAAGAGTGGCAAAAGTATGCTGAAACTCAGCCACAAAATTTTATGGTTATAAGCTTATTCTAATCCTTTAGCCGAAAAAGTACATAATTTCTATTTATAGAGAGGCTGTAAATGATCTGTGTTCAAAAGAGACACATCAGGCAATATTTTATTCTATTTTATTTTCCTGATATAAAAAGAATTGTCCTCCACAGAATTATGCGATTGAAACCACATCTCTTATTTTATTTTTTTCTATTTATTGAAAGAAATAGAGAGAGAATGGCTTGTGCTCTTTTGGAATAAAGCGAAACCGCATAAATGAACTCGCTTTTTATAAAGATAGAAAATGAATTGGAAAAGGACTTAAATTTTGAAATGTAATACAATTTAGAATATGTGATTTTCGATATCACAGGAACATGGAGGACATTGCGGCCACGACGGATTTTACGTGCACCAGCCACCATAAGTGTACACAACGGTATTTGGCCGGCTTGAGTATCGAATGCGTAATCTTCCAATTACGCAAGCTCGGTGCACTACCGACCGGGCTATCGCGGCCCGTTTTCAAATACAGAAAACTGACAACGACCGAAAGTTCTTGTTTTCCAAATGTGTATCTATTTTTCATATTTTATTTTTGAGCTAAAAAGATGCGAAAAATGCACATAGCTTATTTTTTACATTGTTGGCTTTAATCTTTATCCACTGACAGTAACAGTACTTTAAAATATCAATAGTTTAAAAAGAGTATAATTTCCAATTTATTTAATAAATGTGAAAGTTATTTATAAAAATACAAGGTATATACAGTGCAGCCACATATCCTAAAACTGGTAGCGAGGACGCGCAGTGGCAGATCCAGAACTTGACTTTTGGGGGGGGGGGTAAGATTTTTCAAAATGTTATTCTAGACCAATAAAAAATTTACAATTGCAATATTAAATAGTGAATGTCAGTGTTTTTTTTTTTTTTTTTTTTTTTGGGGGGGGGGGAGGGGGGGGCTTAAATCCGCCACTGAGGACGCGTCTAAAATGTTGGAGGGATGCCAGCTTGAAATTTGGAAAACATCTAGCAATTCCGGGCTCTGTTATTGCTCATTTTCTCCGAGTCAGTTGACTGTCACCCCTATTTTAGCATTGGACTCGTTGAGTTAGCGCTTGCGCTGATGCTTCCATGATTTCACCAAATGTGGTCGAAGAATATATATAACTCTCTTTAATCTCAGTAGAAAGCACTAAACAATACATGAAGCCTTATTTTGTTCCAAAAAGGATTTTATAAAATACTCTCGCTGTCTTTGCTTTGCATTTTTCGCGATCTTTACGTGTATTAAAATTAATTCCTATATTACCTCAAAATTCTCCCACCAATAATAGAGAAAAATATAAGGAATATAAAAAATAAATACACTTTTACACATTTTTAAGGCCTAAATATTATACAGGTCGACGACGAAATTTTTTCTTCAAGGTAAGGATATGTTTTCCCGGTGTATTTTTGAAAGCTGATTAAGGAAAAACTATTCAAAAATTTCCATCCCGTACAGTTTTTGAGAAAAAAAAAAAATGGGATTATTTGAGCTGAAACCTCCACTTTTTTAACTCCCATTTAAATTATTTCCCGGAAAATCTGGATGATATGATAGAAGAACAAGGAGAGCTATTTCATGAAGATATCAAAGAAATGGAAAACAGGTATCAGGGACGATGGAGTTTTAACGTAAGTAGATTATTATTTTGAATGCTGCATCGAGAATCCCCCCCCCCCCCCCCACAAAGTCCTCAAACCGTGCACAAGGTAAAAGGCTCAAAAGGGAGTTTCGATGTAACGAAACATATTTAAAAGATAATGTGTAAATAAAAGCCTATTTTAATATATTTTATACGTAAATTGTTTCAATTTTATTATAATGTCTGGGTTAATTCTTCCGATCTTCCTCCTTACTTTGTGAAAATTCCTTACGTGATAAGAAGAAAGACAATCATTTCTGAATTCAGCGTATCAAAACACACAATAGAGACACCCAACGCAGTGTAAAAATTTTTTGAAAAGTTTGATTTCGCAGACCTGCTCTGTTTTCGACCTCTACACCGAGAAAAATAATCTGGTGTGTCACTCACACGACTTTCTCTTACTCTGAAATTTAATACTATAAATACAGGTTGCAGATTAATAGGTAAGATAACGAGTACTGTTATGTAAACCTGTGTTAAACAACTCAAATTAGGCTTCGGAAGAGTTTCATATGATAATGAGTTCTGTGTGAGGGGGGCCTTTCTTGAATTTAATTCGGCTATTAGAAGATAATTCTGTTTTTTTTTTAAATAATTTATTAAAATTATTATTTAAAAAAATTATCTTTTATGATAATGCAGTCGATTTCCATGTTAGAGAAGTAGTATAACACTAAATAAAAAAAAAAAAAAAAAAAAAGTCCATTTTATTCTCAATATTAAAAAAAAAAAAAAACGAGTTTTTTTTTTTTTTCGTTAAAAGTAAAAAAAATCGATAACTTTGTTTTAAATTATCGCAGATCGATGGTTCAACCATTCGTTTTAAAGGTATTGGCGAGCTCTTTTGAAAGATACCCATCATGAAAATTTACTCCCCTCGAAGGGGGACTTCCCCTCCAGGGGGGGGAGGGGCAGGCGTGGCTCCTACATACACAATTTTTTTCCCTGTTGACTGTCTCTATTACAAAAAATATATATTCGTTTCATTTGGTTTAGTGCAGTCTATGGACGTTAAACTCTACTTACCTGCAATTTCCCCCATAGACGTAATGTATTAGAATTCTCTTGATTGTCCCTGTACACGAACCATTTGCTTGATCTTAACGAAAAGCTTACTGTAGCATCCTTATATGATACACATTTAGAATACCAAATCTGAACTTTCTGCCATTTTTTTTTTTTTTTTTTTTTTGAGATATGCTGATAACAGACATACACACAGACCATTTGCTAAAAACATGATTTTCGTATTCAGGGGACCTTAGAACATGTAAATATAACAAAAACTCGCGTTCGAAAATTTGACCCAAAAACAATACTTTCTCTGCCTTATGGATAAGAGAAAGTAAAAATATATACTGCCTTCATCTAGAATGAATAAGTGGTCATTTTCTAAATCCCTTAACTAGAAATATAGATTTCCGAGCTGTGCGCATAAGGCACACCAATAAACTGAACAGACGAAATGATCGAGAATTTCTAGTCTACACATTTCTAGATGGTGAAACAATATTCTGAATCTTTTGTATTGCGAGAAATTCTCGCTTGATTTTCTAGAATTGGGTAATAAACCAAGATTATAGTTACTGAAACCCGCCTCTTATATTCGCATTTATTTGCAGAGATTTTGAAATAACTTTGCCCTCGAGAATATAGGCAAACGCTCTAGAATTCTAATACGGGTTTTTAGAACTCGCTTTCAAAGGGGAATAGAATTTATAAGGATGACATGGAGTTTTTTTTTTTTTCTGGAGACACAATTTAGATTCTAGGTGTCAGTTACAGAATTTTTTCTCAGCGTATGTATCAGTGGTATACTAAAGTGCCACTTCACAAAATCCTCATTAATTACTATGATGTGCTTGTGCATAATTTTTTATTGAATAGATGTTTAAAAATGCTCTTAATTAACTAAAAAAATAAAAAAATATATCTTTCAAATACATTTTTTGTCTATTTCATAATGCGGTAGATAAAGGGTTGAAATAAAACATTAAATTTTTAATTTTTTTTTTTTTTTTTTTTTTTTTTGAAAACGTGAAGAAATTTTACAGTTGTAAATTTCAAATTCAGCATTTTCTTGGTTGTTTAAACTTTATGATTATTTTATTATTTTTATTTTGTGTATCTAATGAGGGAATGATTTTAATGATATTTTAAAGTGTTTCAGAGAGCCACCTGGTGGTCAAAATAGGAATTTATAATATATTATGAATAAAAAATATTTCGTTTACTTGATTAAGTACAATCATTGTATAAAATAAAATTAGGATTTTTCATGATGTTAAAATAGCTTATAGCACCATGTCAAATTTTTTATTTATTTATTTATTTTATATATTTTTTATTTTTTTATTTCTTTTTTCTTTTTGCGCAATATTAAAAGAAATTAATTTTTAATAAATATTTCGTATATATTGTTACGAAAAACTTGTCGACTTTCTTGTGTGAGAAAGTAGTTCGTAAAAAAGCAGGCAGGTTCTAGTCGATGAATGTTCTTTATTCAACGTAACTTCTCGAATCAGTACAACAAAACGGTGATTACAATGAATATTCTTAAAGCAGTCCAGTAGTACAGTTATTTCATCGGTTATTCTAAAAGCAGTCCAATAAAACTCTCACTCGTACTGCAAAAGTCACTATTCGACGAATGTTCTGGAAGTCCAAGAAAATAATCACTTGTTCCACAGGAGTAAAGTAAATAACATCAAATACTCCTCAGCAGAAATTTTCGCTTGCTCATGAACAAAGTTCAGTCGCTTAGAGCATATTCTTGAAAGTTCAATCGCTCAGAATAGGCCTCTGAACAACTCTGTATCACCCTGACTACAAACTCTCTTTCAGAAGTCAACTCACTCCTATAAAACTCTTTGGCGATGGGCTTGCCAAAGTTTCTATCGAGAATCCAATGAAAGCTCAAAATCTAGGATGCTATGCGTCGGAGAGCTTCGAAACTGCGGGAACCCTAAACTACTATTTTTCACCAAATTTGCCCGCCGATTCGCCAAGTTTGTCGCCAAGGCTAATCTCACTGAAAGTGAATGAACTGCCTCTTTATTTTGAATTTGCCTGTAAAACTACTTTCACCGCAACAGAACAATTGAGGCAGGGAAAAGACTGCCTCTGTTGTAAGAATATTAAATTAAAATGTTTAGTTATTATTCAACATTTTTCAAAGAACGCCTTAGGAGCCTTACAACTACTTAGTTATTTATTAATACTTAACATTCAAATTACGAAAAGTCAGCTAGGAAAACAATTTCACACCACCTTTCTATAGTCGTTTATATGCTAGTTATATATATATATATATATATATATATATATATATATATTTATGAAACTGCAGGGAGGTATGCTTAATTAGTGTTTGAACTGAACCTGAAAATTGAAATTTTACGTTACTTATAGTAATTTTAAGAAATTAAATATTACAATATGGGAACGTTTGTTACCTTATTTACAGCAGAGCACAAGATTATGATAATTCACATCAAAAGCGACAGGTCACATAGCAGTGTTTTAAAAGTGAACTTGTCAACATTTATTTCGATACCTACATTATTCAAATGCTAGGGAGCAAAATTTAGCCTTTAAAATTTAGATTATATACAAAAAGAAAATATTGGATTCGGGAAATTTTTTGTGTTCTCCTTTTTGTTAGATTTACAAGTTTTGAAATATTTTGAACATTTTGACCAATTGTAGAAAAATGCTTGTCTGTCTCTCGGTCAGCCTCTCTTTATGCATGTAGCAGAAAATTTGTAACGGCCGTAGATCAAGAACTAATTAATATACGGAATTTCATAAAATATATGATTTAAAATACAAAGCATATATTTTTTTTCTGACGTATTTAAAAATTATTTTTATATTATTTCATATATGTTTTTATTATAATTTTAAAATAAATAAATAAAATATATGAAATATTTAGACTTAAATTGACTTAAATTTTGTCGCAATCTCATCATCGACTATTTCCCTGAAAAAAAAAAAAAAAATAAAATAAAATAAAATAAAATAAATAATAATAATAAATAAATAAATAGCGCAAATTACGTATTAATTTTTAGATGAGACTCTATAACTATACTTAAAAAAGCAAAATTGTCTCTTAAACGTCAGTTAAAGTGACGAAAGTTAACACAAAAATTCCCTTTTCTGAAAAATTTTATTTGGAAAACGAGATGCTATGCGCAAAGACAAAAATAATATTCTTAAAAACCTGGAAAATTACCTATTTTCCATTCTAATGTTTGTTTACAAACAAATTATTCCACCATAAAATAAATATGCAAATCATACTGCCATCTATTGGCATTTTATGAAAACAATATGAATGCTACGTAATTTATAATCTAAACGTTTGAATATCTGGCGCATACATTATGTAAAAAGAGAGAAAAAAAGTATGTGTTTTTGTGAAATTTTCAAAAATTTGCAGAACAATTTAACTTTAATTTGTCGTATTGTTAAATTCAAATTAAAGAGACATTTAAATAAATAGATGTGGAAAAACCTATTGTCGCTTTTCAATAAAAGTACTTAAAAAAAAAAAAAAAAACCTCAAAAGTAAGTCAAACATGAGAACAAGAACAAGATTTAGTTCTATGAAAATGCAGAATTAAAGTACTTCAGGTTTTCTGTGCTATGGTAATATTCGGCAGACTTTGTCCACTTCGCTAACCACTATTTTTAAAGGAATTTTTTTTTATTTTAATCATTACTAGCAGGTTACGCCTGCTTAGCTAGTCACTAAATTTAAATGACTTTTCAAAAAATTTGAATCAGTATTTATTTTTATATCACATTTTGGACTTTGTCACATAATTAAAAATTCCTTTTAAAGTCAAAAAGTCAAAATAGTATATTACAAATTAAATTAAATATTTGTCGCATTTTGCACTTGTTTTGCAACTATGCTCTATGGTTTTATGTCTTATGTGAATGATTCTCAAGAATGAGTCAATAATTCTTTACAAATATAATGGATTATGTATGGGAATTAAGTACGCAGTAATTTAAAAATTACAGCTCTTAGAACTTCAAAACTGATAATTTTTAAAAAGTTATTCATTAATCTTTATTATTAGACTGTTATTTTTGTTTAATATTAGACTCTTATTTTAAGATAAAAGCAATCGAATGATATCGCGTTGTGAAACTTTGCAACATAATATCTTTAAATCTTATAACTTGATGTACATAATGTCCTCACAAAAAATGAACAGTTTTTAGAGCTCTTTTAAAAAGGTATAACATCTGTGCAGTATCTTTTAAAAATATTCATCAGTTTTTACCAAAAAAATGGCCGACCTTCATTAAAAGCAATTGAAGGATATCGCGTTGTGAAACTTTGCAACGTAATATCTTTATATCTAATAACTTGATATATACAGTGTCCTTAAAAAAAATTAACAATTTTTAGAGCTCTTCTAAAAAAGTATAACATCTATGCAGTATCTTTTTAAAAAATTCATCATTTTTACTAAAAAAAATGACCGACTTTCATCACCAAAGTAGTTAAATCTAGACCAATTAAAAATAGGAGTGGTCCGTTGGATGTGTTCCATCAACAAACTCTTTGCTTTATTTATATAGATATTTTACACTCCTCAACTGACAGCGATTAAACATAAGGATTTTTTTTTTTTTTTTTTTTTTTAGGTATTATCAGGCCAACTGATTTTATGGTGGTTGCATATTACTTCCAGTTTTAAATATTTTATTTCTATTTATTTATTTAAATATTAACCGTAGGTTTTAAATATTTGTATGACTGTTAAGTTTTAGTGTCCTGTTATCAAATTTATTAAATGTTAAAGTTAAAAGAAAAAATATTACAGAATTAACAGAAAGTAGTAAAATACTTCAACAAAATGTAAATTCTCAATAAAATCCAAATCATAACTACAAAGTTTTTGTCTTTCTTTCTTTATTTTTTAAATCATAAAAGAAAAAATATGTATTTATTCATTAACATGTAAATGATAAAATTAAAATATAATTTTATCTAAAAAATTTTAAAGTCATAATGAAGTCAATTTTGTCAGATGCATTAGCAAATTTAAATAAATAAATAAATATATATATATATATATATATATATATATATATAATTTGATTAATTTAATTCCTTTACAACACTCAGCAAATGAAAGATAGATGAAAATACCAACAAATTTTAAATGAGATGTATTTCCATATATAATAATAATAATAATAATAATAATAATATATATATAAAATAAAAAAAGTGAAGGATGGGAGGGAAGATGTTTGATTAGGGAGGAAGGGTGGTGTTGTATGGCTGGTTGGTTGGTTGGGTTGATGAATTTAATTATTTATAAAAAAAAAAAAAAAAAAAAAAAAGGAAGCATTGTATTATCGCAATTGCAGGTTGCATCCTCTTTTTCTGGTTGATGTTATTTAAGTTTCAACTCTTCATACATTATATTTGTTTAATTATTCAAACATAAGATTTCATTCTATGCATAATCACATTTGGTGTTATCATTAATTTTAATCAATTCTAAATTAAAAAAAAAAAAAATACATAATAATATTTAAAATTAAAATAATATTTCACCAATAAACATAATCATAATGTCTTAATCATCACTTGTTGACCTTTTGATGAGATTGCTTAAGAATACAAATTAAACTAATGTAAAAATTGGAAGTCAAATCGTAAATTTTCTATAATTACTTAATAGCTACTCACTTTTTTCACGTAAGATGGCGCTAGCTCACGTTACGTTGAACGTTTAATCTAAACTGAAAACAGTTAAGATTCACGTTATAATTAAATAACCCTATTAAATATCATCTTTTTAATAGTGTTTTTAGCTTTTAAATTTTAAAGATTAATAACTATCACTTAATGCTTTCATTTATTTCATTTCAAAAGCAACAAGCTCGATTAATCGTTTCTTTACTTTTAATCATTTCTTTTCAGTTTGTTCGTTTTGGCAACCTGTTTATTTCTACTATTTCGGTTTGGAATCGGTTACATGTGGAGTTATCAAAATTACTTATTCCATTTTTCAATTCTGGTTGTGTTACTGTTTAATCTAATTTCCTTTTTTACTTTGTTTTGTTGCAAGATAGAAACTTGAGTTGTATATTGCTTGAATTAGCTATACAGCGATCCGAAATCTTGCTTATGCTGACAGAGATGCAAGTTTCCTGATGAATGGTCATTTCTGGTTTTCAACATTTAAAATTCTATTTTTCATTTCATGAATTCTCTTTTCTTTAAACAGATCCTTTTGGTTATTTTATCTCTTCCCATTTCTATTATTTGATGAATGTTTCTATTGGATTAATGGATTATGCAAATTCTATCATCATTAGGCTTATAAGTTATGTGTGTCATTTCTCTTCTGCGTAAGTACTTTTACATGTTTTTACTACTCAGTGTAATTAAATTAAATTATCATCGTGTCAATAATTTTATTCGAAATGCATCTCATTTAAAATTTCATATGTTGGTATTTTCATCTATCTTTCATTTGCTGAGTGTTGTAAAGGAATTAAATTATTCAAATTATATATATAATGTTGGTATTATTATTCACGTGTAAATAAATATATTTTTAGGTCGAAAAAGAGAAAGAACTCGTAAACTTCTTTGGCATCAGATTAATATGCTTTAAAAACAGTTTTAAAGCTCATATTTTTATTTTATTTTATTTTATTTTTATTATTATTAATTAAAAAAAAAAATTGATCAGAAAATCGAATATTGGGCTTCGAGGTGCATCAGGAGAAGTCAAAACGGATTTGCAGGCAAAATCCTGTAGCTCTGCAGTCAGCCGTTTATCTACAAAGCGACCGACACGCACATACATCTTTTATTACATTGTTGCAACGGGTTAAATCTTTTTTCTTACATCGTTTGTCCTGTTGCAATGAAAGTAGTTTTACAGTAAAAGTGAAAATAAAATATAAATGGTGTTTTCATTCACTTCGGTACAGCGTCTAGAATAAACAGTGTGGAAAGCGGCAAAAAAAAAATTGTACTAAAAAAATTAAGCCTGTCACCAGATGTCATTGTAATCGAAGCAAACCGAGACTCCCTATTGGTTAATTATATGCTTAGATCACGTGATTAAACTGACGAAACTGGGAAAAGCCAATCAGGTCTTCTATTTGAGCAATAGTTTCGATCACAGCGACATCTGGGTAAGCTTAATTTTTGTAGCATCATTTTAACATCACGGTTATAGGCGATTGCCACACTGTTTATTCTAGACGCTGTAACTTCGGCGACAAACTTGGCGATTTGGCGACCATAATATAGTGAAAAATGGTATTTTAGGGTTCCCCAAAATTGATTTCTGAGAAAGAGTGTGTGTTCAGAAAACTATTTTGAGCGATTGCATTCGGAGATTGTGTTCCAAGCAATTGACTTTTGTTCGTAAATTAGCAAAATCCCGATTCTGTGGAATATTTGACGCTGTTTGCTTTACTCTTGTGGAACAAGTATCTTTTTTCTTGGACTGTTTCCAGAACATTTGTCGAACAGTGACTTCTGTGATACGAGCTTTCTGAAACTGCTGTGAGAATACTCGTTGAATTGACAGTATTATTGAACTGTAGAAATTTTCGTGATGCAAGCGACCAGTACGAGAATATTCGTTGAACTGAAAGTATTATTGTCAGTTTCAAGAGTATTTCTGGAAATCACAGTTTTATTGTATTATTTCGAGAAATTACAAAGAATAAAGTTTATTCATCGACTAGAACTTGCCTCTTTCTTTACGTACCGAGTAATATATAATTTACAAAACAAGACTTTAAAATGATTTGTATATTTATTTACATTTACTGCCATCCTATGTTAGTACTTATTTTCAATTTGAAGTTGCAGATTAGTAATCATTGACAAAAAAATTTGAAATACTTTGGAGTTGGGCTGTCATATTGATATTTACCAACTTCATAGAAACAAAATTAATACTATTGTTTTCTAAGAGTAATTTCCAATATATTGAATCTTTAAAAGGGGATACAAAATGTTATTCGTAAATTGTGATGTTAAGTTTTCCGCCTAAATCGGGTGAGTCGGTTCAACTTTCGACTATAGGATAGGTAAAAAAAGAAAGAAAGAAAGAATATATTAAAAATAAATTATGCCGAATAAAAAACGATAGTATTTAATACCAGTAATATATAAATATTTAAATAACATAGATACTTTCGGAAAATACGCTATTTTTGATAATTTCATTTATTCAGATTTTGCACGGACCCGCGTTTCGTAAGGACTCTTCATAACTGTAGGTAAACACCATAAATAAAAAAAAAAAAAAAATAAGAAAGAAAGAATGAAAGAAAGAAAAAGAAAAGAAAAACTCGCAACAATTGTTTCAGGCTGAAACAATATCACGACACTTCGTCCGATGATTAATGTAGGCACAAGTGCAACAAAACAAAGCGGCAATGTGCAAAACCGAGGTAAGTAACGAGATACAGTGACGAGGGGGGGGGGGGGCTAGGGGGCTTCAGCCCCCCCCCCCAAAAAAAAAAAAGCACTAACATTCACAACTGAATGTCACTATTGTAAATTTTTCATTGATCCGAAAAAACAACTTGAAAACTCTTAGCCCTCCCCCCCCCCCAAAAAAAAAAAAAAAAAATTAAGTTCTGGATCCGCCACTGACGAGATTTCAACACATTTCATTCTGATTTCATTCTGACACATTTTCAACGTTAAACACCCTGTGAAAGTTGAGAAACATATTAAATGAGTTAAGATATCAAAACATTCATCAAAGCATTGAAAAAAAAAAGAAAAAAAAAGTGAGAGACAGAATGCAAGAAAAAAGTAGAAACTATATTTAGATTAATACAAAGTAGTGTGTTATGAGGTGACGATCACTTTTATTCAATGTTGAATATCTAATAAGTTAAAAAAAAAAAAAAAAAAAGTTAAAAAACGAAAATGTACAAATTTTACGTGCAACGATATTTAAAAGTAAAAAATAAAAATGTTATAAAAGCATTTAAAAGTATTTGCCATTTTTAAAACTTTTATAAAAGTACTAACATATCACAATTTTTCATCGTGTTTTTGGATTGATATTTCTTTGTATATATGTGTGTGTGTATATATATGTTTATATATATATATATATATATATATATACAGTCGAACCTTGTTAACGGGAATCTTATGGGGGGGATTTTTGTTCATGTTATCAGTAGTTCATGCTATCAGTAACTAATCTTCATATAACAAAACTAAGCTTCATTTTAACGGGAATTGTGTAAATAGTTCATTTTAAAAGTATTTCACGTTAACGAGATTTGACTGTATATATATATATATATATATATATATATATATATAAATCTTCTTTAATAACGGTATTTAATAATTTATTCTCTACTATCTTTCATCGCAGGCATTATTTATTGTTAATTGTTATAGGCTTTCTTACTTCGTGAATTTATTACTTATTACTTCCTTTAAAATGTTTAAAAAAAAAATCCACCCACTCACATACATGTTATAATACTTGGGTTGTTATTACACTGATTAGTTAGAAAATATAATTTTTTTTTTTTTTTTTAAGTTTATATAAATTATAATTAGTAGTGTTAGTAGTACGACAGGTCATGTTATGTCTTTCAATCTGCAATTTTGCGTTTTCACCCCCCCCCCCTCCTTTTTTGTTTTTTGTTCCATTTTAAATATGCCAGAATACCTGTCAATATCCAATTTTGACATTTAGTTTCCTAAACTATTTATAATATTATGTCAAATCTGTAAAAATCAAATATAAATAAATAAATAAATGTACCTCTTTTTGTGTCGAAGAAAAATGAACATGTAAACATTTTTTTTTCATTTATTCACTTATTTATTATTTATTTATTTATTTTTGTAAATAATTTTGAATTTAGGAAATATAAAGCGCACATGCAAAATGAAATGAAAAATTAGAACAAGATATTAAGTTTGAGTTTGAGTTGGTAGATTAAGGATGCGATTGATAATTTTTTTAGCCATTTATATTTTTGAATAATTTAATAACAACGGAAAATAGACAATAATCTGGCTTGGAGACCTTTTAAATTGAACTCTGAGTTGGATTATTATATCTCTTTTTTTCCTTTCTCGCAACAAGTTAAAAAATATTTTAAATAACATGGAGAAAAATCGTGCTATGGTAACGTACCTCAATATATATATATATACATACATATTTCTAATTGTAAATGATTTTATTTTATTCTTTTCATGTAAGTTAGCCAGTATTTTTCTAGCTTATTTAATTAATTTCCATTTAATTTAGGTGAATTGGGCAGTAGTAATATTTGTATCCCACCCACCCCCCTCCCTTTAGGCTTTCTTTAGACTTATAAATAAATTCACTTTACCAATTATTTGTATGCATTATTCAGTCACTGCCGCTGAAGAAGTACTGTTATAATATAGACTTTGACTTTGAATCTTGGATTTTGAAAATCTTTTTAAATTAAATCTCCCATTTCTTCATGTTATTTCATTTTTCTTCCTGTGTAATGTTTGAAAAGCGTTTTCATATATATGTATAACATTTCATCGTTATAATGTTCAAAAAGCAGGAAAACCAAAAATTTAAATAACAAGGGAAAAAAGCATAAATAAGAAATGTAAAAAAAAAAAAAAAAAAAAAAAGTAGAAGAAGAAGAAGAAGAAAAACAAAGATTAAAATATAACTGTGAAACTTCTAAAAAAAAAAAAAAAAAAAAAAACTGCTCATCTTTATAAATATATATGTACGACCCCCCCCCCCCCCCTCCTCCTCTTTCTTTCTTTCTCTCCCTCTTCGAGTGCATAAGAAAGTCCAGAATATAAGTGTAGCGATATCCTGTGTAATGTTTGAAAAGCGTTTTCATATATATGTATAACATTTCATCTTTATAATGTTCAAAAAGCAGGAAAACCAAAAATTTAAATAACAAGGGAAAAAAGCATAAATAAGAAATGTAAAAAAAAAAAAAAAAAAAAAAGTAGAAGAAGAAGAAGAAGAAGAAGAAAAACAAAGATTAAAATATAACTGTGAAACTTCTAAAAAAAAAAAAAAAAACTGCTCATCTTTATAAATATATATGTACGACCCCCCCCCCTCCTCCTCTTTCTTTCTTTCTCTCCCTCTTCGAGTGCATAAGAAAGTCCAGAATATAAGTGTAGCGATATGTTCTTTGAGCGAAAAGGAAAAAAGAAATTAAAAAAAAAAAAAAAAAAAAATTCAAGATGCTGTTTGGCATTGATACAAAGTTAATAACTTTAGAGCCAATCTGGACGAAACCCAAGAACTAAATTTGAATCTATTGAGAAGACATCAGTTTTGGAAGAATGATTTTACAAACAGCTACATACACGGTTTGTTGAAAGTTGAAGATGGAAATGTTTGCTTAACTTGCAAGAAAAGTCTAAGATTATGTATATATTTTTTAAAGAGGTTCTTAAGAAATTTAGATAGAGAATTGAAATAAGGGCACCTAATAGGATATAACACATTAATATAATGAAGTAATAATAATACTGAAATAGTAATGAAAATTACTTTTAAAGTAAAGCGACATGGAAATAAAAAATAAAAAATAATAATAATAAAAAAAAAAAGTTTTTAATTTATTATTTTTATAAAAGAAATGTGTGAACTTCAATTAAAAAGAAAGTTATGAAATTCCAAACAAAGTCATAATTTTAAAGAATAGATTATGCCTAACTAAAAAAAAAAAAATCTGGAGTGGCTCTACTTGACTTTCCATACATTCAGTATTTATAAGGAAAATAAGTTTAAGATACTGGCATGTCATCGATAACCAATATAATGGGTATTTTCACTGAAAAAAAAAAAAAAAAAAAAGGAAAGGAAAGAAAGTTAAAAATAAATTATTATATCTGTACTGATAATTATAAAGGATTTAAGTCCATATTCTT